>JARHVA010008386.1:55000-57500 GCA_037957365.1 Torreya grandis | reverse complement strand
AGAGGGATATGTAATCTTATTTATCTAATTATTATGTGTTTAATCATGTTTTAGATAAAAAATAAATATATATACAATTTTACCTAGAAAAATTAATGTTTTGGATTCAAATAAATGAGGATAATTTTTAAGCATTTATTGCATACATACTCATTAAACAATGCATGAATGAAAATAAACTATTTTAGTAATCAAGATAAAATGAGATAAGTAGATTATATTTAAACTAAACCCTATCCTAACCAAATTAATGAAAAACATAATAAAGGGGGATAATAAAGAAAACCCTATTGAAATGAAGCCACAATTGATATATTTGATAAAATGCACCCTAAAATCAATCCCAAGTTTGGCCAATATTCACACAACCAATAATGGGAATTGGTGACAGAGTTTAGGAGAAAATAAATCAAGAAGAAGAAAAAAACCACCACCATTTACATGTGATGGTAATGAAAATAACAACTCCACAACTTTGATTAATAGAAACATTCACTTGAATAGTGCATTTAGTGTTTACAAAATCAACATATGGTTACAAATTTAGGTAGTATAATAGTAATGCCAAAGTAAATAAAGGGAAATGAATTACACTAAAAAGCATAAAAATGTCTACTTCAAGGTCTCCTCACTTAGAATCAGCAAGAGCTAGCCCTTTGAAAAGAGCATGAGCTAGTTATTTCTAACAAATATGGTCAATAGAGGGAAAGAATTTCACCCTCCCCCAAAACCAAAAAATATGTTAATTTGAACTTGGGTTGTAATTTACCTCCTAAAAGGAAGATCCATGCACTTTATCTCTATTCGCACGTATAAATCAGATAAAACAAGTTACTTTTTGGCACATGTCACTAAATTTGACTTACAAATTACTTAAAATGCACTTTCTACACTTATTCACAAAAATACGATTAGATTTTGATTGAAATAATTTCTCATGAAATTGATGATACCATGTAGACCATATCAAATCTATATTTACAATGACATATATAGTTTGAAAAAAACACTCTTAGCTTACAAGATATGGGCAAAACTATCTACCTATGATGTTTAAGGTTCCTAGAGTAGAAAATTTTGAGATTTGGGTTAAAAACACATGATTTTTTCCAAGAAAATAATAAAATTTGGTTTAATTGAAATATCCTATACATTTATGACTTAATAGGTCACATGAAATATATGGATTATTAAAATACATGTGTCTATGCAATCACATGTGTCCACACACTTAGGAAGGTCAGGCCAGTCAACCATAGCTAGTGCATCTGCATGGGCATGGTGACCAAGATAACATGTTCACATGCTTGGGAGGGTTAGCTAGATGGCCTTTGATAGCATGTATGTGCATATAATGTCTAGGGTAGAATGCCCATGCACCCTAGGGATAGATGGATGTGCTACACTAACACATCTTCATGCATGTGGTAACCACATTGATGTATCTGTACATGTAGGAGGGCTAGACAAATGGCCTTCACTGACATGTCTACATGGGCACATATGAACCTTAAAAAAAATACTTTCAAATTTATGTAAAAATTCAAATTTTACAAAATGAATTTAAATATTTAAAACCGTGTGGTTTTAAATGTCCCCCCAAGATGGTTTTGTTCAAACCATGGTTTGCTAAAACCATAAATTTTTAATTTTGGCTTATACAGCCAGGTCTCATTTATAATTTATTTTTAAATTTTAACCCTTGTAATAATTAAAAATCATTATTTTTAAAATGTGGATGAATTTTAAACAATTTCATTTTAGACCAAGGTTATAAGATTCCTAGAGTGGGTTGCTTCACCAAGAGAATAGAGGGTCAGGATGGCATTTTTAGGCGAAGTGTTAAACATGAATGTTTTTTGTATGGGAATGATATTTTCATATAAGGAAATTTTAAGGTTCTAAAATGATTTTAAACTATGTTACACCCATGAAAATCATGGATGCAAGTGTAAATAACTGATCACATGAGACATTGGAATACAAATTAGGGGAGCAAGACTTTGCTTTAGTGCTAGTTGCTAAAAATGATATTTTATCACATGGATGTGGTATTTATAATTTAGGTGGTTGTGGGCCCTATTTATATACATAAGTTTATAAATACTACTAAATAAATTTAGGAGTGCTAATACCAATGATCCATGAACACAAACAATAGTGGTTAAAAAAAGGAAAAAATAGGTTCCATGATTTCCAAAAAAATAGGGCATGTTATGCAAGCAAAAAAATATCTAAAAACCCTTGTGCATTTGACTCATATCATCAGTATAATCAGTGTCACATGAGACACTATTTATGCCCTCAAATAAGCCTCTTGTACTACTTTGATGTTGGTATTTGACCTTCATAGTAAAAATGCACCTACATGATCATGTATAATTTCTTGTGTGGTGAGTTATATTACTCACACCTTTCATTGTTTGATCCTATGTTTCGATAATTAAGGGTGTTATTACATGGTTAAAAATAGGTAAAAAATTTGATATATATCTCCTAC
>JARHVA010008386.1:0-50000 GCA_037957365.1 Torreya grandis | reverse complement strand
ACTTTCAATGCATATATAGAAGAAGATGGGTGTAGAGAGAGAGATAAGCATAGATATGAAATTCATGGATGCCATAAAATCATATAATCAGTTATAAATCCTAAAAATTGAGAAGAATCATCTCAAATAACTCTTCTACACAAGTGTCACACTTGTTTCAATGAGATTCTTTGAGAAGTGTTGGAGGAACTCTTCATTACCTTGGATGACTCATCACTATTTCTCATAAAAATAAACTCCGTATTTTATTTAGGGGTTAAAACTTTAAAAACCTATACCATGTTGATATATCACTTTTACACCTCATGAGATGATATGAAACTCCCCAACTGATGCAATAGGTCTGACATCTCCTATGTTCACTTTGTCATCTTGTCAAGCTTGCCAAATCCATAGTGAGAACCTATAACTAGGTGAATTCACATGATTTGGGTAGAGAAGAGGAATAATTATAATTTTAACATAATTTTCATATTTTCATAGAACTCAATGCAACTTTTATCTCTCTACTCCACTTGAAACTCCCAAAATTTCCCAATTTGGTCTCTACAGGCATTAAGAAGTCTTGAATTCGCTTAGGGGGTAAAAAATGAGATTTAAGGTTCACTTATCTATATTATTGGGTTAATTGAATATTTTTCAATGGGTCAGACCTATGGGATTTATAAAAATTCATAAATTCCTCATAAAATTTCCAAACAAAAATTCTTTATAAACTACCTATTTGTTGCCCTGTAGAGGAGTATAGACATGTGATTTATATTTATTTCTCTCTTAATGAATTTTAAAAACCTGAAACAACTTTAAAAATATTTTTAATGATTTCGATAACATTCATTGAAAATTTCATGATATTTGGAGCTCTAAAACTCTATTTATGGCCTTTTAGTGTTGCCTCACCTTGCATTTTTTTCATTTCTGCATGACTATAAGTTTGTATTTTTACATTATATTGAGTTATATGAGGTATAAATACCTAATTATTTTTATATTAGGACATATATGAGACAACATAAACATTAAAACCATCAGATGCATTCAATAAAACACATAAAACTCCTATAAACACATGTTTTGACTATAACACTTGCATTTTTAAAACCCTACAACCTATACCTACACATTTCACGATTATTTGAATTGAAAATTTAATTGAAGAATGTTTATTAGGGTTATTTAGGCCCATTAATATCTCTAAAAACTTTCCATTTACATCAATGGGTTCATAAATGCTTTCAAACAAGATAAAACTACAAGGTTGGGGTTTTGGAGGGGTTTAAGGAGATGCAAACAATCTTAGTGATTGTTCATAAAGGAAAGGTCTTCAATATATGAACCAATGCCAGAATTTGGAAGGAGATTAGGGTCCCATAATTTACCTATTAGATTTGTTTCCAAATTTCTCTCTCTTCACCACATACTAGAAGTTTTAAATTGACCCTCACAAGCTTACCAAGGGCTTGATGAAGGAGTTGAGAGGTTTTTTGTCTTTCATGAACTTGTAACTTCTTATTAAGAATGGTTTGTTATTGGGGAAGATTTTGAAAGCCTTGAAGACCATTATAAGACCATATTAAACTTGAAAACCCTTTAAATGGGACCTTTATAGACCATCTTTCCTCAATAAACATGCATATTCTTCTAGAAAACCCTATTGTAGTTGCTTAACTAGGTGTTGGTGGAGTCTCTCTTAGCTAGTATAGTGATGGTGTAATGTAAAAAGAGCATATTAACCTTTTTTCACCTACCCAATCTTCATTATGATTTTACGAAATGTTAAAAATAATATGTACTCCAATGTTGGAAAATGAGTTTTATAATATCTTAGGCATATGAATGTATAAGGTAGATGCAATATGGTATTAAAAAAGTGATAAATGAAACAAAATTACCCTTTTACCCTTAGACATGATATTAGTCGGTCACATTTGATATTATTTCAAATATTTATAATACAATATTGTAATAAATAATATAAAATAAAAATAACTCTCAAAAAATACCTTAGTTTATCCAAAATAAGATATAAACCACATTTGAACTCAAATAAAGGATATAACCATAATTTTACTTATTATAGCTCATTAACACCATTTTGTAACTTAAAATACTCATTTATATGGCATTAGGCTTCTTATATCTGGTATAAACCTTGACTTACACAAAAAACCTTAAACAATGCTAAACATACCATTTGAAGGGAGTTTGACTCAAAAGGACCACTTACAATTACTCAAAATCAATTTGAAAATGCTAGGGGTCAATGGTGTAAAATTGTTCCAACATTCATGGTAACCTCCAAGGGGTGCTTGGTTACTAAGCACTCTAGACTAGTAGCCTTATTAGTCCATTGGGCTATGAAGTCACTTGTTATCACTTTAAACTGATATGAGATAACAAAAGGGATACAAATGCCTTGAAATAAATTAAATGACAACTGATAATACCTCAACACACACAATAAAGAGAATAAGAAGACACATAACAAAGTAAAAGACCAAACAAGACACACATTGTGGTAAGTGTAGACATCTAGTTCTTATCATGTTTATGCTAAAATTGTAAATCTGAATGCCATTCTACAATAATACAAAATCTAGACCAAAATCACTAAAATCTTGTAATTTATCTGCACACATCACATGAAAGTGTTGATTCTTTTCCATTGATCCCTGATCAAGGCAATTCATTTGACATAATCATTATCTTTTCCTAATTCACTTTGAGTCAAATTATGAACAAGAAAAATGACATCCTAGACCACTAAAATCTTCTAATTCGAATGCACACATCATGTGCATATGTCAATTAATATCTATAATACCCTAACTCTATATTACCATGTATGCAACTAACATCTTATTCTAATTTAACTCTAGTCAAATTATGAATCAGTAAATTGACATTTTCGACTAGTTTAATTAAATATGCGACCAATTTCCAAGAATTACAAAATTACTAATTAAATCCATTAAGCAAATCAAAACCAAATTAAGATATTAAGTGGAAAATCCATGGAAATTTATTGAATATCAAATATTGAAAATTAATAAATCAAAATATCTCACCCATGACATCATCAAAGGGTTTTCAAGCACCGAGCATTAATGGAGATAAATATCAGGTTTAATCCCTCCCATGCTTCATTAATGATCACTTATTCTAGAAATTTTTTTACCTTTTCCTCCAAAATTGAATCAATCCTTGGCCACACATCTTGATCTCAAGATGGATGGTCATGATTGATGGCCACTCATGCCTCATTAAGATATAAATGAGTGAGCCATAGACATAACTTGTAAGCTTCATTTGTGTAATGTTATTATGATGAAATAGTCTGAGAGAAGCTTCACTCATTCCCCCAAATTTCCCATATCAAGGAACCAAATCCATTAGTGGACTAAGAGATGATGAAAACACACACTATGTTGTATTAACAAAGGCTTGTATCACCAAATTTATGCATAAGCATGTTTATTGACCATTTTTGAAGGGGAGCCACTACTTGGAAGGTATTGCTTGTCTTAAATTTTTGTAATTAGTTTCTTGAGTTATTAACACTTCCCCTTGAGGGAGTAGGTTTATCATGTTATGTTATCTATGCTTAGTTTGCGTTTTCTCTAATAACACATGGACTAAATTACTTTGTAATTCTATTCTACATTTTGGCACACCCAATGTGACCTCACATATCATGTACCATTTTATCCTTGTAATTGTGCATTCAGATCCTCTTTTGAGTCTATTTTTCTATTCTTTTATTCTAATTTTCACATGTTATGTCTTCTAGACTAAATAGTGAGATCTCCCTATAAATGGAGAGATTGCCCTATAAACGGTGAGATCACCCTATAAATGGCGAGTTCATTCTAAACATTAGTAAGATAACCTTGTGGAATGATGAGATCATCCTAATAAATAGTGATATTTCATGCATAAATGGTGAGATTAATTGTTGTGATTTTTTTCTCTATGTTTTTCTTGTAGATTGGCGATATCAACTTGCTTATTAGAGATATCAACTTATGGAATGCCAGGTTCATCTAATCATCAGCAAAATCATATTAGATCAAAATTTGTATGAGAATCACTCTAAATAATGAATATATGACCACGTGGAATGGTAGGATCAATCTATCAAATAATGAGGTCACCCTATGGAATGGTGAGATCATTCTTTCAAATGGAAAGATAGCCCTATGTCAAAAAAATATAGAGTTAAAACAATAAGTTGAAAACGTTTTTTGATATCCTACACCCTTGATTAATTATTAACACTTTATTTTGTAGGACTAAGAAACTTCACTAGTATAATTTTTACAACGAAAAAGGCAAACTTCAAGCACATTTGAATTTAGGCTTAAAACAAACATTCATGGTAGCTTAGGACTCTTAAGAAGTCTTTCCTTCTTTTGTCATTTTATTTGTTGGTTAAATTAGTTTCAAAGTTATTTGACTTGATTTTTATTTTTTCAAACCAAGCTTAGCACGTATGCTATCCACCCTTTCCCTTTAGGGAACTTAAGTGACCACAAGTGCCTCTCTTATTGTATTTTAGCTTCGTACAAGCATAAAATGAATGTCACAAATGGACTCCCTAAGATCCAAGTGACCTGAGTGACCATAAAATGGCATTTCAATTCTTATATATTTTTATTTATTGCATATTAGCTTGGAGGTGAGATTTCATCACCTACCCATAATTTCTTTATGGAAGTATTGACCTAGGAGTTAATCTCCTAGCATCATTTTAACCCCACTCCATGGTGGGGTATACAAATTGAGATGGTGAATTGTTGGGACATTAGTTTTGAGTGGTTAAAACTAAGTCTATTAGTGACTATCATCATCAAAATAATGGCCTAATCTGGACATCTCACTACATTAAGCAATTGACATATTAAGTGGTTATAAAAATAACAATACATTCTTACAATAACCCAATTAGCTTGGATCCAAATGATGTGTTGTACCCTAGTGTTAAACACACATATGGGACCATCTAGATTGATTGTAACTTATATTTTTTAGATAAACCCAATTTACTATGGAGTACTATTGTTGTAGGGTGAGTATCCTAAAGTTCCATGTCACCATACAATTTATTGAGAGAATACGGGTTGTAAAAAACCCTACTTTTCATGTACATCTAAATTTATTAGATTAACAACATATTTAATCTCAAGAACGAGTATATCAATAGAATCCAATGTTACAAATCAACGTTATTAGTTTCTAGGATAATATGTATACTAAGGTGTTCTATTGTTTTTGTTTACTTTCATTGTTTTTAGTCCAAAAGTTATTTGTGTGTGTATGTACCAAAACATGTCAAAAACCAAAAAAAATTTACACGCCATATTTTGAATAAAGAGGTGTTACATTAGTCAAATTAATTAAAAACATTTTAGCCTTGTTAAAAAATTAATCAAATCATTTATGTTTGTGTTCTACAAAAAACATTGTTACGCTATTTTTTTGAGTTTAGATTATTCATAACTTAAAAATCTAAGGTCCTTCATTCCAAATTTGAAATCTTACCTTTTTGAGTTCTAAACCAAAACATGATTGGTCCATGTTAGTGTCTTGCCTACAAATTGGGCTTAGGTGGTTCACCTTTTGTGCTTGGTTTGAGTAACTTAGGTGAAATTTTATGTTTGGTTTGAAAACCTTGTCTAGATGTTTATGATCCTATTCTTGTTTGAACTTAGGTTATCTTTCATTTAATCACACTCTAATTTATTTGACCATTTTAATTTATTTTATATGGTGCATAGTTGTATTTCCCATTTGTTATGGGTTTTATACTTATGATTTCTTGTGTTAATTCACATCCTAAGCTTCGTGATCCAAAAAGTCTTATTATAATTTATCTGATCATGGCCTATCATAGATTTTATCAATTTATATGGTATTAACATACTTAAAACTTAGGTTTTCTTTTGTTAACCTGCACCCTAAGCTCTAAAGTTATTCTACCCTCTTCTAAATTATTCAATTTTGACCAACCAAATTTGAGTATTCTCACAACTTATTTATTATAATTTTATGGCATCACACCATTCATTTCTAATTATAGACTCAAATCCATCTTGTTTTTGTTTGATCTAAGATTCCAGATATATTTTGATGTTTGTAAACCAAAATTCAAAACAATTCACAAATGTAAACAATTGTCTTCAAACATGCAAACGTAGTGGAGTCTCTTATGGCCCTAATTATGAGTAAAACAATTTTTCTGATGGGGAATAACATTCCATCATGTTTGACAAAATCCAAACTATGGTAAGATCTAAATAGTGTTACTTTAAATAATCTATAGAGGAAAAAGATGAATCTCTCCTAAGGTTGATAAAATCGATAGCTTGACTTCCACCCAATTACCAATGGATCAATCACATAAACTTGTTTAAGTAGAGGAGAAACAACTATAACAACCTCTTACTCATGTCATAAAATCAAATATTGCTTCCACTAGAAAAGGGAAAGAACCACTTGTGGACTCCTCCCCAATGGATCAAGAAATTATGATCAAGATTTAACAAATTAGTTAATGGTATGCTGATCAACTCATCACAAACCTAATAACTTGTTTATCTATGACTTCAATCAATAATAACACTTTTAGGGAATAAAAAAAAATGTTAGACCAAATGAAATAAGTCTTAGTCTATCTTACATTTGATGTGGACCTTATGGTTTTTTTTGAGTATAATAAACCCATAGATACTTAAAGAAATAAGTAAGAGTGTAATTTGATGAAATAAATAGTCACAAGGCTAAAAACAAATAATTACGTCAATAAATACAAGTTCAATGAGAAATGTCCTTATCTATTTGACTTGATCATTCTTCAAGTACCTTTCCACCTCATTTTGAGGCACATAGTTTGATAAGTATAAATTTAAGGGTGACCCTAGAGAACACATTTAGGATTTCTTCATGTTAGCCAAGAGGTGGACCAAAATAATGTTTATTTTCTATGCTTATTTCCATGTAGCTTGGCTAGACAAGAATTATATTGCCTCCCCAATTTCCTAAGGGATTAGTGATAGATTGAAATGATCTATCAAAAAAATTGCTAATCAATTCTCTTATAAAATTGAACATGAGTTGATAGTGGTTGTATAATGTAAATTAGAATAAAGATATAGGTAAAAATTTGTAGCATACTTGCAATGGTGGAGAGCACTAGCTAGTTGCTTTTAACACAATTTTCTAGATAGGAAATTGACTACCATCTTTTCCTCGAACCTACCCTTCGAGGTGGTCCATAATATAAGACTTGATTGTGCTAACACATTTAAATAAATCATTGAGAAGCATGCGTATATTGATAAGGCACTTATTACTAAAGGCCTTGTGAAAATATATTCACACAGTCAAACATCTGGTCTAACTCAACCACCTATTCAAAATACTAATACAAATAAACCTAAGGTTTTTAATAATAATAACATGGTGAGTAATAGAGTAACTGAATCATGGCATGTGTAAATGGTGCAAGCTCTGTTGACTCCAAATATACAACCTAATCCATCATATACTTTGTAAAGAGCTCCTCTATGTAGAGGGTTCAATAAATATAGACCATTTAGAAAGCTAGGAGAACTCAATGAGGCAGTATTCTAGAAGTTAATGGAATCCAATTTGATTGTATGGATTGTGCCAAAACCCTTTCCTAAAGATCAACCTAAACCTAAATGGTATCAAGAAGATGATTTCTATAATTTTCATCATGTCATTGGCCATGCCATTTATCGATGTGTATAATTAAGGTATCTCATCAAATACATGTTTCAGAGTAGAGAAATTGAAGTGAAATAAACACCACATAATACCAATAAGGATATGGGAATTTACAAAGACCCATTTACCAAACATAATCAATAATAGTAAATGAATAATTAGAACTGAGGATAGGGATAATGCCAACAAGGATAAGGTCATAAATTAAATCAACATAATCCTAATTAGGATCATGATGTCCAAGCTAATAACCTAGGCTACAATATTATGCCATATGATTATAATAATATTATGGGGCATATTTATATTAATCATGTTTCCACCATTACAATCAATACACATGAACATACCAACACTTATCAAAGAATTGGTCTATCTATTCTAGAATCATCACCCTCTTCTTCAAGTAAATATTCACCAAGTTCAAGAAATTCAATTGTGATTCAATTTTTGTGGGTTACTATTTATTGACCATTACCCAATTCTTTTAATTGTGATAACTCCCTACTAACTCAAAGCTATGCAATTTCAACTAGAAGCTTGCGAGTTACCCTTCAAGGACCTTTGCCTTCTTCCAATCATGACCTAAATTTTAACCATGTTCCTTTAAACACTATATAAGTTAAGGCCAAATCTTCTCATCTTATTGTTGAGAAATCATATAGTATTCATGACCAACTAAATAAAATGTTTGCATAAATTTATATCCTAGATCTCTTATGTACATCAAAAGTTCACATGACTATACTTAATGTATTTCTCCAACAATACACTATTCTTGAGGCAACTAAACCTAGCATATTCTAAAAACTCATGGGACATTTATCTCAAAGGCAACAACTTACCTTTGATCAATGAGATATGTCTTCCCTTGGTCCTAGCCATAATAATCCCTTATATAATTAGGTTGTTATTGAACATCATAATATTAAAAGGGTTATTATAGATAATGTTTCAAGGTTGAATATAGTGTTATTAAAATTTATATAGTGGTTGGGATATACCAAATAATATATGCATCCAAAAATTAGTCATGATTAAAACATATGATAATGCTAAAAGTGAGTCTTCAAGTACCATTTACTTGGCAATCATTGTTGGGCCTATAACCCATGATATCGTATCTCAGGTCATGGATATTGAATTGCCTTATAATGTAATTCTTGGTCATCCTTACATCCATGAAGTATGAGCTATCCCTTCTACCTTGAATCAATGCCTCAAGTTACCCATTTCTGGAATTAAGGTCACTATTTATGTTGATCTCATCCCTACCAATATTGTAAGCACCTAAAGGCTAAATACATAAATTATAACTATTTACCTAGTTCTAAATTTTTATCCAAGAAGAACAATGAAATAGTTTATAAACCATCTAAATCCAATTATATTGACCCTAGTGATCTTGCTTCCACTTCAGTTGATCCATTTCTTACAACCTTTAAAAACTAGCTTATTATTGAGGAGGTTGACATTTCCATGTACCATCTAAAAGATGATTTTCATATTGGGAGATTTAAAAAATATCCCAAGTCCTATGGAAGACCTAAACCTTCTGAAATCCTTAACAGACCCAACATGATTGGGTAGAATAAAAACACATAAAAATAGCCAATAGTATTTATACTAGCCACTTCACCAAATCATGATCATGAGGCCATTACTAAAGGAAATTAGTTTCATGCTAACAGCCTCACCAATTATTTTTAGAATCTTAAGTACCTATCCCTAATCAAATTATGGATAGTTTGGAATATGTAGGTAAAGGCCTAGGGCTATGAGAAAAAGGTATTCTTTAACCTATATCTACTACCAAAACTACTATGAATCAAGGTCTTAGATTTATATCGCCTGGGGTGATGTCATACATTTTGAAAGTGATTCCTCTTTCTCGACTGATGATAAAACCCTGACAACAACACAACATCCCATCATAGTGCCTAAAATGAGATAGTTTTTAATAACTTATTTAATTCCAATTCCATTATGACCATCAAAACCCATTACCCACTTACCCTTTACCATCGTGACCTTATCAATTAGGACCAACAAAATTCTATTATGCCTTTAAATGAGTTTTAGAATGAGAAATATATTGTTGATTATATGGGAATTAGAGATGGATTTCCATTTGATGATCACAAAAAAAAATCTAATTCTCATTAGACCCTATCATCTACTTTGGAGAGCAAGTAAATTTCCTTTCTCAAATAAAAGATAAAACATCAAGTTATTCATTTGAATACCTATTTTAAGTGCTCATTGGTTAGGGAAATAGTAAAGATAAAGATAAGCACTTGCATCAGAACCTATTTCAAGTGTTATTAGATGGGGAAGCTTACTCACCTCCATAAGAAGTGAAATATCCACCAAGTCCAAGATTTACTATCAATTCTAGTATTACTTCTGAACAACACAAAGCCTTTGATCATCTTACTCTAGAATTTATTGAGAAATTTATCAAGTGGCCATTACTAGAACCTACAAACTCATATTACTCTCACTATGATGAGATTTGGGACTCAAAACCAAAAACTAAATAAGAGGATCAATATCAAACACTACCTACTATTCTAGAATATGGTTCCACACTCCTTATATAGAATACAAATAAAGTGATCCTTGGAACCTATGAATATCATAATATTTTTTATCTAAGAGCATCACTCACTAACAAATAGCATTATTATATTATAACTATTATGAGGGATTTTATTGATAAATTCACATGGGATTATTTAGAAATGCTAGTCCAGGACCTTACCTTGGTCACAAATTGAATTCTAGTACATCCAAATGTTAATATGGTCAATAAAAAATTGCAAAACATGTACCCATGCATTGACATAATAGTGAAAAAATATCTATAGAAATTATTGGGAGCTAGATCTGTAAGACCACTGGACTATTATCAATGGATATCAAATATAGTCCTAGTTAGTAAAAAGTAAGAGGGCATACACGTGTGTACTAATTTTAGAAGATATCAACAAAGAATGTCCTATGGATGATTTCCCTCTACTAAACATTGACATGATTTTCAAGTCAAATATCGGCTATAAGATGTTATCCCTGATGGATGGCTTCTCTAGGTAGAATCAGATTAAGATAGCCCCAGAAGACTAGCACAAGACTATATTCACCACACCTTGGGGAACATTCTTTTACTAAATCATGATTTTTGGCTTGAATAACACTGGTGCCACTTATAAACATGCCATGATAGTCATCTTCCATGACATGATGCATGATATAATTAAGGATTATGTTAATGATATCCTAGCAAAATCAAGAACTTGTGCTAGACATCCTAATGTTATGCTAAGAATCTTTAAGAGGCTTTGTAAATACAAGGTTTGCTTCAATACTAAGAAGTGTGTATTTGACATTACTTCAGGCAAACTACTAAGATTAATTGTATCACATATAATAATTGAAGTGGATCCTACTAAGGTCAAGGACATAATGAAAATGCCTCCACCTTCCAATCTGAAACAACTTGATAGCCTATAGGAAAAAATCCAATCTATTCATAGTTTTATATTGTAGTTGAAAAATAAGTGCCATACATTTATGCACATATTTAGTAAAGGTATCACATTTTAGTGGGATATTGAATGTCAAAAAACATTCATAAAAATCAAGACATATTTGGCCAACCCACCAATATTGAGACCAAAGACACCTATCCAACCATTGCTTATTTATATCTCAATAACCAAACATGCACTCGGGACACTCTTTAACCAACATGATGAATAAGGCAAATAACACATGATATATTATGCAAGTTGGACACTCATAACATATGAGCATAATTATTCACTTATTGAGAAAACTTGTTTGGTAATGGTGTTTGCTTCGCAAAAGTTATGACACTACATCTTGAATAATAAAACTATTATCATTACTAAGGTGGACCCTTTCAAATACTTATTATCCAAGGAAACTCTTACAGGCCACATGGATAAATGATTCATGCTCTTGAGTGAATTTGATGCTGAGTACCAGAATCAAAAATATATTAAGGGGAAGGTCATCGTAGATCAACTTGTTGAAGTTCTAATTATAGATACCCAACCACTCACATTTGATTTTCTATATTATTATATCATGATGATTAGGAAGTGGCTCATGAAAATGAAAAATATAAATTATACTTTTATGGCTCATTCACATCCCATAGATCTAGAGATATAATTTTTCTGGTTACACCATAAGGGGACCTCATATCCAAAACATTTCATATCAGCATCAACTGTACCAACAACATGATGAGTATGAATTCCTTATTACATGAATTCATATTAAAAAATAATGGGATATCTAATATTTAATGGTTTATGGGGATTCTTAGTTAATCATTAACCAAACTACAAACTAGTATCAAACTAGAGATGAAATGTTTGTACCCTACAAGCACATTATGGACAATCTCAAGACACATTTTAGGTCCCTACAATTTGAGTAGGTACCATAGTCCAATAAAAAATATGTTGATGCAATGGAAATAATTGGGTCCATGGTAGAAGTAATCAATAATGATTAAGTGTATCATTTTATCACTGAGAACCTTCTATAACATGTTCATATATTACCATATTTAGAGAGAGTTTGTACTATTATTGGACCAAATATCCCAATTGAACCTCCTTGGTCCCAAGACATTTATAATTATTTCATGACCAAGTTTTTCCTCCTAACCTTTTACAAAATTTCCATAAAAATTTCCTTCATCACCTAGGTTGTTATACCCTCATTGGAAACACACTTTATCACAAGAGCTATGATGGAATGCTTCTTCATTACTTATCTTTTAGAAAATCAACATTAGTGATCAAAGAGGTCCATGAAGGTGTGGGGCCCACACTAGTGGTGTAGTCCTTACTAAAAAACTCTTGATAACAAGATACTACTAGATCAAGATGGAAATAAATGCTTACAATTATGTCAAGAAGTTTGTTGCCTGTAAATAACATTGAAATTTGATACACAAACCTTCATTGCTGCTATAGTCAATTACTACACCATGGTCATTATCTACATGGGGTCTTGATTTCCTTGGTAAAATAAACCCAACACATTATAATGGCCACATGTTAGGGATTAGATTTTACATTAGCAATTATATTCAGTATTTATGAAGAGGTAAATAGCATATTTATGAGTTAATTAGAATTTGGTTAGTAATTTGTTATCAAAATATTTTTATATAACAATATTACAATAATATAGTAGTATATGTTACTTATTTAAACATATTTATATAAGTTATAACAATATATCGTATATAGAAGATTGAGAGATTTTGATTGAGAAAAATCAATGGAGAAAATATAGGAATGATGCTCCTATAAATATGTAACCTCCCATATTGTTTTATTATTAGAGTGTGAAGAAATAATAATATATTATTTGTGTGTTAAAATAATTTAGATATTGATTTATGTTCAGCTCGACAATTCCATATTGTTATTGGATTAATCATGCACTGATCTAAACCAACCCCATCATCTAGTATTGAGCAGGCTATGATTAGCGCATGGTTGTCTATTGTCCATTTTAATGAGATTCCTATAAAATTTCAAAAGAATAAATCTAGGTTGAACTCAAGTTTTCAAAATTTTTAGAAATTTGATGAATCAGCACCACTGGGAATCGATCGTTGAACATGGAAAATTAAGGTATTTGAAGTAACTTTCACCTACAATCCTATCATAGTTTTGGCCCATGTATATGAAATGACCACATATGATGTATGCATCTATGTTCTAATTGTCTTTTTTGATTATATAACTTATAAATATTAATGTGGATGGAAGTAGGGGCTATCCTCAGTGAAACATAATTTGACTGCTTAGCTCATATTTTTTATTTGATTTATCTACATATTTAAATGGTTCATAGCTCCATGTTTACACATACACATTTTGTGTCAAATAGTTAATATTTTTGTTTGAAATCTTGGTCTTTCCTCTATAGATTCACATCAATTTTCTGGTCTACTGAGATCCACTTGTCTCTTTAGGTTTTATTTCTATTTAGTAGATCGTAGCTAAAAGGTCAATTTATTTATTTTTTACTCCATACAAATTTTATAGTTTTATTGTGTTTTTTATACAATGCAAGTTTGGTTTTCACTATGTTTTCTAACAAGACTGATATATTGATCAAAATAGATTTCACAAGTTTTTTATTTTATTTTGGTCTATGCTAATAAAATTTATAGGTCTATGGTTAATTTAGTTTTATGTTATTTAGTGGTATTTGTTTTATAAAGTGTCTTATAGTTTATATGTCAAAAGTTTCATAGGGGTGTTTGGAAATCTAGTATTTCTTAAGCCATTATTGGTTGTGTATTACAAAAAAATATGTCTCATTAGCTTTTTAGCATAGTTATTAAAAGGTCATTGTGTTTTTTTATTTGTCAAAATTCCTCAAAAGTGTTAGTCATTTTATTAATATTGTCAAAATGTCAAAAAATGGTCAAAAGTATAAGGACACATTATCAGTTGAACTTGAAGTCCAATTTATGAAATTCTAAGATAATAAAATATGAAGAATTCTTGAAGATGGATATGAGGCAGATACCAAACCTAAGAATGTTTGACTACCAAAACATCAATGATTGAGTAAATGATAATACATATGGCACTTAAAGAAAAAATCTTCATTAGTTGAGTAAGAAGCTTCACCTACTAGAGGATGGAGGAAATGAAGGTTGGAAGTCTTTTAACCTCTCATCAATCACCAAGATGGGGCTACACCAATGACTTGGTGACATATGTAGTGTGATGTGTTTTTATATTTTCTAATGTGTGTTTTCAAAATAAGAATATAAGAATATGCATGTTTAAGATATGTAATTTGTGTGCAAATTCCAAACATAATTCCCTTATTTAAAGACATTATGAAAGGATAGCAATCACCAATATAAGTTAGTTCATGGATCTTGAAAGGGTTTTTGGTGGAGATCCAGAAAACCATAGGAGATGAACAGTTAATGTATTCCTATTCATGTCAAGATTTATGGTAAACCTGTAAAATGATGGGAGGAGTGAGTCTCTCTTTATATCAAGGTCATGATCCAAATATGTCATGCTTCAAGGGGTGATCATACTATAGGTGTGAGTGTGAATGTTTTTGTATATGTAAAAACTAAGGGGGGGAATGTTAGGGACTATCTATTACATTAATAGTTACATTCAGTATTTATCGAGAGGTAAATAACATACTCATGAGTTAGTTAGTATTAAGTTAGTAATTAATTAATGTAATATTATTATATAAAAATATTATGATAATAAATTAGTATATGTTATTTGTTTAGATATATAGTTATAAGTTATAACAATATATCATATATAGAAGATCAAGAGATTTAGGGTGAGATAAATTAGTGGAGAGGATATAGGAATGATGTTCCTATAAATATGTAACCTCTCATATTGTTTTATTATCAGAGTGTAAAGAAATAATAATATATTATTGGTGTTTAAAAATAATTTAGATATTATTTTATATTTGGCTCCATTATTATAGGATGTTATTTGATTAATCATGCACTGATCTGAACCAACCCCATCACCACAAACACTTTCTTACTACTATGAAGTAATTTACTAAGTGGACTAAGGCCATTCCTATCACTTACATAATCGAGAAGTATATTTCCAAGTTTATCCATTACCATATCATATGTCCTTATGGTATCCCAAACTAAATCATATCCAATAATGATACTTCATTTGTGAATAAGGACGTTAAATCCATCTCTACCCTATTCAAAATAAATCATAATAAATCCACACCATATAAATTATAAGACAATGGTCAAGTCAAAGCATGGAACAAAACCATTATCACAATCCTTAAGAATATTGTGAATGATTTTGGCCGTAATTGGCACTTGTAAATATTTTTAGCCCTCTAAGCTTACTATACTAGTCATTATATGCTTATAGGAGCCATTTATTATTCTCTAGTGTTTGAAAAATAGGAAATTATCCTAGTCAAGTTTGAGATACCTTCATTACAAGTATCTTTGGAGAAAATTATTGATGATGAAGACTATAGAGTTTCCATATGGCAAGAGCTAGAACTTCTTGATGGCAAGCATTTAGATGCCCTAGACAATTTGAGAGCATATCAGAATAGGTTGTGTCGTAGATATAAAAAATGCATTCTTCCTTAGGAGTTTCAAGTTGATGACTTTTTCTTAAAATAGAATCAAGAGAGTACTAATGCTCAGTACAAGAGAAAGGCTAATTTTTAGCATAGTTGGTTGAGCCCATACATGGTTACAAGAGACTATGGCTCAAGGGCATACTGATTATCTACTTCAGCTGGTAAAGAGCTCACAGAACCAATGAAAATTGTATATCTCAATCATTTATATGATTTACAACCTTTCTCAACCATTTCTTATAATATCTCTTACTTTGGGGAAACATGTGCTGAAATTGCTTAATTTTCCATCATACTTATAATCTAGACCAGTTTAACCCTAGAGAAATCATTTTATCCTATACCATTTTAAACTAGACCATTGTAACTATTTTCACCAAATATTTCACCTTATATGAGGTTTTTCAAGCCACCTCCATATTTTGGCAACATGGGAAAACTTCTAGGTATGTGGGTTTACCTATAGTAGTAGACCTATAGGTTTAAGGGCTATCTCCCTCAATATACCTTGAAGTTCTTATCACCTATGATAACTATTAGTTGTGGGAAAATGGATATAATTATGAATGAAATAAATATACTCTAATGGGGTCATACACTATAAGGATTTCCATAAGACCATCATACTTCTTTCATTAAGAAACAAGACCTACAACACCAACTTCAAAGTCCTAAGATGCTTTGGCATTAGTATTTCAATATGGATGTGATGTGCATGAGGAATATCCAAGATAAGTGAACCATAGATCTATTTTAGACACTAAAGCTATATATACATATGAAAATAGACCCATATACTTGGAAACACTTCATATGACCTACTAGAGTGGAATAGCTTGCATCAAACATGGAAGGATTGAGAGAAAGTAAAGATAAATTAATATCACTTATTCACTATACATCTCTTCACACACTTTGAAAATATGATCTATGAACTTAAAATAGACTATATTTATAGTTCAAAGGCAAATTACAACATCAAACTAGTAGGGCTTCATCAGACATGGTGTAAAATTAATCTACAAGAGCCAAAATGGCTAGTAATTATAGAATGAAGTCCAAGAGTCACTAGAACATGTGTCAAGCTGAGAAAAGGAGTTAAATATACATATTAATGAAGCATGATATAGACCATGTAAGTTATATGTGGATAAATGTCTCTCCAAGTATGAAACACCTCAAATGTGGTGTAGGATTCTTCAATTTACTCCTTGAAAACTATCTTCATCATTTGGACCTCGTTGAATGCTCCACAACATAATGGGTACAAATGAGATCATTTAAATATGATATGGGGGTTTTAAATAGGATCTAAAATTAATTTTATGTGTCCATAATCATCAATATTATTTTGGCCAAGTGTTCTCACTACTTTCAATCTTAATCACCCTTCTTTCACACACCTCTCACACTTGGCAACAAAGCTGTCTTCAATATTAAAATTTAATCCATACATAGGGTGTTATAACACTTTTAAATATTCCTCATTCCATTATATTCATCAAGAAAACCTTAAAATTCCTCTTAATTAAAGTTATCACCTTCTCACTAGGTGATCATTCTCTATTCACTATGCCAGTTTAGATTGGCTAAAGCAAAAGTGATAGAAGAGATAATTATGAGCTTACTTGAGGTAAAAAATGGAAATGGGAGGTTATATTAGGTCCCTATATATCTCCCAAAGTGATATTCATCTATTGACTCTCTCTTGAACCTATAAAACATCAAAAACTATCAAAGTAACCAATTTTGTACCATGTTTATATAAATAGGGTAAAAGCCAAATTGATGGAAAGGGGAATAGTGAAGTCCTCTACAAGTTAAAATCATCTCCCAAGTCATTATATCCATTTTATATGCATATCTATCGACTTCTTCTTAATCAAGACCTTAACAAGGGTTCTAGAGGGTTTTGAGATGTATCACCCCTTAAGGATTGTTCATGAAATTGTGGCATTCAACGTGTGAACAAATTAAACTAAAATATTGTTTGGGACCCTTTTCAACACATCCTAGAGATTACATCACCCATGATGTGTAAGTACAATTTCAAGCTTATAAAGTTGACCTCTCGACCTCTCCTTTGCATTTTTCATACCTTGTCATACTCTTGAGCTAAGAAGTTGCTTCTTTATGACCTCATCTACACACCAAAGGTTCTATAACACTTCATATCTACCCATAAAGGTGTTTTAAATCCCTTCAATTCTCATATGATGTTAGGAAAGAGGCTACACCCATTTTGTGCATTAGACCTAGATTAAGCCAAATAGGGTCGGTCTATGTTTTGCTCCTCACCACCACCTCTGAGTGGTTGGTCATGTTTTTGAGAGATTCCTTATTTTTTTCACTTTTAGCACAAATATGTACACCATATTGCAAGGTTCCTATAGTATTCATCTCACTATCTCATCACATCTCACTAAACGTATAGGGTTTCATCAGTTTGGGAGTGCCCTATATCTCGAATAGAATAGAGGGCCCTTCCCCTATTGTCTCAAGTGAATTTAATTCATGAGAGGATTATATATTTATTAGGGATATATTTTACAAGTTTATAGAGTTAGGATATATCAATAGCATTACCAAATATAATGAAACCCTCAAGGTAGATTGTGTATGACTCATTGACTCTAGAGTTTTGCATGTTGACTATAGGTGTATACTATAGACCAACTCTTTCCCTATTTTACATGGTATGAGAGACTCATGAAGTTTGTCATCATCATTTTAAATATGCTTGATAGAATGTATGACACCCATTCTTATTTTTCAACTCAAATCACACTCTTCCCTACTTGAGTAGGTTAGAACAATTGAATGTATGACTATGTGATTACTCAAAAAGCATGCCTATAGGTTGTCACTTAGAATTAAACTTTATGTATTGTGACTTTAAACACCTTAAAAGTCACCAAGGTCCTTTCATTGACTATTTGGATTTATCTCTGACCATAGGTTTAGTTCACATTCAAGTTTTATAGCTCCTTGACAGTGGCTTCATGACCCAATTATAGGTGATCTCTTTAGTAACAAGGTATCCCTTTAGGATATTATGCATAATCCACATGATGTTTAGGTGTTCTTGGGATATTTTAGATTCACTAAACAAGTGAAACATACTCAAAGCCTTCATAGAGCATGCAATTAACATTTATTATTTAGGTTCTATCATGTTACCTTTCTTTTAAACCTATAAGTGCACTTTTTTGGGGCAAAAGAGGTCCTACAGGTTGTCATGCAGGTCAAAAATATGTACTCCAACCTTTCTCAATGTATTTCTTAAGCCACTATTTCATCTTCATACAAAATAATACATTTATATGCAGACCATATCTTCCATTATGACTTATATCATTGTGAGGCCATTTGAAAATCAAACTACTATATAGAATAATAAAAACATGTAGAGAAGGATTCTCTAGAATGGAGGCTTTATCTACATCCCTTATGATGCAAAACACCCACTCTTATTTTTCAGGGTGTCACTCCTAGGTGATGAATACATGATAGAGTCATTTGTACTTGCATATACCTTATACACACTATTCCATGATAGCACCAAAAGTAGCTAGGGCTTTATATCAAAGTTTTTAAGGAAACTAAACCCTGAAACAACTTCTCCAATCTTGAACATGGATTTTAAAGCTTGTCTACATATCAATGGCCTCAATTATGTTTTTCATGGTATCTCCAACTTCTCAAGACCTTAAATAAGATTTCTAACATTTTCAAATTCTTCATTCAACACCTTCAGGCCTTTATGTGAGTTTGTGTAGGTTGCATTTTAGTTCACAAGCTAATGAAAGTAAGCTATCAACAATGTGCATGGTTATGGCCTTGAAACCAATATTAAACCTTCTCAAGATCTCTAAATGGATCCCATCCACCTTGAATTACTTCAAATAATTCAAATTCTTCACTTCCACATGATTGACCAAACTGGGGAACTTGTAGGTATATATTAATGTTGCAAGCCTATGTATATGGCTAGAGCTAGTTGTCATACTCAATTAAATGCAATTTGAGATACTTGGATTAAATACTCATGTTATAAGAGTATGATCAACACCTCAAACATAATCATTACATTTCCATGGGTAACAGATAAGCCTTCATACACCTAACTCACTATGACTATAAATGAGTACATACAGGAAACTTGACTACAACTTCATTGATCAATGCATGACCTTGAGAGACTGAACTTAAAAGGAAGGGATTGATTTTCATAACATTAAAATCATGAAATATAACACATAACATTCATATAAAACCACTACAGTTAAGGAAACCTTCTATAAATGGTGAACTCATATATGCAACATAGCAATGGTGCTCTTACCTACAACTTAAGATGCTTGGCCCGTAAAATCACCTCTAAATATGAAAAAAGTATGGAAATAATTAAAGTAAGATTTTCACATCTTCTAGGAGCAATTACACCAACTAGATAGGATGTACAAGCTCATACAAGAAGACAACATATAGGGTGTGGGAAATAACATGTAGAAAGAGATAGTGAAATTCTTATGCATGGTTCATAAAGCAAAAGTGACCAACCATAGTATTACTATGATTCAATGTAATTTTATTGACTTTACTAACTCCCCACAAGAGCATTTGACCTGAAACCTCTCCTACTGGTTGTACCATCAAAAAACTTATTGACTAGTTTTGTATGTCTAGTGGAGTGATCGAAGATAAGAATGGTTTCTTACAATTTTTGTGTATTAATAATCTGATAAATAATTTAAATTATTTTAGGTAACTTGAATATACATTCCACAAGATTTTTTCATGTGCCACTTTCCTCTATAGGCCATACAACTACCAAAATCACCTTTTTCTTGATTTCAATTTAGAAATTACAATTTTTTTGTTCTAACTGACAATAATGATAATTAACTTACATATTGGATGTTTTAAGAGAGTTTGGAACACTTGGAAACCTAGGTAAATTGTACCACCTTCATAAATGACCCAAATATGACCCTTAAGTGACATAAGCCTAAAGATGAATATGACTAATGTAAATGACACATTAATTAAATAATATAAAATAAGACCATGAAACAACCTATAGGACCCTAATATACCCATACATAAGTTTTGGACTATAGAGGGTTGACCTATTTTGACTTGTGGTCAAAATAATCAACATTCTTGGCAATTTTTGGGGGTGGTATGCTTGTTATACCCAAGATCAGTAGCCTCCTCTTATCCATTATGATATGGAGACACCTACACATAAATATGACACTAGACTTGCCTTTTAGATAGATAAAAAATAAGAAACAACAAGAACAGGACACAACACAATACACCATACACTTGTGCTTCATGAGCACTTATGGAACACACATAAACCAAATAAACTAACTAAAACACAAACTAACTTGAAATAAACACTTATTTCTTGGATCAAAGGGGAGGTTTGAAAACTTTTATACTACAATAAATTAAGTAATGAATGAAACATGTTGATTTTTGACCCTTGGCATTGATTCCTTCATCTTCTTCATGGTGCTTATCAACCTCATTGGCATGATGTTCAATGAAGTCAAAGTAGCTACAAAGAGATCACCTATGGGGATGAACTCTTCTTGCATCTCAATATCTTCAATATTCTCATAGGACTCCTAAACTATAGCCTTTAATAGTGGTTTAACAAGACATACCTTCTTAACTTCCACGGTGTTCTTAATAAGATCAAGTTTCTTTTCAGCTGCAAGCTCTTCAAGTTCATCAAGGGGCTCTGCATAGTCCACCCAATATTGCTCATTGTCTTACATGGAAAAATCTTTCTCCACATTCTCATGTACTTGTACCTAAACTTGGCAAAGCTCTTCAAGATCTTGAAAAAGTTTCATTTGTTGCTACCAATCATCCTTGTTATCTTTCTCCTCTTGAACCACCACATCTTTAACTTTCTCTTTTTGATGTATGAGGTCATTAAGCTGATATTCCTTATGATCTAATGCATCTGAGAGTGGTTCAACATTTATATGAGGCATTGAGTGATCTTTAATTACAACATCTTCTACCTTGGTCTCACTTGATTCTTCCATGGCTACAGACTTCATGACAATGATTTGAGAATGTTCTTTGTGTTCTTTCTCACTTGGAAATTCTCTTTCATGCTTAATATTTTCATCAATCACCTTATCCTAATGTTCACTCTTATTTGGATAATAAGTTGAGCCACTCAACTTCTCAAACTCCTAATTTATGACATGAAACGTTTTCCATAGATCTTCCTCTTCATTACTATCATCTTCAAGGGCTATTTCAACAAGGACAGTGGGGATGGGGTCTTTGTCAAGTACTTCTTCCTTTATGATTTGACCAATATGAAAAAGGATCATCAACATGTTTATCTCCATTAAATAAGATGGAATTTCATTTATGTTCATCAAGTGGGGTCCCTATGGTGATTTCCTCTTAATAGTTACTCATGACATCCTCTTGACCAACTATGGCTTGAGTTGTTTCCTCTTCATTTCCTTCCCAAAATATGGGCTCTTTTTGAATAATGGATGAGGTGGGAGGGTGGTGGATAAGATCATGATTTAGAGATGAATTATGAGGTATGATGGAGGGTTTATGAATTTATTTAGGAAAAAGGACTTGTCAAGTAAGCTCATCGATAAGTGATAATTTGGGTTGGTTAAAAGTAAAAATGCGTATTTCAATAGAAATTTTACCTTTCCAATAACCTCCTTAAGGATATTCAACAACAATATTCTAAATTTTAATCTCTTTATCTTACCACATACTTAGCCTATCTATTGAGCATTGAAAACAATTCTTTGCCAAGTAGACCTGCCCTTGAATATCCCATTGAGTTTCATCTTGAACCACCTCCCATGCACTCATCCATATTTGGACAAAACTTCTTAACCATTCCATGAGATTATTAGGAAGAACATAAAACTCTTTATGCCATGTTCCCATAGTATCTTCACTATCTAGTAGATCTTATATGAGTGCCAAGAAGGATTTGATATGAAATGGAACTAATGGAGGAGGAGGAGGGGAATGATGGGGATGGAGGCCATCTCTATGTTGTTGGATTTGAGTATGTATAAATTGATATTTTTCCTTGTAATAATTTTGTGAAAAA
Source organism: Torreya grandis (assembly GCA_037957365.1). Lineage (NCBI taxonomy): Eukaryota > Viridiplantae > Streptophyta > Pinopsida > Cupressales > Taxaceae > Torreya > Torreya grandis. The sequence continues at coordinate 26,938 of JARHVA010008386.1, read as the reverse complement.
TTCATGGGATCATTTTATTATTCATGAAAAGACTCATAAGGGTCATCTTGAGGTTGATAGGCATCATGGTATGTTTCAAAAGGGTCATATCATGGTTGATAGGAAGACAATTCTTAATAGGTTTATTGGTATCATTCCTCATAGGTCTATCCAACAACATGAAGTCCATATGGAGAAGGAAAAGAATATCCATGGGGTTACCATGGATCATAGGGTTGGTAGCAATTTTGATAGTTCTATTGAGGGATATAACATGGTTCATAGTAAGGTTGATACAGAGGTTTATAATAAGGATATTCACCATAGATATTCATATAAACTTCATAGGTCAAATAAGATATAATAACTGATAAAAAAACATCAAGAAAAGATACATGGACTTATTACACTCTGAATATTTCATTTGGAGTCACCATTGATGCTATCTTTCTTGCTTAAAAAAGTTGATTAGAGGAAAGACACATCAATAATATTTCCACTATCTTGGACTTTTGTCCCATCAGGCATGATAAAATTATTGTCCCAAAATATTTCACCCTATAGGAGGTTGTTCAAACCTCTTCTAGATTTGGGAAACATGGGAATACTTCTAGGTATGTGGGTTTATCTATAGTAGAAGTAAACCTCTACATTTAACGACTAGCTCCCTAAATTTACCTGGAAGTGATTATCACCTACACTAAATATTTATTTATTGGAAAATGGATATAAGTATGCATGAAATAAATATAATCTAATGGGTTGATATACCAAATGGATTTCCACAAGACCACCATAACTTCTTTCACTAATAAACAAGACCTACAACACTAGCTTCAATGTCCTATAACGCTCTAACATTAGTATTTCAATATGGAGGTGATATGGATGAGGACTATATAAGGTAAGTGAAATATAGATCATTTTCAAACATTAAGTCTATTTTTACACTTGAAAATAGACCCATATACTTGGAAACACTTCATATGACCTGCTAGAGTGGAACAACTTGCATTAAACATGGAAGAATTGAGAGAAAGTAAGGATAGATGAATATCACTTAGATATTCACTATACATATCTTCACAAACTTTGAAAATATGACATATGATCTCAAAATATATTCTATTTATTATTCAAAGGCAAATTACAACATCAAACTAGCAGGGCTTTGCCATACATGGTGTGAAATTAGTCTAGAAGAGCCAAAATGGCTAGTACTTATATAATGTGAGAGATGAGAGAGGATAATGAATTAAAAGAGTCACTATAAGATATGATAAGATAAGATAAAGAGTTACATATGTAGAGGAATGAAAATGACACTTCAAGTATGAAACTCCTCAAATGTGGTGTAGGACTCTTCAACTTACTACTTGAAAATTATCTTCATCATTTAGACATCCTCGAACACTCCACAATAGACTAGGGATAGATTAAATAATTTCATTAAGAGGGAGGGGTTAGAAATATAATCCAACATGCATTGTATGTGTCCTTAATAATCAATATTATTTTAGCCAAGTGTTCTCACTACCTACAATCTTAATCACCCTTCTTTCCCTCACCTCTCACACTTGGCACCAAATGTTTATTTAGTTTTCCAAACCAATCCATACAAAGGGTGATGTGACACTTATCAAGAGTCCTCATTCCCTTAGATTCATTAGGAAAACCTTAAAATGCCTCCTAGTTAAAGTTATCACCTTCTCACAAGGTCATTATTCTCTATACACTACACCAATTTGGAATGGATGAAGTGAAGGTTATATCATAGATACTTGTGAGATTATCTAAGGAAAGAAATGGACATTGGAGGTTATCTTATCTCCAAATGTGTCTCCAAAAGTTATCTTAATCTCTTGACTATCCTTGAACCTTTAAAAAATAAAAAATTGTCAAAGAAATTAGTTTTGTACCATGCTCATACAAATAGCTTACAATCCAAATTAATGACAAGGGGCTTGGTTAAGTCCTATAAAAGTTCCAATCATCTCCCAAGTAATTATATCTCTCCTATATGCATCTCTATCAACTTCTTATCAATGGGGTCCTTAACAAGGGTTTTGGAGGGTTTTGAGATGTTTCACCCCTTAAGGATTATTCATGAAATTGTGACATTTAACTTATGAAAAAATTTCAGTAAAACATTGTTTGGGACAATATTCAAAACATCCTAGCTCCTTCAACTCCCATGCTATGTGGCTATATAGTTGTAAGCTTCTAATGTTTACCTCTCGACCTCTCCTTTGCAATCTGCATACCCTATCATGCTCTTAGACCAAGAAATGGATTCTTTGTGACCTCACCTACACACCAAATGTTATACCACACTTTATATCTCCCAATAAAGGTGTTTCAATGCCATTAAATTCTCATATGATGTTAGAAAAGATGCCACAACCATTTTAGGCATTAGACCTAGACTAAGCCCTATAGTCTCAGTCTATGTTTTATTCCTCACCACCACCTTTGAGTGGTTGATCATGTTTTTGAGATATTAATTATGTTTTTTCATATTTATCACAATATTTACACCCTCCTAAAAGGTTCCTATAGTCTTCAAATCTCTGTCTCATCACAACTTACTAAACCTACAAGGTTTCACCAGTTTGGGACTGCCCTTTGTCTGAGATAAAAAATAAGGAACTTTCCCTACTATCTTAGGTGATTTGAATGCATGATAAGATTATATAGGTTTTATGTATATTATATATAAATTTATAGAGTTATACTATATTAGTAACATCTCAAAATATCATGAAACCTCAAGGTAGACTGTGTATGACTCACTGACTATAAAGATTTGTGTGTTGACTATAGGTGTATACTATAGACCAAATATTACCCTATTTTACATTGTATAAGAGTTTCATGAAGTTTATCATCATAATTTTAATATGCTTTATATCATGTGTGACACCCACTCTTTTATTCTAACATAGATCTCTTTTCCCTTCTTGACTACGTTAGACTGGCTAAATGTATGAGTGTGTGCTTACTCAAAAAGCATGATTATAGGGTGTCACTTCTAATTATGCTTCATGTATTATGCCTTCATAAACCTTAAAAGTCACCAAGGTCCTTTCTTTTATTGGTTGGATTTATCTCTACCCCTAGGTTTAGTTCACATTCAAGTTGCATAACTCCTCGACAGTGGATTCATGACCCACCTGTAGGTGATCTCTTTAGTAACAAAGGACCCTTGTAGGATATTATACATAGTAAAATTAATTCTTAGGAATTATTGGGACATTTTAGCTTCATTAAAAAATTTAAACATACTTAGAGCCTACCTAAATCATGAAAGTATCATGTAATCTTCAGGTTCTATCATGTTACCTTTTTTTGAAACCTGTCGGTGCACTTTTTTGGGTCAAAACTCTGTACTCCATCCTTTCTTAATGTGTTACTTAAGCCACTAGTTAATATTCATAAAAAATAATCCATTTATATATAGACCATCTATTCCATTATGTTTTATATCACTATGATGCCATTTTAAACTCAAACTATTATAGATAACACTGAAAACCTAGAGTGAATGATTGTCTAGAATGGAGGCTTCATCTACATTTATTATGAGGTCAAACACCCACTCTTATTTTACAAGGTATCACTCCTAGGTGAGGGATATATTATAGAGTAATTTTTAATTGTATATACATTATACACACTATTCCATGAAAGCATGAAAAGTTTTTTGGGCTCTATTTCAGAACTTTTAAGGAAACTGAACCCTGAAACAACTTATCCAATCTTGAACATGGATTTTTAAGAATGTCTGGCTATTAATGGCCTCAATTATGTTTGTCATGGTATCTCTAAATTCTCAAGACCTTAATGAGTATTTAAAACATGTTTAAACTCTTAATTAAACACCTTCAAGCCTTTGTGAGAGTCACATGTAGGTTGCATTCTAGTTCACAGGGTAGTGAAAGTAAGTTATCAACAATGTGCAAGGTTATGGCCTTACAACCAGTCTTAGATATTATCAAGATATCTAAATGGATATTTTCCAACCGTGAATTACTTTAAAAAAGTCAAATTCTTCAATTTCACATGATTTACTAGACTAAGGAACCTTTAGGTACACATTAATGTTATAGGTTTGTGTATATGGCTTGAATTAGTTGTCATACTCAATAAAATTCCATTTGAGAGACTTGGATTAACTTCTCATGTTCTAAGAGTATTATAAACACCTCCAAAATATTCATTACCTTTCCATATATGCTAGACAAGACTTCATACACTTGACTCACTATGACTATAAGTGAGTATGTACAAGAAACTTGACTACAACTTCATTGATAAATGCATGTCATTGAGAGATTGAACTTGAAATGAAGGGGGTGATTGTCATAAAATGAAAATAATCAAACATATCATATCAAATTCTTCTAAAAATGCTATAGGGAAGGAAAATTTTACAAATGGTGAAAACATGTCTACAACATAACAATGGTGTTCTTACCTGCAACTTAAGATGTTTGGCCCATCAAATCACCACTAAACATTAAAACAAGTATTGAAACCATGAATTTAAGATGTCCACATCCTCTAGAATAAATTTCACCAACTAAATTGTACAAATAAGATCATATAAGAAGAAAACCTATAAGATGTGGGAAATAACATGTAGAAAGAGATAGTCAACTTCTTTAGGATGGTTCATAAAGCACAAGTGTCCAATCCCATAACTCCTACCATTAAATGGCTTTGGATTGAGTTTAAAAACACCCCAGAAGATAATTTAACTAAAAACCTCTCCTACTACGCATACTATTAGAAGACCTATTGACCAATTTCACATGTCTAGTGGAGTGATTGAGTAAAAGAATAGTTTTTAGCCATTTTTTAGTATTCCAAAGCTAATAAAGCATTAAAATGAGTTTCAAGAAGTTTGAGATCCATGAAAAAATCTTTCCACAGGTGCCACTTTCCTCTATAGGCTGTACAACTACCAAAAAATCCTCTTTTTCACTTGTTTTCTTGATTTTAGTTAGGAACCTACAAATTTCCAGTTAGAACTAACAAGTCCCAAACATATTGGATGTTGGAAGAGAGTTTGGAACACTTAGACACATAGGAATGTTGTACCACCTTCATATATGGCCTAGATATGACCCTTAAGTGACATAGGCCTAAAGATGAATATGACTAATGTAAATGATACCTTAAATAATATCAAATAACACCATGAACACACCCTATAGTATCCCAACATATACATATACAATTTTTGGACTATATGGGTTTGATCTATTTTGAATTGTGGTCAAAATAATCAATAGTAACCCTGGACCATTGTAACTCTAGACTGTTGTAACCTTGATTGTTTTTATTCTATTGTACCTAGACAAATCCTAATTTTACTTAGAATCATCTAAATTTGTACACCTTACCATTTATGATCCTAATTATGATTCACTAGTGTTATGAAGACATTTAATGACCATTCTATGAGGTAGTCATGCTTGATCAATATCCAAATCTTTTTTTATAGACAAGTGTACCAGGGTATGTCAGCATGTGGTTTTTACTTGTTGGATGGTTCCTTGGGACTTATTTTAGATTGTACACTATTCCAGTCTTATTTTTTTGTTGCTTTATATTTACCACTACCTTAATCTGATCATTCATTCACACTTTTACAACCATTTTAACTATCATTTGAACTCTTACCTATGGAAGTGCATCTCCTTGACTAAGTAATTCCATGTACCTTTGTTCATATTATGTTTATATTTATTATCCCAAAAATAAAACAAAAAATATATTAGAATATGATAAAACCAATTACTAAAAACATTATCGATTCTAATCCTTCATACTCTTGTCATTTAAGCAGCAACCTAAGCCACACCCTCACCATTTTTGCAAGCTGAACCATTTGGTATCTTGTCATTCTCAATTGAGTTGAGATGCTAAGAAATTTCTAAAAGCATTGGTAAAAGATCTAAAAATTCCTAAAAATCATGAAAATTGTCTTTGAATCTCCATGTGAGGTATAAAGTTATCAAAAATTTTCAAGATGGACCATCTTGTTTATTTAGTTTATTCTAGGCCACCTTGGTCATTTTCTTCCCATTTCTAGGAGAACTACTTCAACCTAAGGTCCATACGGACTATGTAGGAAATAATTGGATACATGGGGTAACTTAGGTTATCTCGAACACACTTTATTTTTGACCACTTATTTGCTTTAAGGATTCTAGGACTCCTAGCTATTTTATAAGTAACCACTTATCCTTTAGTTTCCCATCCTTATTGACCTTAGTTTTCTGCTCTCACCATTTTGTGGGTCAACATTGTGTGCACTGTTCATTAGAACAAGATACATTACTTCACCCTTGGCTTTTGGCATGCTCTTACCATTTTTTGAGTTATTTATGATTTTTCCTTTTTGTGAGCTCTTTGCCTTTCTTAGCCTTAGATGTAGTAGATAATCTAAACCATAAATTCAATTCCTTTATGACTACTCATCTCTTTCCTTTTAGTTTGGTCTTAATCTAGACCATACTCTTATGATTGCACTATTTGTTTTTGTTGACACTTTCATGATTATGAATGTTATCCCTCTCACTTTTCTCACGTACTCCCCATTTTACGAGACTATTCCCATATTTTTCTACACAACAATGATTTTTTCTTATCATCAATTTTTCTTCTATCCCATATCCTGGGAGAACTATATTTAGCTTAAAGTTCATTTTGAATCTTGCATCCATGAAACTATGTAGACAGTGTCCACTTGCCTATTACATCTACAGTCAACTAAGCCAAGCATTTCCTTTTCTACTTCTCCCCCCATTTTTTTTCTTTGTTTTGTTGTCTCTTATATTTGAGGGGAAATGTTTGTTATATTTCTTGTGTCATTATTTCCCTATAGCTTGGGGGAAACTTTGTGCCCAATATTCATATGTTGTTACTCTAGTGTCATTATCATATATTTTAAGGGTCACCCTATCACAACATGTAATGCCTCTATTAAACATGAAATAATTTTTTTTTTCTATTTTCACTAACATTGTGATTAACTATTGTTGGTCTTTTGCCTTTGTTTATTTAAAATAGTTCCCTTGCTGCACTTTTCTTTTGTTTAGATTGTTTAGTTGTTTTTTATTGCTTTATTCACATTTTTTTATTTATGTCTATTTCTATTAGTGTTTTGTTGTGTCTTCCTTTATTTTTATTGTTGTTTTGTTGTGCTTTTGTTTATTTGTATTAATTTTTTGTTGTGTCTTCATTTATTTTTATGGGTGTTTTGTTGTACTTTTGTTTGTTTTTATTAATGTTTTCTTGTGTCATTATTAGTTTTTTGTTCTATTTTTGTTTATTTTTATTAGTTTTTTGTTGGGTCCATGTTTTATTTATTGTTATGTGTTTATTTGTTTATTGGGTTGCTTGTTTATTTTAGTGTCATGTTTGAATACATTCTATAAACCTTTTTGAGTCTGGACTTCCCTTGGGCTTGAATTATCTACATTTGTATTTTAAAATGTTTTAGTACTTATTTTTTTTTTGTAGACACCTAAAAATGGCTACCAATAACCTATTACCAGGGTTTTGACCAATTTCTATCGAAATGAATAATTTTGTTTAAAAACACTACAACATGTTAAATGATGTGAACCTGTCCTATACAAGTACCAATTTTGGCCAATGTATCCTTAAATGGGTCAATGCATTTTATGATACAACTAAATTTGATTAGATCATTTCATGCCAAAATGATGATTTTGCAGCTGGGTGTTTTGGATTGCTCTTTTATACCAAATTTATTGCATGAGACATGTGCATTTGTTATTTTGTGTTTGAAGCATCTTAAAGGGGATAAAATTTCCAATGCATCTATCATCACCTTCCAATTCCAATATAATCAAAATTTGAGCCAATAATATGACATTTTGACCAGTTTGATTAATGTGTTCACCAATTGCCAAGATTTTTACCAAAATTGATAAATCATGTATAAGGCTAATTATTTTGAATCAAGATCTTAAGTTAATTTTCCATGGTGATTTTTGAATATTTCCTTTTGAAAATTGATTATGAGTTTTTGCATCATCAAGTGACATCATTTTTTTGGAAGGCATTCCTAGGCCATAAATGCAATAAATATCTAATTAAGTCATCCCATGCCTCTTTAATTCCCCTCTATCCCAAATATTTATGAGATAATTTATTGATTTTAGCCTCCAAAATTGAATGGATTCTTATCCACACATCTTCATCTTGAGATGGATAGTTTAGGTTCATTCTAATAATTTGCAAAAAAATATAAATAGAAATCCTCACAACCATAATTTTAAGCTTGGATAGTATAAAGTTATAATGCTTAAATGAGTTTATAAAGCCATTTAGTATAGTGTTATCATGCCAAAATATTGAGCCAAGCTAAAGCCATCACAATCCAAAGGTGTTAAGAAGAGAAAGAGCCAAACAAATTAATTAATGAAGACTCTTTGATGCACAAACCAAGAAAGCCACTTTATGAACCATTTAGAAGCTCTAAGGAAGGTGAAGGAAGGTTTATTTCATGTTTTAGTTGTTGCTTTCATATGTGTTTTTATTACAAAGCTCTCCCTAGTGTCTAAGCCTACAAATGTCATGTTTGTTAGTGTGTTTTTTTCATTTTGATTTCATTTTGAACTAACACTTGATCTACCCCCCTCTCTTGAGTCAAATTATTATCTCACATAATGACACACCCAATGGGACTAAACACATCCCACATATCAAGAAGATCCATATGCAAGTCAAAAATTGAAGACTGGATGCTTCATTCTCTTTAATAATGATTGTCTAACCTTGTTAGGTCATATTTTGAATTGTGGTAGTTTACGGGTTTACATAGAGATCATCAGTGGTCTTATGTTACCATTTGTAGTTGTAACTAACTAGAAAAAATCATATATAACCATTCATGGTCACTATGTGCATCCTAGAATGGTTGGTGGTCAATGTGCAGGGTAACAAGCTAATAAGACATCTTTTAGAACTTGGTTTGGGATCATATGCACTGAATTTTTGATGTTTTTTTAAAAACCACATGTTTTCTCCTAAAATTTCAAAATATGCTATAAGTTTACCTTCAATTTGCATAGTTTTTAAAAAAATCTTGAAATATGAGTTGGAATCTTTTTAAAGTTGCTAATTATTATTGTTTGGTTTTGATAAATTATATTTTCTTTATCTAATCCTTTCCTTACAAGTTTTATTGAGATTTTTACTCACCAAGTATAATCTGATGCATTTTATTTCTTGATGTTTTGCCTTTGAGTCAATAGGTCATCCAAACCCAAGTGCATACTTTTCAAGTTTACTTGTTTCATTTGAAAAATTGATTTAAAGTTAAACAAGATTCTAGCAATTTTCTTATAGGACCTATATGAAGGAATGCCAATTCAAGATTAATTAAGTCTTTTTAAACCTCTTTCGAGTGCTTAGAAACAACTAAGAACTTTTATTTGGTGCTTAAGAGAAAAACTTATATGTTATTTGAATGATTTTGTGATTGTTTCTTTAAAAGTTTTACAACTTAAGGCCAAAGGGTCAAAGAACACCACCAAATCTTTCAAATTTAGTGATTCAAAATTGAATTTACTTCAAAGTTTGTTTTTAATAAGTTATTTACTTAGTTAACATTATTTGTGCAAAAAAGATTTTGTGTTTGTATGCTCTCCAACCCATCCCCTTTATGGAACTTGTGGAATCAAAAGTGTTATTTTCATTACAAACTACCTTAGTCCAAAGGCATAAAAGAGATGTTTTCAAGGATCTCCCCAAGACCCACAAGGCTTGGGTGATCTAGAAACAACCATAAATATCTTTTACTTAGTTTTTATTTTTGGTATTTTGGCTTGTCAAGGGGAATTCATTACCCCCCATAAGTTCTATAGGGAAGCTTTGACCTGGGGTTTCATCTCCCAACATCATATTAAACCCCTCTTTATTGGGGGGTATATAAATTGGGATCCCCTAATTAGGATGATGCTTTGAGTGGTTAAACCATCTTTGTTATTAGAGGCTAAGCCTATGATGTTTAATCATGCTAGATATCATACTAAATTAAGCAAGTGACATATGTAGTGGTTATAAAAAGGGCAAGACCTTTTTACAACAAGCCATATGACACAAACCCAAATGATGTGTTTCTTCTCATGTTTACTTATGTGAAAGTTGGTAGACATGAGATCCATCTAGATGATCAAAAACCAATTATATTTAGCCAACCCCACATTACCACACCCTTGATAGGATTTAGAATTTTATGCTTAGTTGTATTTGGTCACTTATGTTTTTCTTACTTGGTGTTTTTAGACTGAAACTAATGTGTTTGTTTATAGCTGCATCCTAACCAATTTTGTTATATGCCACTGTTTCATTTAAAGAGGTGTTATGTTGAACATTTCATACCATACTTGTGCCTCTAATTTTTTTTCTAAAAATGTTTGTTTGTGTGTCAATTGACTGGCATGGGTACCATTATGCTGCCCAAATCACTGTCAAGTTTGTGCCTTTGAGTTTTTGAAACATAACATTTACCACATCACTAGAGCACCCTTACGTCAATGTGTTGTTTGAATTATTTCAAAACTCATTTGAATTATAATGAAACCATTATCTAAAACCATGTCATGTATGACATTTGGATTGTATTCATGCATCGTTATGTTGTCCAATATAGTCTAGCTTATTTGGTCATCAAAATCCTAGTCTTCAAACATTGAGTTGTCAATTAACCTTGTCAAATTCAAATTTAAACATTGATTGATTTATGTTTAGGCCTCTCTTCATAGGGGATGATCCACAAATATTTCTCTTTTGGGTTGAATAACTTTAATTAATTGATTACCCAAATTTGAAAAATATTATTTGTTTGTTGTTAGAGCCTATTAGCATCATTATTTGTGCCTTTATTTGAGAAAACACAATCTTTTATCTTGGTGTTTTTTGCCTTGTGGCCTATACCAAATGATCATGTTTATGTTTGATTATATGTGCCGAGTCTATGTCAAAGTTGTTCCAAACTTTTTAGATTAAATAAAATCATCATCATCCTTGTTTCAAGCTTACATTTTGATGACATTTGGCTAAAAGTCCTAACACAACCTATTTGAGCCTAGATTTTAACTCTACATTTGGAAAAAATACCTAACAACTCTTTTCCCTTTCTTAGTTTAGACATTGTTTGGAACACTTTGGCTTAGAATTTTGAAATGATGGTTTTTGTTCATTGATTAACCTTTTATGTGTATGACATTTGAGGTTAGACATTTGATGTTAGACTATTTTACGCCAATTTCTAGTACAAACCATTTTGGAGATACAAATCCACATTCAAAACATTATTTTTGGAGACACAACTCCACCACCTTTGACCAAGTTAGACCAAGTTCAAACCATTTTCCCTTTGGACAATTTTTAGAGTTTATAGAACATTAAGCCTTTTATTTTCAGATATTTCTTCATTGATGTGGATATGTCTAGCTAAACTTATGGTGGATCCATATGCAATCCAAGTTATGATGCAATGGTTGCACAAAATATGATTAAAACCCCTACGGGGATATATTTTTTAGAGAGTTTTATTATTCTTCATATAATACTCCATATAGAGAACAAATTCAAGAATCAACTTACCATCAAAATCAAAACCTTGACTAAGATTATGCTTTATGAGGAAAACTTAGATGCTTTGGCTTGTGCAAGAAACCAGGCTCCATAATGTCATACCATTTTTATACCAGGACCTTATCTTTTGGCTTGTGTGAACAACCAAGCTCCATAATGCCCCAAGATTATCATACTAGGACCTCATGCATTGGCTTGTGAAAATAATTGAGTTCCACAACACTGTACCATTTCTATCTTAGGACATTATCCTTTGGCTTGTGTGAGCAACCAAGCTCTATAACACCCTTTTGTTATCCAACTATCGGCCATTCCTCATGTAGTGCCTATCATTCCACATTTTATAAAAGCCCAACCAATCCAACCCAAATATCAACCAATCCAATTATGATCCCAACCAATCATTTTTCCTCAACCCATCATTTAACCCAAACCCCAACCAATATAATCAGTACCTACCCAACTAAGATAATTAGTACCTACCCAATCATGCTTCCAACCCCCATTCCATTACCACCACCCAACATAGACACTTTATTGACATTCCACCTACTATAAGTGTTGATTGAGACTGATAGAATCACACCTTATTGAACTACATTTATGGTGACATATCAATTAAAGAACATTAGGGAGGCCAACACCAAATTCATATAGAAGAAGAATAATCTCCTAGTGAAACCTTTTTGGAGGCACTAGAGGATAATCAAAGCTCAAACTTAGCATCTTCTAGTGAAACCTTTTTTAAGGCACTAGTCAAAAGTCAATGTTCATTAGTGAAACCTTCTTGGAGGTGCTATGGGATAATCAAGATAACTTCATTTGTAGAAACCTCTTCGAGGTGCCAATAGCAGAGCATAAAATTTCTTCACTATTTAATGAAGACAATATCAAAGATCAAATCAAAATAGCTTCTACTCTATACCCTAATCAGATGGTAGCTACTCTCAAGCCTTAAAAACAAAAAAAATCTAGTGGTCGTATTTTAGAGAAGAAGTCTTTGGCCCAACCACATCCAAAGTTATGTCAAATCTAGAATCAACAACATTGTGTGTGCCTGAAAACCTTGATCTTCATTTGTTTCCCACCCACTATACATTTCATTATCCTCCATCATTCAATTTCCAAATCAAATGAATCATCCAAAATTTATCCTTATTTATGATCCATGGCCATACTTTCCTTTGTAAAAGATACAAATATATCTTATCTCAACCTTTAAAGGAAATATAATCAATGACCAATGAGGATCACAACAACAACATGAACATCCTAATCTAAAACAAGTTCTTGACAGAGAAAATATTTAAATGAGGTACGGGATAGCAATTAACATGATTAAGTATTATATTTGCATCATTTACTAATAAATATGTGCATCTCCACATCAATATGAACAATATAATCAAAATCTTATGCCATCTACCATACCCAATCCAAAAACATTCAAAAACCAGCAATCACCGTCAGTCAAAAACATGTACAATGCCATTTTCATTTGCCATTATCACATACCCATCCAATCACCTCATCACTTGGGGGAAACCCTCTTACCATCTTATTTAATCTATCAAACCTTCATTATCCTAGAGCAAGACCATTCTATTTTACCATATCATTCCTATCTAGACCAAAGCCTATTTTTAGTCATCTTATCCAATCCTATTTTGATCTTAGTTACTTTGGTTCTTCCTACACTTTTTATGAGGGGATTATGATCAATTTTAAATAATCAACCAAATCTATGTTTATAATGATAGTCTATGAAATTAGTGTGACAGTTGATCTAATAAGGTATCTTTCAGTTTTTGTCCTATATCAAGTTTATTTATGTGAACCTGATTATATCACTTGTTGGAATAAATTAATGTTCACCAATTTTGCAAGTAATTATAACCACCTATGGGTAAATTAGTATCATTGATATTATCTATTGTATCCTAGTTATAACAATATGTGGTCAAACTAGGGGCAACATTTGTTTATCATGCATTGTCGTATCATCTTACCATTGTTATTTCCATTTGACTAGCCATTTACCAAATTTGAGAACTTGTTGTTATCTAGTCAAGTTTTCCCACACATTTTATATGGATGGAATTATGTAACTTGAGGTAGTTTTGGGACTATTTAGGCCATGCTCAATGAAATTTAGGTCACCTTAGTCACCCTTTTCCATACATTCTCCTTGTTTTACGAGCAACCTAAGCCAAATGATCTCACCATTTTGTGAGTAGGTATTTTATCATTGTTTAACAAGTTAAGATACCTAAAAATTCCAAAAACATTTAAACATTTAATAATCCAAAAATATTTATCCTATCTAATCTTAGTTAGTCATCCTTTATCTGCCCTACTTGGGCAAAGCCATTGATAGGATGCTTTCTTTTACTTTTCTTTTCAAGCTTTCTGTTTGTTTGTTTATTTCAAGTTTTTTGTCTATTTGTTTGCATCGTATTTATTTATTTATCTACTTGCCTATTTGTTTGATTTTAGCACTAATTCCTCAACTCATTCTATATATGGGCATAAGGTGACTTCTTGCACACATTATGCTTGAGTCCATCCATATTCATACATCAACATCATCATTATGGTTTTTATCATTGGTGCATTTTTTTAAACTGTTTATTAGATCAAGAGTCATTCCTTACACACATGTTGGGTCAGTTATCATGGTGTTCTATTATGAGGCCTACCATCATGTGCTACAATAAAAATCAGCTTTATGGAGTGTACAAGTAATGGAGCATCAGAAGTTTCTCCTTGGCACCTTAGCAAATCCTTCCCTACCTACATTGATCAAATCAATATATTGACCACTCTAGTCGTATAAATTATAATTAGGATGAGCATATCCTCATTGGTAGGTACAACCAAATCATTCCCATTGATCAACTTTTATTCCTCTATTCAATCCTTTCATCACTTTGTGCATCCTTGTATGCCTGGTTGTTCGTGGCTTCCTAAATCATTAAACTATTGCATCAACATTTATGCCTTCCCATATTTAATCTATATTAAAAGTGATATGCTTGATTTATGATTGATAATCCACCCTAAATGAGGAATAATAATCATATCATGTTTCAATCTAGGTCATCTTAATGCTTATAACTGTCTTTGGTAAAACCATTCTTTTAACTTTTATCACTGATTTTAACCACCTTTGGGGAAATCAATGAGTGAAATAATTTATTATTAGGATTAATCTCACCCATGGGTCAATACCACCCTTTCTTCTTACTTAATTTTTAAGGACCATCCATCCACCAAATGTGATGGCCATTCCCTCAAGGGGGCATCATCATATGCTTTCCACACATTTTCTTGGGAGATTCTTTCTTCAATCATCATCTTATTTTTGGCATATAGGCTATTTATCATTATTTGAAAATAAATTGTTGTACCTATAATTTAAAACATCTTCCCAAATAGGGGTAAACTATAGACACCTGAAACTGGCCACTAATAAACTCCAACCATGCTTTTGACCAATTTCTATCAAAATGCACAATTTGGCTTAAAAACACTAAAACACACTAAATGATGTGAAACTATCATATAAAAGTGCCAATTTTGGTCAATGTATCCCTAAATGGGGTAATTCATTTTATGATACAACTAACTTTAATCAAATCATTTCAAGTCAGAATGATGATTTAGCACCTAGGTGCTCTAGATTGCTCTTTTCTACCAAATTTATTGCACGAGACATGTGCCTTTGTTATTTTATGTTGGAAACATCCTAAAAGGGATAATGGTTCCAATGCATCTAACATTGCCTAGTAATTCCAATCTAGTCAAATTTTGAGCCAATAATATGACATTTTGATCAATTTGTCCACCAATTACCAAGATTTGCACCAAAATTGATAAACCATGTTTAAGAATAATTAATTTGAATCAAGATCTTAACTTAATTTTCCATGGAGATTTTTGAATATTTATTTTTGGAAATTTATTATGAGTTTATACATCATCAAGTGACATCATTTTTTTGAGAAGGCATCCGTAGGCCATAGATGTAATAAATATCTGATTAATCCCTCCCATGCCTCTTTAATTCCCCTCTATCCTAAATATTTGAGAGAATTTATTGATTTTAGCCTAAAAAATTTAATGAATTCTTAACCACACATATTCATCCTAAGATGGATGGCTTAGGTTCATTTTGATCATTTCAAATAATTTATAACTAGAAGGCCTCAAAACCATAATTTTAAGCTTGGATAGTGTAAAGTTATAATTCTTAAATGAGTTAAAAAAGACATTTAGTATAGTGTTATCATGTCTAATTTTTGAGCCAATCCAAAGCATCACAAGCCAAAGGTGCCAAGGAGAGGAGACAAACAACTACATTAATGAAGACTCTTTGATGCATAAGCTGAGCAAGCCACTCAACAAACCATTTGGAAGCTCAAAAGAAGGTGAAAGAAGGTTTATTTCATGTTTTATTTGTTTCTTTCATATGTTTGTTTGTTACCAAGCTCCCCCTAATGTCTAGGTCTAGATATGTTATGCTTGTTAGCGTGTTATTTTCATTTTGATTTCATTTTGAACTAACACTTGATATGACCCCCTCTCTTGAGTCAAATTCCTAGCTCACACTTTCAAGTACACCTTGTTAATTTTTGGATCTTGATTATTCATATCTTAATTATAGCTTATTTACAATTTGTCCTTTTTTTGTTTTATTGTTTGTTTGTGTTTTTGTACATTTTTATTCCCACTTAAGTCTTGATAATTTATATATTGATTTTAATATTTATTACATTTTTGTATTTAACACTTATTTTTATCTTTTTATTTGTTTTTTATACAAATGTAAATAATTACAACATTGGTTTTTGTATTATTTATCATTATATTTAGTTTTAAATATTCACATTTAAACTGGTCAGTTCGCAAACAAAATACAATGTTATTGAAGGTTATTCATACTTATAATGCATAATTTTTTTTTTCTAATGCAAACACTAAGTGATCCAAAGTCCAAAAATAAATTTGGCACTAAATAACATATTTGAAAGCACCATTATATGTATTTTATACCTAAATAGGATATCATACAATAGAATCCAAACATTGGAAACAAATAAGACAGTCTATGCAAGATCTGCATCTCATGGCATACATATTGAGTCATACTGACTATTTTTATAATTATTTTAGGATGTGCATCTCCTAAATTATCCTTTATCATCTAGTCATACATCAAATAGAGAATTAAATACATCAGCATCCATATTCTAACCAAGGACGTGCATATCCTAACACTAGCATATATCATCATATCATAATAAGAGCAAAATAAATGTAAACATCAATGCACTCAAAGAATATCAAAAGTCCATGTACAATTAAAAAAGAGACAAAAAAATGAATATCATATATATATACATATATATACATATATATATGTATATATATATATATATATGTATATATATATATGTATATATATATATATGTATATGTATATATATATATATATATGTATATATATATATATATATATATCTGTATATATATATGTATATATATGTATATATATAAATATATATATATGTATATATATATATATATATATATATATATATATATGTATATATATATATATCTAAAAATAATGTTTTATACATCTAGAGAATATGTATATATCTCATATATATAATGTGAATCTACAAAATCAACTTTAATCCTACTTGTCCCTTGGGGGACTCTAATGTAAATTATGACCCATCGCTGATGATGGTGATGGTGGTTACCCCATGACTACTCATTGTGAGGATGGATGTGCAACTAAACACTCTAAATTTGTAGCATGTATGGACCTAGAGGTCTTGATAGTTTGCTAGGATATCAAATAATCTATATATGTTGGAGCTCTCCTCTCTGTGGGGATTGCAACCTCATATAATTAGTGGTAGTATGTAATATCATCCTTAATATGTAGGACATTATACTTAATGCATAAAGCATCATCCTTGGCTTAAATCATGTTGGCCAAGGCTCTATATAAACTACTATCTATACCAGCTCATCGATCCTCATCTTGCTCTTTAGTGAGCCTCTGTACCTATGATATCATCTATTCCCAATTACTCTAAGATCTATCCTAATTGTTAGTCACTATCAAAAGCTTTGTGTCTCAGGTAGCTAATTGAGCCTATACCCCTGTTAGATAGGCAACCTATCCTCTCAATGTAGTAATCTTTGTATCCCTAGATGTGATGAGTCCTTGTAGATAGGTCATCTCACCCTGTGTAGTGGCCAACTATAAACATAATATATTTATGTTGTTTTTAAAGCCTACAATATCTAATAGTAATGTAGTGATCTCCCTCTACATCCTGCCAATAAAATATTGGTCCTCTATAGACTTGCCTATACTAAAGGGCCCTATTTCCCTTGTACCTATACCTATAATAGAGGACCTAGCTTCTCCTATGGCCCTTATCACCACTTGGAACCTTTCCCATCTCTATATCTTACCCATCTAAATCAACCATCTATGTATCCACTAAAGGATCCTACTACCCCTCATCATGAACTACCTATAATAAAAGGGAAAGTGGAATGGATGGATGAACTGACACCTAAACTTGTCTCTATACTGGGGTCTGACCACTGTCTCTCCTTTGTCTCACCCATATCTGATGTATGATTGGATACTAAAGCCATGGTATAATCAATCGAATGTTCTAGGAACCAACCCACCATGATGCTTAGGCATCCATCACACCAAGTTCTACCACCCGACCTACATAATCCCCTAATATATATTGGACCCTACCATAATCTATCATATCCTAGTCTTGAGACATAGGTATCCCCCATTCTTATATCTATTAGGTCACATGGAAATAATATTGTGGATCCTTTAGAATATATTTTAAGAAGCCAAACTACTTTAGCACTCGATTTAGTCTATATCACTCTATCATAAACTCATGGTGACCTATGATATAATAAGGAGTAATCATGAATCCAATGATGAATAGGTCCTCAATATAATATCATTGTATCACCAAATATGGGCACCAAATAAAATCATCGATGCCCATCTCATTTATGGCCCATATGTAAAAGGTAGGTCCCCAAGATGACCTCATAATCTTGGACCTATCATATACCACCAAAAAACCCACTAGATATTCTGGTCCTTACTGATATCTTAGAAATAATGGTTACTTAATGGCTATCTACTCCCAAGCCTAGATTGGAGTAGTGTGCTATGGTTGATGATCTACCCTTTATGATAAGATATCATATGCAATTCCTGATAAAGCTAGGCCATAATGATGTACCCCCATGAAAATCATGTGGAATGATCATACATCTCTTAGACCATTCAATCAAGCCAATGGGGAAGAACCATTTGATCATGTCCAAAAGTATGAGTTCACTGATAAGAGCCATGAAAATGACTACCTCTAGGGTAATTGTCCCATGTGTTGGTACTAGTACAAATGTTAGATCCCCTACTACTACTCCTCTTGATCCACCATCTGGATGCCAATTTAGGTCCTCCAATGAATCTATGTCTATGGTTCCCTTAAATACCTCCAGATCCATCACACCAATCAAATCCTCTAACATGGTTAGTTAGCATACTAGTATCTAAGTGATCTTACAACCCTACTTCGTCACTCATAGTATCTTGTGAACATCCTCTAGCATCACTATGGCCTCCCGAGTTGGCAAACGGAAGGTTGATGTCTTAGATTTCCACCTCTCCCAAAGTGCCAAAATATAATCTTGATCTAAATAAATCACTATATATTAAGCTTGGTGATATAACTCTACCACCTCTAGTAGGGCCACAAGCTCATTAGTCCATATACCCTATTGATGAAGCACTCAGGATCATCACTTGTGCACTATAATCACATTGAATTCCTCCTATAAGTCATAACACAAAGATCCAGGTTAATCATTTTTCCTATAATTAATCAAGTTTACCTAAATTATTATAATTTTGGGCCTAGACTAGTCTCATATTAGCCCTATTTTATCTTCTTCAACTTTATTTTGGTCATTATGGTGACCTTGTCATTTTATCTATGATCTTGCCATTTTGTAGAGTGATCTCTCCATTTCATAGATTACTCTCACCATTTTTATTTTTGGGTTTACAAATCCATCATTCCAAGGGTGTTCCTACCATTTGATAGGGAAACCTCACTATTTCTAGTGATATTTCTATTTGACCCAACATTCCCATTATTTGACTAATAATTTATGCCAAAAGTGGTGATATCACTAATTAAGTTGTGACATCATCATTTTGATCCATGACCTTGCAAAAGAGATGGTGACATCACCATTCTCGATGATGAACTCACCATTATTAAGGGAAACCTTGCCATTTTAAAAATTTTAAAAATGGTGGGATTGCCAAACTTCCTACTTATACGTAACATTAAATGCAATAAATTTAGCAATTAAATACCAAAAGGGTACCTACTAATGTTCCACTCCCTAGTGGTCACTGTTACTCTTAGATGTGCTCACTAAAGTGTCAATGTATAGGATGTTTCCCATTTTCCTTAGCTCTCTCACACACAAATATCTAAGCTATAGATTGCAATAGTGGAGGGTTAAAATGAATAATTTTTACCCTCAAAGGTAAAATTATAGTCAAATTTTCAAAAATTTCACCTCTAGGCCTATAGCTACCCCATTTATCTTCTTGGGATGCTCAAAGGAGCCCCATTTCTCCATTTTTTGAATTGTTTTCTTCTATTTGCTCCATTTTAGCCTCTTTTATTGAATTCATGATTATTTTTGATTTGATCAAGGGTTAACCTATCAAGAATTTTAATTTTTATGTCTTCTCCTTAACGGGGCATCATGGGCTACCCAAACACTGTTTGGGGGATTTTCATAACCTATTTATTCATGACTCATTCAAAATGTATCAAAAATCATGAGATAATTTATTTCTTGTAATTATAGTCATGATCATTTTAAGTGACTTTTTTATTCTTTGAAAAGCCATTGCTTCGACCAAATGTCTAGACATGCCTTCTAAAATAGGGGCCAAATATAGATATCCAATTCTTATCACTAGTGTGCTAAAATTAAAAATCTAAACTACATTCCACAATAATGCACAATCTAGACTAAAATCACCAAAATTATCTAATTCATCTACACACATCAGATACAAGTGTTGATTCTTGTCCATTGATCTCTGATTTGGGTAATGCATTTGATAGAATCATTATCTTTTCCTAATCCACTTTGAGTCAAATTGTGACAAAAAAAATGATGTCTTAGACCACTGAAATTTTATAATTTGGTTGCATATGTTAATTCATGTCTATAATACCCTAATTGGAGTACTGCCCTATACACAACTAACATCTTCTTTTGATTCAACTCCAATAAAATTATGACTTAGTAAAGTGACATTTTTGACTAGTTTGATTAAACATGGGACCAATTTATAATAATTACAAAATTATTAATTAAATCCATTAAGAAAATAAAAACTAGATTAAGAGGTTAAGTGGAAAATCCATGAAAAGTTATTGAATATCAAATATTGCAAATTCATAAGTGAAAATATCTCATCGATGACATCATTAAAGGGGTGTCAAACACTAGACATTAATGGAGATAAATATTAGGTTTAAGCCCACCCATGTGTCATTAATGATAGCTTGTTCAAAAATAGTTATGACTTTGTCCTCCAAAGTTGAATCAGTCCTTGGCCACACATCTTGATCTCAAGATGGATGGTCACGGTTAATTCTCAATAGTCTTAAAAAGATACAAACAAGTGAGTCATGGACATAAATTTTAAGTTGCATTTGTGCAATGTTATAATCTATACATAGTGCTAGAGAAGTTTCACTCATTCCCCCAAATTGACGATGTCACAAAATCAAATCCATTGGTCAACTAAGAGATGATGGTGGTGTAAGATATAATGCATTCATAAAGACTTCAGACACCAAATCTCGACATAAGCACATTTATTGACCATTTTTGAAGGAAATCCAATACTTACAAGGTATTACTTGTCTTATTATGATTATTAGTTTCTTGAATTCATTAACACTACTCCTCGAGGGAGTAGGCTTAGCATGTTATGTTCTCTATGCTTATTTTGGGTTTTCTCTACTAACACATGGACTAACTTTCTTTGTAATCCTATTGTACACTAAGAAGCACTTAGAGAAGACAAAACATGAGTAACTAATATGTACAACTAACCTCCTAAGTCTGATTGACCTAGATCAAAAGGGAAACTTTTAAGATTTACTTCATGAGATGAACCAGGGTGTAAAACAATATGCTATTTTGGATATAGTGATTGATAGATCAAACTTCTTTTTTATCAACTTCCTTAACATGCTCTCAATTGAATCAACTATAGCTAAAATCTATCTAATGTAAACAAACTCCTCTTGGTGTTCATTATTTTCCTCATGTTTCTTTACAATACTAAAGAGGTCTTCTAATGTGGTCATAGATGCTACCTCAATCTTTGATGACTCATTAGGACCACATTCTTCAATTCTGACAAACACCTCATCAATGTTTTTACTAGGAGATGCAATCTTGAAAATAGTTTCAATATCTTGACTGAGCTCAAGAAATTATTTCCATAAGTCATCATAAACTTGTTCATCTCCACATTAAGATTCTTGAGATCCACTAAGAGAGAAAATGTCATCTTTTTCTAGGTTTTTAAATTGATCAAGAAGTTGTTAACCATATTTGAGAACATAAAACAAATCAATTTAAAATGAATTAGACTCTTGGGATGATATGTTTAGAAAACTTCCCTACTTAAACTTAATTATATTTTATTCCCCTTGCAAGAGAACATAACCTACTTCTATGACCTCAAACAAGTCTTGCAGGTATACTTCAAACATTTATTATTCATTTGGATCTTATTTTGATTCCATGAAAGATGGTATGGTGGTGTTCTTAGTAAGAATGGAGAAAGAATTGAAGTCTACTCCTTGTTCACTCTTAAAGTCTTCTTTAACCATACCAATTAGAATCTCTTTAAATAAATTGGTTTCTTATTATTGAATCTCAACATTCTCATTATATTTAACTTAGTTCTAAGACCATATGAAATTCTTCATGCAATTAGTGATTGTTTTGAGAAAACTTCTCATGACCATGTGAATTGATATCTCTTGCATTAATATTGGCTCCTTCTTTATCAAGAATGTGTTAAGTACTAATTTCCTGATTTGATGGTATAATGAAGAATGCCAATTATGATTTCCTCATTATACTCACTTATTGTATCTTCATCATAGCCTTATTGAAGCTCAATTGAAGCTATAACTTGATTTTGCTTCTCATATTTTCCATGAAACTCTACATCTATAATTGAATATTGAAAACCTTCTTTATGTTCATCTAGATAATCCTCATTTAATTTCCATGCAACTAGTCATACCACACAAAGGGAGATGGTAGGAGGACAAGAGTGTTCATTATCTTGTTTGAAGCTCATGAGGGTGTATTTATAACTTAGGATATTGAAGGACTTCTTTAGGATCTCTAGGGGGAGGGGAAGATAATTTTGTTCTGAGACTTCTTTATGATCATCCTTCCACTTGGAATTAAGTATGTAAACTTTTAATACACTTTCATCCTTAGAGTTTATTTCAACTTGAGAATTAGATTATGGGTTTAATAAACTTGGGAACTTTCTTGGTTCTACTTCCATAACCTTCATCCCTTATTGGTTTTAATTTGGCATGGGAGGAAAAGGATCATTAGTTTGTTTGAAGCTCAAGAGGGTATCTTTTCAGCTTTGGATATTTAACTAAGTAGGCTTTCTTAGAGGTTTAAAGGGTTCTTCTTGTCTTCAACATTTGATTTTGGAATCAACTCTTTGTACTCTCATAGGTAGCTAATACAAATATTATCTTGTAGCCTCATTATGTATCTTCAATGATTCTACCTCTTGTTGATGGATATATGCATGCTCTTTTTGATGCCTATGGTATTATATTTCCCCATCACTATCCATACATTATCTATAAAAGTCAAATTTCATCTCTTGGACACTTTTTTCAGGTTGATTGGAAGGAATATGACTTTGCCAAGGCTGATTATGAGTATGGGTAGGAGGGAGGTAAGTGTCATGAGAGGACCAATACATTATTGTTTCAGTTCTAATTTGATTAGGTGATTAGGGAGGGAAGTAAGGGTAGTATTATTGATAGCAAGGCTGCTCATAGTAATAAGTAGAGTCATATAGGGGGGAAATAGGATCATTGTAGGACTAATATGGATCAACATAGGGTTGCTAAGTATCATAATCCTATTGATAAAAATCATTATATTATTGATAAGGAGGTGTAAAATAGAAATTTCCTTCATACCCAACCATAAAACTTCATGAGGAAAATAAAAAATAGATAAACTATCAACAATTCCTTGAAATAGGTACCTTAGCTACTAAAACCAATTGATTGAAATTGAGAGTAACCATTGGTATTTTATAGGAATGCCTTCAAAGGTTGATATATTTAAGAACACACCAAAAAATTCTCTAATAGATGAAGTTTATCCCACAAGGCATGATATAATTATTATCACTATAAATTGGACCCTTAAGAAGGATGTTCAAGATTTATTACTTAGATGATAGCATGGATACACCTCTAGGCTATGGGTGCCCTAATTATTAAGGTGAATTTATAGATTAGGGTTATCTCCCTTGATGCTCCACTTTGTACTATTGCTCTACCTATTAATTGCATAGAAAAGAGAGAAAAGACTAATATATAACCTAGATGGGGTGATACAACAATAGTATGATTCCTCTACTTGACTAAACATACACTATTTGAGGTAAATAGAGTTATACTCTTTACATAACCTACAACCTTGATATGATTTTTTTATAAGTATTTCATTTTGTGAGGTTCAAGAATGCATGATAACACCTAGGAGGGAAACAAATAATGTTTTAGAGATAAAATGGATGTATTTCCACTTTCAAATCATGAATACATTGAGGAAAGAACACTAAGAATGACCTGTAACAACTATCTTCTCTGCACAATGGTGAGCAACTATGGACAACAAGCTAGGAAATATGAACCATTCGCTAATAAGATCAACGAAATTTCATGAATTAACACATCACACATAATAAATGTAGGAAAAATCAAATTTTTTTTAAAAAAATTTCTTCAAGAGGTATTCAAGCACAAAAATGGCCAGGGTTTTACCATAACCCATAAATTGGAGAGAGAGAGAGAGAGAGAGAGAGAGAGAGAGAGAGAGAGAGAGAGAGAGAGAGAGAGAGAGAGAGAGAGAGAGAGAGAGAGAGAGAGAGAGAGAGAGAGAGAGAGAGAGAGAGAGAGAGCGAGAGAGAGAGAGAGAGAGAGAGAGAGAGAGAGAGAGAGAGAGAGAGAGAGAGAGAGAGAGAGAGAGAGAGAGAGAGAGAGAGAGAGAGAGAGAGAGAGATGCCAATCATGGATTCCATAAAATTATATAATCAGTTAAAACTCACAAAAATGGATAAGAATCAGATCAAGTAACTATTATACATAAGTATCACACTTGTTTGGATGAGATTGTTTGAGAAGTGGTGTAGGAGCTTTTATTGCCTTAGACGATTCATCACTGTTGCTCATGAAACTAAACTCTTTATTTG
Source organism: Torreya grandis (assembly GCA_037957365.1). Lineage (NCBI taxonomy): Eukaryota > Viridiplantae > Streptophyta > Pinopsida > Cupressales > Taxaceae > Torreya > Torreya grandis. The sequence goes on along the minus strand of JARHVA010008386.1, from coordinate 1,659 downwards.
ATTAAGGGGGTACACATTTCATAAATACATATAAAAAGTTTATATCTCTTATTTACACCTTATTATATGATATTAAACTTCTCAAACTAATGCAATAGGTCTAACATCTCATATGCTCACTTTGTCATCTTCCCAAGCTTGCCAAATATATAGTGAAAACCTAAAACATGGTGAATTCACATGATTTGGGAAGATAATAGATATAATTAATATTTTAAAAATAATTTTAATGTTTGAATAGACCTCCATGAAAGTTTTTATCTCTATACTCCACTTGAAACTCCAACAAATACCCACTTTGGTCTTTATAGGCCTCAAGAAGCCCTGAATTGGCTTAGTGGGTAAACAATGAGTTTTAAGTTTAACATAGATCTATTATTTGTTTCATTAGATAGTTTTAATTAGGAAGACATGTTTGAGTTTTAAAATATTATAATTCTTCATAAAACTCCCAAAGAAAATTTATTTCTAAATTGCATGTTTGTTTCCCTATAGAGGAGTAAAAACTTGTGTTTTAGTTTTTTTTATCTATCCTCATAAATAATATAGACATGAAATAGATTTTAAAAGTTTATTAATGTTTCTCCCAAAATTAATTAAAAATTTAAATATTTTTTAAGCTCTAAATATCAAGTTATGGGCTTTTTTGTGGTGCCTCACCTTGTATTTTCATTATTTCTACATGAATGCAGATCTATAGTTTTATGTTTCATTGAGTTATGAGGTATAAATACCTAATTATTTTTGAATTTTGAAATTGATGATCCAATATAAAATTTATAGCCTTTTAATGAATTTAATAAAACATATAAAACTCCTTAAAACACCATTTCTCACTTTGCATTCTTAAAACCTTGCAACCTATTCCTACACATTTCACTATTATTTGAATTGAACATTTAAATTAAGAATGTGTAGGAGGGTTATTTAGGACCCTTGAGATATGAAAAACTTTAGATTTACATCAATATATTCATAAATGCACACAAATAAGAAAAAACTATGAGGTTGGAGTTTTGGAGGGGTTTAAGGAGTGTCAAACACTCTTAGTGATTATTCATAAAGGAGAGGTCTTTAATATATGAACCAATGCCATAATTCTGAAGGTAATTAGGGTAATATAATTTTACTTAGATATTTTTTTCAACTCTCTCTATACCACATATTACACATTTAAATTGACCCTAACAAGCTTGCGAAGGGCTTGATGAAGGAGCTGAGAGGTGTTTTATTTTTCTTGGACCTGTAAATTATAACTAATCATGGTTTGAGCTTGGAGAATATGGAGGAAGCCTTGGATATGATTATAATACCATATTGAAATTTAAGAACATTGAAATTAGACCTCTACAAACCCTCTTTCCTCAAGAAACATGCATATTCTACGAGAAAACCTTGTTGTAGCTACCAAACTAGGTGCTAATGGAGTCTCTTTTAGATTGTACGGTGCTAATATAATGTACCAAGAGAATATTCACATTATTTTACCTTCCCATTCCTCATTATGATTTTATTTAATGTTAAAAATGATGATTAAGTCAATTTCAAATGTACTCCAATCTTTGAAAAGGACTTTTGTAACATCTTGGACATATATACAGACAAGGTACATGTAATATGTTTTTCAACAAGTAATGAATGACACAAAAGACCACCTTC
>JARHVA010008385.1:442500-499739 GCA_037957365.1 Torreya grandis | reverse complement strand
CCTAAATTGAGCTTCTAAGGCCTTGGATTACTTCCTAATCAATGGTACCTTCTGACTTATTTGGGTAACTCTAGACTTGTTGTTTAAACTTGGAATTGGAGAAAGACTTGGAGGATCAGTGGGCATATTAGGTATTATAGGCATAGATAATTTTGGAGGGATATTATTGGCTTGAATAAAACTACTCATAGCTATAATGGTTATGCAATAGTCTTCAGTCAAAGTGTACCCACCCATGGACTATAAAATGATATTTATATCAGTCCTAATAGCTCTAAGGTATGTTGGTAAAAAAAAACATGCAGGGGGTCTCATGGGAGGTGGTAGCATATTCCATGTTCTTTGAAACCTCTCATTGAATTCATGCATAGTTTTTATATGACATATTTGAATGACATTCAGATGATGTAGGAGTGATGTGTGATTAGTCTTATCTTTAAATCTTTGATTCAACGACTCCCCAAACTCATCCCAATTAGTGAGGTATCCTCCTGACAATGTCTTATACCAATCAAGGGATTTTTCCCTAAGAGAAATGGAAAGTAATCTAACTTAAATGTTAAATTTAGCAACATTATGGAATTTTTATAAGTTGGATTGTGCCTAATATGCTCACTTGGGGTGATAGGACCTTCCCCATTGAAAGTGGGAACACTCTAGGTGGCATTGAGAGGGATATCATCATAGGCATTGAGGTTTATAAGATTTTAAATATTTAAGGCTAGGAAATCATGTTTACTATCCATGTTGTCCTCAAATTCCTCTTCACTTCTTGCTCTTCAAATGTCAAAATAGGCTTAAGGTACTAAACTTCAAGAGTAAGTTTAGGTTGAGGGAGTGGTTTTATAGGATAGTTACCTCTACTAGTAGATGACCTAGTAAGGAACATGAATCATGAATAAAAGGAGTAATAAAAATTGGTCTAAAACTATATATTACCTTTATTAGAGTCACAAAATGCTAAGTATAACACACTTGTGCTTATGTGATGTTGTTAAGACCAACATTCACTTTGACAAGATGTGTCTGAGATAATGGTCCCACCAAGTGTGCCAAAACTATTGTCACTAAATTTTTCACCCTTGGAGAGGTTGTTTGATCCTCCTCCAAATTTATTGAAACATTATATTACCTATAGTTCTATGGGTTATCTATCATCGAGGTAAACCTCTATATTTAAGGTCTAGCTCCCTAGATTAGTCGTTGATAGCTTATCACCTATACTACTTGATTGCTTGGATGAAAATAGATAAGAGGAAAAATGAAATTAACCTATTATAATGAGGTGATGTACCAAATTTATCTCCACAAGACTACCATATACTTTCACTATGAAATATGACTTACAAGACTATCTTCAACATCCTAGATTGCTCTAATATAAGTGTTTCAAACATGAAGGTGATATGCATTGTACTTCTCCAAGTGAATGAACAAGAGGTATTATTATGGACACTAATGCTATTCCTTACACTTAGATATATAAAAATAAACTGACTATGCTTCATTAACCTTTTAGAGAGCATAATAATTACACCAAACATGAAAGAGTAAAGATAACACAAGGATAGATGATTATCACTTTCCATTCCACTATGCACTAATTCACACACTTAGACAAGAATTATTTAACTCAAAACCAGATTGGAAATATTTATTCAAAGGTAAATATAGTATTCAAACCAATAAGGTTTTGCCATAGTAGGTGTGGATCATCTTAACTCAGTTAAAAGTGGTTACTTATATAAAAAATGGTGGAGAGAGAGAGAGAGAGAGAGAGAGAGAGAGAGAGAAGAGAGAGAGAGAGAGAGAGAGAGAGAGAGAGAGAGAGAGAGAGAGAGAGAGAGAGAGAGAGAGAGAGAGAGAGAGAGAGAGAGAGAGAGAGAGAGAGAGAGAGAGAGAGAGACCAAATTTTTACATAGAATCCCTAAGTCTAAAGAGTGGGCAAGGTCTAAGATAAAATAGTGGATATGTCCACTATTGGCGTGGCTTAAATGAGACCATGGAAATATTTTTAAACTCATGATCATGATATATACCAAATTTTAGACTCTGATCATGCCTTTAGAGGCTTTAAATCATTAAATTACCTTAAGACTAGATTTAAGGGTCAAACTATGTGTAGGGTTCTTGAAATGACTATGTATGAGGTTTTAGAAACCTATCTTTGATCATTATCTACTTTACCTACATCCATTTTTTTGGTCTCAACATGACCCTATGATCATGGTACTTCATGGGATATACCTTAGAAACCTATCAAACACCTTTGTTCTTCTTCAATAGTTCATGAACCAGCCTATTCATGTATGCTTATAGGTGGCATTTAGAGTATGGACTATATTAGGTGCTTCTAAGACCTCACCCTTATTCATTGATCTTATTTTGGGCCCATGAAATTGGTTATGGCATCTGATTGGATTCAAATTCTTTCAACACCACTCTTGTTACTTGGTTTAGGCCTGAATATGACTTAAGCCTCATACAACCACCTATGGGTACCTATTAGGGTTATGAAATATGTGTTAGGGTTTGAAACTAATTTCTCTCTCATACCATGAAGCTTGAATATGCCCAAAAAAAGAGGCACTCATTCCATTGTGTGTGTAGAGTCTATAAACTTCTTGGCATTGCCAAATCATCTTGTGTTTGTTCCCATTTATATAGGGTATTATGCACAACTGTAGGTGTAATTTAATTATGTCTAAGGTTTTGAAAACTCATCTACTATCTTACCTCAGTGATCCTTTTAAATATTTTATAAACTTACTTTCTCTCTCAGTTAGGTTCAAAATCTCATCATACATACTCTATCAACTTTTCTTATCTTGAAAATAGGCTAACTCCTAAGTAGGTTTGTAGATGTTCTTAAGATAGTCTTGACTATGTGTTTTGAATGCATAGGCTACTCTTTCATGGGTAATACCTTAATATCCTTTTCAATGATCTTGATCCTAAATTAAGGTCTTACCTAGGCTCAGAGTCCTCTTCAATACCCCTATTCTGTTAGGTTTAAAGTCAGTTTGTTCCATTAGGTAGACCTATAGGTCTCCTTTTTAGGGTCAAGACTATGTGTGGGATTTTAAGACCCTGTCCTCTCACCATTTATCTTCTCCATGGCTTTGAACCTACTTAAAATTCTAAGTGAGTTCAAACCTTTAACATACATGTTCTGCCTCATCCTTCACTGAACTTGTTTTTGTCTCTTCTATACAGGGTTCTATAGGTGGGATTTTGACTACCTACTCAGTCTCAATATTATCTCTAACTTGATAATGGCCTAATTATTTATTTTAGGGTTTGTAACACCATATACATCTACATAGGAGTTAGGGATACATGTTCATATTTGTTTGTGTGTAGATTGAATGTTGATATTGGTCCAAATGAGGACCTATAGGCTTGAGGCCTATAGGTCTCTATTACTTGTTTTAAGGCTTCACTAAGACATCTTATTAAGCTCCTTGAATTATTGACATTATCCACCACTTAATATCTCCTATATTATTCTCAATGGTACACAAGTATTCATGACCATGCTTGTTATCATCTCAAAATCACCCTATAGTTATGCACATACGACATACATAATCTTCTTATGCATAAGCCTTATGTGTAAGAAATTAGATCCTCTAATTAACTTGAGAAACTTAATGGATGATATAATTATATAGTCATAGACATATAAAGGTATGGGGAGATACATCAAGCCTCTCTATGAGAAATGAACATCTTACATACACTCAATACTCTATACACCGTGCCTATGGAGGAGACAAGTCACTTCTTATTGAAAGGTGTGCATAGCTTGTAATCTTGAACCTCTCATGCTTCACCATGTGCAATATGATCTTTAAAACCTCACACTATGGCATGTTACTAGTATTTAAACCAAATTGGAAATTCAAACCTCCATTGAACTGTGAAAACATAGATCATGTTCCCAAAAGAAAGTATACTTGAAGATCATAGACAAAGAGACATTTGAGACAAAATAATAATGAAAACATTACAATGAGGGATTTTAAATGAACAATTAAACATCATGAACCTTTGAAAATCACTGCCATGAAGATAAAATAGAGACTTGCAGTAAAACCCATTGAAATAGCTTGTACACTAAGACATTCTTTTTCCAAGTGAAATCACCTTGTGGAGATAATTTGGCCAATGAAACCAAAATTAAAGTGAGTTAAAATAACTCTATAAACCACCCTCAAAATAATTCTTATTCATCAATTTCTAAACTAGAGAAACAAGTGAAAGATCAGACCCTTCTCAGATGGATAGGCCATAGTGACATACTATCACTTTTAATGATCATTAATAAATAAGAGGACACCAATATATAAAAAAATTACAATAATTTAAATATTAATTTTACCCCTAAAAATGGATAAAATTTCATCTCCTAACTCTTTATCCCCTAGATGTACCATTTAATGCAAATTTGCCTTCTTAAGCTTGTGAAGGCAGCGATGGAGGAGAAAAAGTGTATGAAGTGTTATTTCAAACTAAAACATAGTACACAAACTTAAATATTTTTATAGATCCTAAGGGTCACTTCCAAACCATTTTAAATTAAAAATTGATCTTGGAAGGCCATACAAGTGCTTAAAAAGTGTCCTTTTACCAAGATTAGGTGTTGAACTATAGATTATGTTAGACTCTAACTACTCTCGAACATTATCTAACCAAAATATGACATTAGGGACATTTTTAATCCTTTTTAAATGTTTTCCTCTTGATATGGTACATCTGCCTCTTCTACATGGGCTAAAAAGTGGCTAAATTGACATTTTTATATATAGAAGCCAAATAAAGGTTAGAGCATGATAATATGATATAAATGACATCCAATTAAAATTTTAAAATTAATTTATACCATAATATGCCTTTGACCATGTTTGACCATGTACTTGACCATAGGACTAAACAAGTGAACCTAAGACCAGAACTTGGACAATGATGAACAAGGACACACATGACCATATGGTACTATCTAAGACCACTTGGGACTATGACAAGACCATGAAAAACATTAGACACCTCTATGAAATTTTGAACTATAGGGGGTGAACCAAATTTGAATTGGGTTCAACTTTGGTCAACACCACCTCTTAAGAATGACTGCCCATGTAGGCTTATTTATGCACTTAGGATTGTACTTGACTAAATAGGGTCTGCTAACATGTCTTATTGTTGTTTGATTTTGAGGCTGTGATGTAAAAATATCATCACTCTTAAATCATCATGGAAACATCTTATTTTGACTCAGACCCTCTATATATTCTTAAACATCTTCAAACAACCAAACTTCTCATGTGGCAGCAGGCTTGTGTATATAAGGACTATATATCAGGGGTTTCTAATGTTTGTCTATCTTAAAGTGAGTTAGAGAATTTTGTGAGGCACTATAGTTGCTGTGAAACTCTCCTCCAATATCCATAGAACTCTACCTTCTTAAGAAGACAACTCCCTTCTTGGCTAGGTAAGTAGATTTGTTGCTAACAAGGATTGTATACATGCAATTAATCTTGTGACCCCTATTTGGTCACTTCCTCTTCTCCTTGATTAGGTATCCTTGATATCAAATGGTTTGGGAACTTTGAGTTCCTTTCTAACCTTCAAAACATACATATAAACCACTATCTAAAGTTTTGGAGGGTCCTTAGTCACCTAAATAGACCTATAGGTGACTGTTTACCTATGCATATTAGGATTGTGACTGCAACCTTGGTGTTCTAAGTGTCTTTATTACAAAACTAAAACTCTGCCATCATGGTATTGATAATTTAGGCTCCTTAAAGCCTTAAACCTCTATATTTCTATCAACATCATTATCTCAAGACCAATTATTTTCAATGGATGGTTGTAGGTAGTTGGCTTGAGAGCTTGACTATGTTTATGGCTTCCTAGGTCTTCAAAATCAATACCCAAACCTTTAAATGAATATGTATCATGTTTTTGATACCTTAAGACCCTCTCACTTTGTTGTCTCCATCATTATTACTATCCAAGGCATCCTTCAATATTGGTTATAGGTGACTGTCAAAGAGTTTTGAGTACATCACCTTACTTGAGAGTTTCTATTGTCAATCTAGTATGTATTTCCATGGCTATACCCTACCCTTGAGAGTGTATAAACTTACCTCAATTCCTTGAAACTCTTGTTACATTCTAAATCATCAATGTTGAAGACAAACCTTGATACTAGCTATAGGTGATTGTCTAGAGTTTGACTATGTATATGGCCTTGAATTGGTCTTTTCAAATAGGTCATGAAATATATAGTGATTAACCATCATCAAGAGTTAATTGTCACTAAATTACCAACATCATTATCCTTTTCAAGATATCCTATCACCTTTGCCTTCACTTGTTCACACATATTGTCCTATAGGTGTGTCTTAGGCTATTAGCTTGTCTTCAACTTTACTTAACTTTAGATGCTTAGAAACCTCCATTTTATCCATTATATTTTTCAAATTGAATCCATTACCATGTTTCTTGTTTTATACATTCAACTTTTAATGTTAACACCATTGCATCTATCTTGGAGTTGCAAACCTACAGGTTTGTAGACTTATAAGTCTGCAACCCTGTGTTTTAAAGTATTAAAAAGTATAAAATGGCTATTATGGACTGAAATACCATTGTTTTTATGCATAAACATATTATAATAGGTAAAAAAAAACTCTCAATATCCTTTGAAATACATGTTTAAACCACTCAAATCACCTTTCTATGCAAGCACACAAGAACACAGTCCACAAGGTGACTGAAGATGTGACCATCTAAGACTTGTATAAATTTTTTGGTTGATAATAAATCCATGAATAGATTTAAAGGATAACATATGAACATGAATAATAAATTATATGTATTATATGATATTAATAACACTAGAACATAAAAATATTGCAATCATTGCAAACTATGCACAAGAGAGACTTTATTGAAAAAAGACCATCCACACATGCCACCATGATGAAGTAAAGTGTATGATTAATATATAGGCCTATAATGACTCACTTAAATTGGTTTCATGTATATAAATAATTCACATTTGTTCTAGAGTTACACAAAACTCAGCTTATGGGGATTTGAGTCTTCAAAAAGTAGTCTGGATCCTTAACGATTGTTCATAAAGCTAAGGACATAAATCCAATGACCAATGACATAAATTATAATCCTATAGGGGTCCCAAACTTTTTATAAAATATTATCCCCCCAAATTTAAGTATATGGCATGTACCATGCAGTTGAATTTGGCCTTCATGAGCTTGTGAATGGAATGATGGAAGAGAGAGAGAGATTCCTAAAAATGTGAGAGTTCAAACTTATTCACATTTTAAATCTCAAAACACATTTTAAAACTCTTTTTACCTATAAGTGACTTTAATAAGTTCGTACAACTTCCTTAACTCCTAAAGATGACTTTGAAACTCAAGAATCTAACCTTGTTCTAACTTTTAGATAGGTTTGGAAGTTTTTTTAACTACTCAAATCTCATTGGAAGGTGTGTGTTATGTATTTACCACTTGGGGGACTTTGACACACATTAATATTAGCCAAAAATCACATTTTCACTCATTTTCACCACCTTCAAGACTAAAAATGATCTTTAAACACTTCAAAACATCATGAAATTCTAAGCCAAATATGTTTAAGACATAAAATGACATTTAGAGACCCATAATAACCTTTGACAATACTTGACCCAACCTTATCTCTCCATGACATGCCTAGACTACTATAAGACCAAAACAAGACATTACCTTAAATTTTCTAAACTAACCTTAAACAACACTAATAAGGATTCATGAAAACTGGTAGGGACCATATACGACATGGAAATATAATGACAACTAAATGACAAGTTATTTTATGGAGGGCATGACCAATTTTGTCTTGAGGTCAAAATTTGGTCAACAGTTATCAATCACTAAAAGGAATCTCTTAGTCTATGCAAAACTAGTTAAATATTCTATTCATACATTTATAAATCATGACATTTGCATTCATGTATCCCAAATAGTAATACCAAACTCAAATAGTAACATTGATAGAACTTTCCCAAGACTATACAATAACCTAAACATGGTTTTGAATACTTAATCATGCCTATTTTACCTATTTTAACCTTTAATTAACTTGTGCACTTAATTAGTGCCAATTTTGATGCTTCACCCTATTATAAGCACAAAAGAGGACCCATTTTATCTTAAGACCATCATCAATCACACATATAAATGTTATAATTGATAAAAACATCACTATAATTGTGTATGCCTTAGCCTAAACCCAATTTCTAACAATTTTCCCTAAGGGATAAGATCGTCCAATAGGGAAAATAGTGGTAAATATTATTGTCCCTATTCATTATTCTTGTATTCATTCTACCAATGGTCATATATTAAAATTTAAACTTCCCTAAGGTCATCCTCTATGTTTTTAGGATTCCTAGCATGTAGTCGTCCCTATTGAATTGATATAAAGGCACACTCAAGTCACTTATTACACAACTTGGTAATTTCAATTTAGAGACCTATTTACATAAGTGCACATTAATACAAAATTTGATATTCTTCCTAATTCATGTTATAAACACCTCAACCAAGTCTCAATCTAATTTTACACATCCTTAACCAAGCATGATCAAATATTCAACCTAATTTTATATGCATTCATATAGTCAAAGGAACACAATTGCACAAAACACTTAGGTGGGAGAACTACATTGGGATTAATTTCCATATTTGGAGTATTGGATATATAGGTAGTGTTCAATCACTATGGGGGTGATTGGGGTCATCTCATCCCGACTACACTCCTATTTTTCCTACTTACAGGTCAATCAATCATTGTATGCCCTACTTGGGTTTTTAGCTTCAAAAAGTTATTTGAAAATCTTTTGCACACTTTTGAAAGCTGAAACTTCACACATAAATCTAATTCTAATTGACACAAGTGACCATAAATTTAGTTCTCAATCTTATGCAAATGAAAAAAATGTTCAGTGGGGATAAAAACATTTACTATTACTATCATTATCTATCAATACTATCATTCTTTAGTTTCAACTTTAGTTTTTTGGCATTTTCTACATTCACTCATGTTTTCCTAGTTTTACATTCTTCCAATTAATATAATCAATTACATGGATTAAGAATCTAAGTTCATATTTCACTTGCATAGTTTAGTCTCCTTTGAAATCATTTTGTTTTGTCTATTTCAGTCAGTTACCTTCAATTTATTATTTAAAAGTAAATTTATAAAACCTTGCATGATTCTATTTTATTTATCTAATAAAGTATTAATCACCACATTAATTTAATTTAAGATAAAACATTTGGTGAACTTGTTTATTGTTCAAAAATTGTCAAATTCTAGGTCTTCCTTAAGGTTATAACCTTTTAGGACTTCAAGATTTTTGCACTACGATTTTCAAAAAAAAACCTTTTATTTTCAGCCTTATATTTTATTTTCTTATTTACAAGTTTACTTTCATGTTTTTCTTCTATTCCACCTTAAAAAGTTGTCTAAAATACTCTTTCAAGGCAAAGTGCTAAGTAAGATTCCCATTATAACAATTGTTCAAATAGATTCCACTAATGCACACATTGGTTCCTCTTTTTATGATAAATTTCTAAAAAATATTTTCAAAAAGATAATAAAAATGAACAAGATAATTAAAATGATAATAATTCATAAGATTCCCATGATGGTTCAGATAGGATTCATCTTGATGGAATCAATGGAGTAGATCTAAAATAAGTCCAACATTTATCTCTATTGTAAATAGGACTACTTCAAATGTGATAATACATACCCAAAGTAATTGAAGTCCTTTTGGCTTCAAAAAATACACAAAATCTCAAAGTTTTATTGCATAAAAATAACCATGTTTTTGCATTGTAAACCCTATAATAGGTGTTGTTACTATTAATTTTGATACTACTATTTGATCTACATCTATAAGTTAGGGGAAATACATGGTTTATAACATATTTCTATGTCTATACCCAACCAAGTGATCCATTTGGGTCCTTTAATAGATAAACACTATATCACATACATTTCATAATGCACAATCCCTCACGTAAGCAATTGTATTTCTACAAGCTAAGGTGTTATAATTAGAGCAAGGTATCCCAAAAGCTAGCCAATCATTAGAATCCTGCATTTTATTTCATAATCCTCTAGCACACACCATTTCATCCTACCTTTTACCTAATATATTTTTAGGTCATAATCTTCCTTTATTTTAAGGTAAAGGAGATCCATAATAACATATTAGATATTTTCATTCAACATGTTTGGATTGTGCCTTCAATGATAAATTGCTAACCAAACTTTTTTCTAATAAGCTTAATAAATTATACTTTATGTTGATTTTATTATCTAACTACCCAATTTGTGAAAGCACTATATCTATTATCGAATTTATTTCTAAAAAAATTTGTTATTAACATTGATGATAAACTTTCATATGCACAAATTTCAAAGCTTGAACAAGGAACTAATAAACCTATCAGTAATTATGTGTTTCACTATAAGACTAAGTTAACCAAAATGACTAATACATAAATATATAATTAGCTATAAGACATTTTCAAACAAAGTTTGTTTGCACCATTACATGAGTCAATTATCTTTAATAACTTTAAATAATTTGAAGAGCTTTGTCATACCATAAGAGAAAGAGAAGTCAAGCTTCTTTATTTGAACAAGTTGAAGTATATGTTTATTAAATTTTTTAGATATATGAATTATTTTACCTGATTAGACAAATTAATATGTAAACTTAGAATGCTAAAAATATGTAATAAAAAAATTTAGAACTTGATAAATTATAAAAGATGTTAAAATGGGAAATAACAAAGGTAAATTACTTAGCTATAAATTTGATAATGTAGGACTGAGACAAAAATTGTAAAATTGATTAGGAAGCTTTATGGTGGTACTATGAATCAAGAACATTGTTTCACTTAGCTCTAAGAAAAGGCTACCATAATTGGATAGGGGTGGGGAGCATTGTTATCCTTAGGGTGCACCGGTGTTTAGTGAGTACTTATGAATTATAATTGATATGATATGTTTGTTTTGTTTATATGTTCTATTAGACTATGTGGGATCTCTTGATATATTTTTAAAATTATTATGTGCCTTCTTATTTACTTGTAACCCTATCTCAATTGAACATGAGTGATAAAATGGATAAAATAGAAAAATGGATTAGCCATTGAAGTTATGATGGATCTCAACACCCCTTGTGTCAAACATTGCCTACATACCGATACTCTAAAGAGGTATCAAACTCCATGTAGTTATATTACACTACAGTGGTGTGTGTGAAGGACTGGTATAATGCTATATGTTGGTATAACTATAGTGTATTTATGTGATTAAACTTTGACTTGTGGCATTTGAAAATGTATGTAGACTTATCTCAAGGAAACTAGGGTTGTGTGGACTTTATATTGGAAAAGTAGATGTTTTTCTCTCAATGTCCAATTAAATTTTTTAGTGGTTTTCCATGTGTTAGCCTATTGTGTGTAAAATGACTTGAAATTATGGTTTTATAGTGGTAATTTAGTAATTACTTTGGATGGGGCTTGTTAAACATGTAGGATGACCCATTATATGAGTTTGAATTTCAGAAACTGGTCAATATTTAGCGGGAGGATGTGATCAATGGTGAAGAATAGTCTTGAATGTAGGCTACAATATTGAAATGTGCTTCATGTGAACTTGAAATGAAACATGTATGAAATAAATCCTTACTTAAGATGAAAATAAAGAAGATAATAAACATTATATATCTAATAACAAGGAATGAATACACTTTATTAGGTGCATGGACCATTTTGCTTTCTGGTGTGAAAACTAACGACTAAAGAGGGTAAAACCCTTGGATATGTCTTCCTCATTGATGAAATTAAATTGAACTATGCATATCCCAATCCTCATTGATAGGTGAGTGTTATTAATAACTCAAGGTGTGATTGAATCCATGATTTTATACCCAAAGTGGTGAAGTAGTTTAGAATCCTTGTATAAATTATAATAGATTATTCTCATGCAAAAGGGTGAACCAACAACTACAGATGAAATAAGGCTCATTTCTAGTTCAAAATTAGCACAAAATTGGTGCAAAACTAGTGTGATTTTAGTCTAGTGTATATATCATGTAGAATAACATGGATTACCTTTCCATCTATGAAATTAGAGTAAAAATAAGCAAGGAGGTGGTCATGTGCCACAAACATGCCCCCAATATGATATCTGGGTGTATATGGATTTTGGAATTGAGTAATATCATGTGATTTTTTGATTAAAAAACATCTTTGATAAATTAGAACACATGCCACACATGATGCTCCTAAATTGAGTAAATATGAGACAAACTTGAGTATTTTTTTGAAAATTATGATTGTGTACTTGTTGTAAATTTCCATGATTATGAGAATTTATTAAAATGAATATTTTATGCTTGATTTTTGAATGATTTATTGGTATGAATCTTGATCATCTATGTAAAACCTAGATTTTTTTTTTTGTGTATTGTGTTTTAGGAGCTTAGTATCTAAGGCAAGCCATTGTGTATGCTTCCTTTGTTGAAGTACGTTGTGGAGCATGTGCAATAACTTAACTCAAAATAAAAATTTATGTCAGATGTTATGAAAATATGCAAAACTATATAGTAATGATAACATGGAAGGGCATGAATCATCATATGTAAACTAAGTAAAAAGTTGTAATGTCAGATGCATGTGAAAAAAACATACATAGTGACATTATCAAGATAGATTTTAGCAATGAAGCATATAGATAAATGGTCAAAACTAAGTAATGAAATATAAATAGAACTACTTAGGGAGGGATGCATGATATTAATCATAGAATATATAAATGGGAAAGATGCATGATTATGTCAATCATGGCATCAAAAGTGAGACAAGAAGAGAAAAAAAGTGTCATGGCCATGATGCACACATATAAAGAGTACACACAAAACACACAAATCATACAAGAGAAGGCCAAGGGAAACATGTAATGGACATATTAAAATGTCACTCACACAAACATGGAAAACCAAAATAGTATTAGATCCACACATAAGGACATGTTCAAATGCTCACAATGTAAAACATAGAACACACACAAGACATGAAGCAAGAAAAACAAACATGAAAAGCATGCATGAATATATGTAATTAATTAACATGAGAAATTCATAACATTAGTATATTCAGTAACTTAATTATCCAATAAGATATCAATGTGAATGTAAGTGAGAAATATCAATAAATTTTGCACAATGTAAAGAATTGAGGTATGAACAATAAGAGATAGAAAAATAATGAGATAAAATGTGTAAAATAGGTCTCCATTAATATTTTTTAAGTATAAACAAGTTTTAGGAGGTCTGTGACTTGTTTTAATTTGAGAATTATTAGCTTATGTTCACTAGGATGATACTAACAAAATCAAACAACAGTGTAATATATAACTATCTAAGAATAGTGGTTTTTAATGTTTGTAA
This sequence comes from Torreya grandis, assembly GCA_037957365.1. Classification (NCBI taxonomy): domain Eukaryota; kingdom Viridiplantae; phylum Streptophyta; class Pinopsida; order Cupressales; family Taxaceae; genus Torreya; species Torreya grandis. The sequence continues at coordinate 486,187 of JARHVA010008385.1, read as the reverse complement.
TTTATGAGTCTGATATGGTTAAATAAACTACAAATATGTTTATAAATGGAAACTTGTATGGTTTGAAATCACTCATAGACACTTTTAATGCACATTTGATATAAATTGGATACATAGAGAAATACTAAGTATAGTGAGTACAAATTAACTAATGAAAATAAACTACACAAATCATGCATGGGTCCTAATTTTTTTGATATTTTTTTTCGTATTTTTTCATATATGAATTGAAAAAATATAAATAATGATACTAATCAATGAGTCCTACAAGGGACTCATAATCAATGGTTATTGTATCTAGGATACAAATGGTAACCTTTCACAAATGGAAAGTGTCATACTATTGTGACTAAACTTAGTTGAATTCAGAATTTAAATAATGATTTCCATTTGTACCATAGGTTCCACTATCATAATGATTATATGTAGCATATTGTGCATGTTGTTGATCATGATGAACTTTAGGGATTTAATGAACCCATTTTGGAGTGTATGAATCTTGTGTTAGTGCCTTATATGAAACACCTTTAGCGACTTGTAACATCAATATAGGATGTGTAGGAGCAGAGAGAGGCTCTTTAGAATATATGAAAAATCTCTGTTGAAGTGGCCTTTTAAGGATAGGCCTCCTTATAAGGGTAGATAGATTCTTTTTCTCTTTCTGAGTAGGTTAAACCCTTTTAGGTGGATCAACTAAATTATTTTATGTAGGAACTATATCCATCTATTGTAGGGGGTATTCATATGATATATCCCAAACTATGATGACCTCATTGTCATAGATATACTTTAAACACATGTTAATTTTAAAAGGACCTATGTGTATTTATTGAAGCCAAGGGTGTCCCACTAATATATCAAAGACCCTTACACTGGGTACTATTGTAAACTTGGTGGCCACATGTGTTGGACTAAATTATAATGGTAATGTAATCTCACCAATGAATTTATGAATGTTACCATTGAATTATTTTATTACAATTAGCTATGGAATAAAATCTTAATCTGTGTACCCAAGATGATAGAGAGATGTGATTTTACACATATTCACACTTGAACCATTATTGACCATGACACTGTGAATAAGCTAGTGATCTTTATGCACTCAAATGAACAAAGACTTCAAATCCTAATCATCATATACTATTTCATGCTATACAAATTTGATGAGTGTCCTATATGGCATTTCAATATGGTAGGTACCAAGGATTTCATTCAAATGATGTTATGCCTCTATATGAGAATGATAATAAATTGGTAGAGGGTGTGTAATGTATGAATAATACACTCTAAATGTATCTATTATCTCTTGACCATATTATTTGGTAAAGTATCATTGAATATTTTCATTAATTTTATCCCACTCAGTTGTAGCTTTGAAATTTTTGTAGGTGTGCCCACAATAATGATGTTTACATCTCTCAAATCTTGAATCTTCTACCTTACACTGATACACCTATTAGTGTGCCCTAGTGATCGATGAAAGTCACAAAATGTGTTTTGAAAGAGGATTACTCACATCAACCTATTTAATTGGAGGGAGAGATATGATTTTACATTCCAATAAAATTTTTATGACCTTATATGGATATTTTGGTAGATTGGTAAATTGTGTCTTGGGAGGAGTTGATAATACAATGTGCAAAGTTGGTTCTAAAATTGTATTTATTATTACCTTTTAATCATTATTACTATCAGTAGGCCTCACCTTGTATGGAATCTTAATTAAATTATTTACATTTGAATATATATTGGTTTCATACTTAATCTCATTCATTGCCAATAATTTGATGTCACATTCTTTAACTATATGACACAAATCCATGAATGAGAGAAACTTCTTAAACATGATGGATTTATATAGGGGTGAAATCAAGATATATTTGAATATATCTTAGAGTTATCTATTTTTCATGGTATTTTACAATCTAGATAGCATCATATTGTATATATTATGTGATAATCTCATTATATTTTTATTTGAGTTGGTAAATCTAAGCATATGAAATATTCTCATTGATATTGATTGAAAAGTGTGTTAGAATTATATTAGACAATGGATTGAATGCATGAATTTATTGATGAGGTAAGTCATAAAACCATTTTAAATCATATTAATTTATACTTCTTAGAAATAACTTGGTCAATAACCTATCACTAGACACATAGTCCAAACATGCTACGTGGAATGCTCTCAAATATTGTTCGAGGTCACCATTTCCATCATATTTTGTAAGATTAGGTGCCAAAAAACATGTAGGTAGAGGATATATGATATTTTTTGTGCCAATAGAGTGTACAATAAAATGTGAGAATCAAGCATCTAATTAGATTTTGAATAACCTTACTCCAAATGTAATATCATAGTTTTTAGAGATTGAATATCATGCATAAGGGATTGTACATCAAGAGAAGAATAATGTTACTAATGATTGAGTAGGAATTGGGATATTAATCTATTAAATCCCTTGGTTTTCTCTCATTGTAAATAGTGGTATGAAAGTGGGATCTAATGAACCCATAAGATTATAATTTTCAGAGGATTGGCCTTTAATAAATCCTTGAAACTATATTTTATCCATATCATCAAATCTATTAACAAGTTATACCATTATGGTATTATCAATTTAAATATGAAAATATTCAACTTCAGGACAACTTAGTGGATCAATGCATCTAAGATAAGTATAATTAATTTTATTACATTGAATTAAAAAAACTGGAATATTATTGCTACTAAAGAATTTATCAAATCTTAAAACCCTAGAAAAATAATTGGAAACAAAAAATAGGAGAGAAACCCTAGAAACATATATTGCTATAGTTTTCAATATTCAATCAATAGAGTAGCTCACCAATATGTTTATTAAATTTGGAAAAGATATGAATTATTTTATGTAATTAGACAAATTATTATGTAAAATTAGAATGATATAGATATTTAATAAATAACACAAAATAGTTCAGAACTTGTTAAATTTACAAAGATGATAAAAGGGGAAATAATAAAGAGAAATTAATTAGTTTTAAATTTGATAGTACAATACTAAGACATAAACTATAAAACTAATTGGGAGGCTCTATGGTGGCACTATGAAGCAGGAACAATATTTTGCTTAGCTTTAAGATAAAGTTAATGGAATTAGATAGGGGCATGGGTTATTTTTATCCTTAGGGAACACTAGCATATAGTGAGGATTTTTGCTATGTTATTGATATGACAAGTTAACTTTACCTATGTATTGTGTTATACAATGCAGGATCTCTAGATTTGTTGTAAAAACCAATGTGTGCCTTATTCTTTACTTTTAGCCCTAACTCAATTGACCACAAATGATATAATGGATAAAATGGAAAAAGGGTTTAGTGGTTGAAATTGTGCTAGACCTCAACACCCACTATGTTGAGCACTAACTACATACTAATACTCCAAAGAGGGGTCAAACTCCATGTAGTTCTCTCATTCTATGGTGGTGTGTGTGAAATATTGGTGTAATTCTAGATGCCAGTGAAATTATGGTGTATTTATGTGATTCAAATATGACTTGTGAGATTTTAAAGTGTATGTATAATTAGCTCAGGGATAATAGGGTTGTATGGACTCTATATTATAAAAAATATATTTTTTCTTTCAATGTGAAATTAGATGTTCTAGTGTTTTTCCATGTATGATCCTCTTGTGTATAAAATTACTTAAAATTATACCTTTATAGTGGAAATTTAGGAATTATTTCATATAGGGATATCTAAACCTATGGGAAAACCCATTGTTTGAGTTTGAATTTGATAAACTAGTTGTTATTTGGAGGGAGGATGCGGTAAAAGGAACTATGCAAGATTGAGGAGCAGGATAATCTAAATAGAGCGACCTTGTATGAAGAGCAAAGATAGATAAGTTGGTATTATGTATCAGTCAAGGGATGATATTGAGATATTTTTAATGAGTAATAGGGACATTTTGAGATCATTTGTTTCTTATAGGAATGGTTCATCTACATGTAAAGTGAAGGAAGGGTGGTCAAAAGACTATGGAATGAGACATGAGCTAAGTGAGTGTAAAGAGTGGTTTAAAGTACATTATTTCAGATTAAATGTTAATTTACATGTCTATAATATACAAATACATCTATTTCAAGTTATACATCTAAGTTTTAATGAAAACCATATTAAAAGGCTAAGACACAAGATATTGAAGCATATGCAAAGATCCAAGTTAATGTTATTTATCAACCTACAAATAAAGTTATTTTCTTGGATCAATCGAGGAGGAAATTTTATAGAATACCAAAAATAACATACAATTTTTTACAATGGTTACTTGAATTCAATTTAATCACCTTGCCTCCTCCATTTGAAATTGATATGAACAAAACACAAGGAAAATATTTTGATCACAATACATATTGTGACTTATCATAGATGCAATAGTCATTATACTAAAAAGAATTTTAAGCTCAAGCATCTCATTTAGGACCTTATGATAATAATGTTATTGATATATGTACTCTTACAGAGGAAATAATGCCTCAACAAAATGACAATACTAAATTAAAAAAAAATCAATAAACCATTTCCTAGTCATGATACTAATAAGGATACTTTAGTAGTGTATCATACTTACAATGCTTAACCACCTCCTAAATCATGTGATCATCCCTTAGATGGAATTATTGGTACAGTTCAAAACATTAAACCATCTCCTATGATTACTTTTGATTATAGTGAGATAGCAGATGATGATTTTGATTTCTAATATTTATGTATAAGATATCATATTGATCACATTTATTCATTCATTGAGTTACACACAAAGTGATATATAATCAATTAATAAAAGTGTTAAGACATTCAATGGTAAGCAACAAACCACTTTGGATCATATTGTGTTACCTATTCAAGTGGGTCCTGCCATTATATATACTCATTTTCAATTTCTTACATAAAATTAGGTCTTTGACATGATATTGGGATGCCCATTGTTACAAAATATTCATGTTATACCTTGTGCAGTACATAAATGCCTAAACTACACTTATTGCAATCAAGTTGTTACAATTTTAGGAATTAAGCATGAGTATCTTATGCAATCGATGGTAGCTCCTCCTCCCTATCCACTACCATAGTTCAATGTTAAATATAAGAAAAAGGTTTCTAATCAATCGGTTCAGAAAGAGATACAAAAGACTCAAAATCAAATAAATCAAAATCAAGTTTATAGGAAAAAGGAATCTACTCCTCAATAAGCAAAAGTGCTTGAAATATTTTCTAAAATTGTTGTTCATACAAATCAACATATGGCTCAAAAGGCTCAACAATTAGAAAAATATTCTAAAAACCCTCATGGGATTTCATATAATGTTGCATCTCTTAGACTTACTTCTCCACATGATTACACAAGTAGAGGTTTATATAGTTTTGTTACTAAATATGATACATTTTTTATTTTGATATGGGCACATATAATTAATTTCATTTTCATTCAAATAAGGTAAATTTTTTACCTCTAATCACCAATTAATTTTATTTCTATCTGATGGAATTATAGGGTAGCTTATTACATTTTCAAAAAAATAAAAATTTCATTTTACATAGATTTTATAATGTTACATCTTATTTTTATATTTGCTTGCATGTGCGATCGATTGATAAGTTATTATAATCCCTTGTATTTTATTCACTTTTTATCCTCTTGGCCTTTCTATTTCACTTTTTAGATATAAAAAACTCAAAATAATGATCTATTCTTCTTAAACAGTCTATTTATTTTCCTATTTTAATAGTTTACATTGACACATTGTCACTTTTCATATAAGACAAAATCACCCAAAATAGGATAGAATCATTTACCAATACTGTCCAAGTTAGTTGATCATTTCTTTTCCTTTTCCTACCCAAAAAACCACATTTTCAATACACAAATCCTTAATTCTTCAAAAAAATTATTTTACTCACTCAATTTTAATATGTAAATTATTGTTGTTCATACAAAATATCTCTTTTTCAATCTATATTGCTCATACATGTGATATATTTTGACAAGTTTACATTTGATGAAATGAGAATGTAAAATCAATCTTCTACATAGTATTCATATATTTTCATGCTTCCCAATGTTATAATGGAGGTATCTTGTTCACATGTCACCATACAAACATTTTCTAGTGTATATCTATCATTGACACTTGTTGTGAATTATTTAGATCTTTCCCCCTTATTATATTTTTGACACCTTGCTTCTTTTTAGTTTCTAGTGTTGTTGGTTTCAATATTTCAAAAATACAAAAACATAATATATTTAAAAAATGCAAAAACATTCAAATATTCTTAAAAATCCAAAATCAAGTCTTGAGCATGATTGAAAATCTAGTTTACATTTTTGCAGTATGTTATTTATCTTGTGATTAGTAGATATCATATTATTTCTATATCACATATGCATTTCATTGGTATTCATAGGTGTTGTGAAGAAAGATAAATATTTATAAAGACCAAGATGTTAGAATTTCCTCTACCCATTGGCCTTGCTAAGTTGGGGGCATCTTATTTGTAGGTTAAAGTATGTAGGTGTTATCATTATGTAACCTTTATATTGTTGAGCTTTCATCTTATTTACAAATGTCTTGATAAACATTTATATCTTACACAGTTTAAACGAATATGCTACTTGCAAGGATATGATCACATTACATATGCATTTTTTAGACCATCTTTGTTAATTATATGTTCCATTGATGTTTTTTACTTGTAGATAGTATATCACATGTTTATTATCTATTATGTTTTCCCTTGGCACTTATGTGCAAAAAACTGATTGATGCATCTCTATGAGATCTTATGTTTTGTGTGCAACATTTGAACATGTCCTTGATTTTATCCCTTGGCCCCATGTGTGTGTGACATTAGAACATGTACCTTATTTATGACATTATTCATGTCTATCATCTATGCAATTTTCTACTTTGTGACATTTGAACATGTCTCGTGTATACATCCCTTGGCTTCATTATTTAAAATTTACATCATTGTGTTAGTTATGTGTGTGTTTATTGATCTTTATGGAGTTTCATAAGTGTTGTGATCTATATCATGCACTCATAATGTAACATACTAATTCTATTTATAATTTTCTGAGCTTCATTGATATATTCTATAGGCTTTGCCTCTTGAATTATATATAAAAATTCAAATCTTATTATGTTAGCACACCTTTTCCATATGCTATGTTTTTTAATGATGGCATATTTACTATTCATGTTTCAAGTTAAAATTTATTTTGAGAAGAGTGAATTTTCAAGATCAATTCCCTACGTCAAAAATAGGAAAATTTTAGTGGGCTTCTCATGCATGAGATAAGATTTTTTTCAAAGAGAAAAACCAATTCTATCACAATTACAATACAAAAACTTGTAAAATGTTTAAAAATTTAGTTATTAGAACATATTATAGGCACATATTTCATGCATATGCACTCCTATTTCAGTTTTAAAGAGCAAATTTTAAGAATTTCAAAGTTTCAAAAAAAATTACAATGAACATTTACATATAGTTTCAAATTCTACAATTAGATTCAGGACATGATATAATTTCATGCTACATTCTTCATTCCATTTTATGAGCTATAGACATAGTAGGAGCATAGGTATACTCTATTATCTTGTGATAATACATTTGAATAATAAAGTTGCAATTGAATCTATAATCCATTTGTAGTGTTTGATTTATTTTAGGTGCATAATGCATGATTTGGAGATCATTACGCACTTCAGAACTATATGTGTGCATCCATTTGTATTTCAACCCATTTCAGTTCTTTGGGTTACAAAGACAAACAAAGTTAAATTGAGGTTTCAACATCACTCAATGAGTGTTATTTATATTCTAAAATTTAAAATTAAAGTTTGGGTTTGATCATCCCTAATCTTCTTCAATGGCTTAGATCAGGGACCATCTTCTCCAAAATGTTTCATAAGAGACTCTAAATATCTAATGCTTCAAGGAAACATCATCATCAAGCAAAGTCACAAAGAAAAACATTGGTTTTACACATACATGTGTTTTCCTTCCATACTCTCTTTCCAATTTTAAAATTTTCAAATTTCAAGTAATCTTCAAATTTATCAAAGTTCATTTTAATTTTCAAATTATGAAAGTTCAAACAAATTTTCAAATACAAACTTTTCAAATTTGAGTTTTCAAATGAACAAAGTAACTAATTCAAGTGTTTTTGAAAATTTTACAAAGTGTACGGTGCATTGCACGATTGAAGTATCAACTCAAATACAAAGTGTGTTTTACACACTAAGGTATATATTTCCTTTAACCTACCAATTTAATTTTTAGACTAGATGGGAGGGCAAATGTAGTAACCTAAATCTAGTTTTGAATACTTGATCATGCATATTTAACTTATTATTATCTTTAATTAAATTATGCACTTAATTATTACCTATTTTGTTACTTCAACCTATCCTAAGCATAATAGAAGACATGTTTTATCTTAAGACTATCATCCATCACATATAAAATTATTCTGATTGCTAAAAACATCACTATGCATATGTATGCCTTAGCCCAGACCTGAATTCTAACACTTTTCCCTAGGAGACTATTAGGATAAATTAAAACCCAGATCTATCCCCAAATTACATACAAGAGAAACTATGAAATGAATTAATAAAACATTCTAAAAATAAACAAAAACATGCACATAACAGGAGATGCCATATTTAATGTGGTTCACCCAAGATGGGCTACATCTACCAAACTTGTCTAGTATATTATTTTCAGTAATACAAAGAAGAAACAAAATCCTATTACAACTCTCTACCTTTTCTACCTCCTCTATATGTACAATATTTCATTACTAAACACAATCATACATATCAGCCATATATAAATACATTTTAAGGTGAAAAACACCTAAACATAATCTCTACCATCAGATCTAAAAACCTTTAATCAATGACCCAGATTGATTATGAAATTATAATTTAACAAGACAATTTTAATAAAAAATTCTCTTGGGTGTGTGACCCTCAGACCCCCCATCAGGGGGGTCATCCCCTTAGACTCTACAAGGGGGGTACCCCCATTTCAACCCCCAACACCAAGAGGGATTAAAAGAATGGGATCCAAACCTAGCTGAAATAACATCAAAATTTTAACCTCTAATCTTGGAAGACAATCAGGCTCCACACCTAACAATCTCCCACTTGGAGATCGATTTCAACAACTCCATGGCTACAACATCCACTATACTATCTAGACCTAGATAAGTTCCTTAATTTAATTATCATCCATGAAGACCAACTGAAACTAAACAAATCTTCAACTTCTCTCTTATAACTATCTTGGTCATCATATCTATAGGATTCTCACTGGTATGTATTTTCTCCAATTTTAGTTGATCTTCCTCTATCACTGAATGAATGAAATGATACTAAAATTGAAAGTGTTTTATCTTTGAGTGAAAATTTGAGTTTTTTGATAGATGGATTACACTCTGATTGTCACTATATAGTGTAATCTTTCTTGACTATGTCCTGATTCTTCTATCAACCTCTGTAACCAAATTATTTCCTTACTTTTGGAGTAGAAACATACTCAACCTCTATGATTAAAATTACCAAAACCTTCTGTAACCATGATACCCAACTAATTGTTATACCACCTACTATAAACACATACCCTACAGTGCTTCTTATACCATCCAAGTCACTTACCATATCTGAGTCAAAATATCCCTGTAATGTCATATTTGATCCACCATAACTTAACATTGTATTTATGGTTCCTCTTAAGTAATGAAGGATCCATTATACTACCTTATGATATTCATTTCTTAGATCAATCATGAACCTACTCACCACTCTCACTGCATGTGAAATGTATAGCCTCATACACACCATTGCATATAATAAACTACCAATTGCTAATGAGCATAGAATTTTAGACATCAGGTTTTTTTCTTCTTATGTTTTAGGACATTGTTCCTTTGTTAATTTAAAGCATGAAACTAAAGGTGTCCTAACTAATTTTTCATCCTACATATTAAATATTTCCAAAACTTTTTTGATGTACTCTCCCTATGATAATTCTAGCTTCTTATTATTTTTATCTCTAGTTATCCTCATACCAAGGATCTATTTAGCTACACCTAGATCCTTCATAGAAAAGCAATCACTTAATTATTTCTTGAATACATTAATATTGTGCATGTTGGAACCAACTACAAGAATATCATCTGCATATAAAATTAAAATAATATAGATACCATTTTAAAATCTTTTAAAATACATATAATGGTTTGAATGACATTGAGAATAACCCTATTCTATCATTAAATTGTCAAGCTTAATATATCATTATTTTGGAGCTTATTTTAGGCCATACAAGCTCTTCTTTAATTTACACACCAGATTCTCCTTACCATCAACTTCATAACCTTGTGGGTACTCCATATATATTTACTCCTTCAAATCCCCATGAATAAAAGTAGTCTTTACATCTAATTATTCTAAGTGTAAATATTCAATAGCTACTAAGCTCAAAATAGTTCTAATTGAAGTCATTTTAACAACTAGAGAAAATATTTCATCAAAATCTATACCTTTCTTTTATGCAAAACCTTTAACCACCATTCTAGCCTTGAAATTATTTTTACCTACATTCTCTTCCTTTATCCTGTATACCCACTTATTCTACAATGCCTTCTTTCCTTTGGGAAGCTCCACCAAATCCCATGTCTAGTTTTCTATTAGAGACTCATACTCCTCATCCATAGCTTGCTCCCACTTATCCTTGGCATCAATATGCACTGCTTCTTCATAGATTTTCAGCTCACCACCATCAGTAAGTAATAAATAATATAAAGAAAGAGAAAAATGATCAGGTGGTCTACTTACTCTTGCAGATCTTCTAACAGGGTTTTGAGGTACCTATTTCTCTTGCACATTTCGATCAAGAACCTTTGGGACATGTTTTTTTGTAATGTCTTCTAATACTATATATTCCTTTTTAGATTCTTAATCTTTATTTTCCTATAACTAGTCCTTGTACATGACTTTTTCATGAAACACATCTCTACTCCTGATTATTTTATTATCTTCCATATTCCACAACTAGAATCCAAAGTTATCAATTCCATAACTAGGAAATGTGCATTTCTGAGACTTAGCTTCTAACTTATTCCTATGATCTTTGTTAATATAATAAAATGCCTCACAATAAAAAACTCTTAAAAAAGAATAATCTATCTTCTTTCTAGTCTATGCCTCCTCTGGTATTCCACCATCCAAAGCACTCGAAGGTCCTCTATTTATTAGATAAAATATTGTAGTTATAGCATCTACCCAAAACTATAAAGTCAAACCTGCATGTAATCTTATGCATCTAGAATGCTCCATAATAGTCCTATTCATTCTTTCTAACACATTATTCTGTTATGTTGTTCCTAAAACTATTTTTTGTCTATGAATTCCATTTACTAAAATTTAATTGTTAAAAGCATTACTACAATACTCACCTCCATTATCTGATCCAAGACATTTTAGTTTTAAACCTATTTCATTTTCAACTAAAGCTTTCCATTTCTTGAATATATAAAAAACATTAGACTTCCTTTTTATAAAGTAAACCCAAACCTTCCTAGTTGCATCATCAAAAGAAGTATCATAATAATATTAACCACCAAGTTAATATACTTGAGTTAGTCCTCACACATCCATATGCACAAGCTCTAACTTTTGCTCCTTCCTAGCTGGTCCAAACTTGAGAAACCTCACACATTTTTATTTCTCATATACACAATGGTCATAAAATTCTAAATCTAATTCTTTTATACCTATTATTTTTTCCTTTTCATGTAGGGTCTTCATTCCCTTTTCACTCATGTGGCCAAGTTTATAATGCCATAAAATTGTGTCTTTACCTATAACAATTATAGCATGAAATGAATTAACATTATTTATAGACAAATATAAGTGTTTAATTGATTACCTTTTACAACCACTAAATAAATTTTTTTAACCTTCCGTGATTCAATTGTAAATGTGACCATACAACCCTCACTACCTAGCTTCCCTATAGAGATTAGATTTCTCCTCAAGCTTGGAGCATGCTTAACATCCTTCAGAACCCAAGTGTTTCCATTCTATAATTTAACATGAACACTTCCTTTTACAACAATGCTACATGGTTCATCATCACTAAGGTAAACATTACCATAATTACCTTAAACATAATCTCTAAAATAATGTCTATGAGGGGTAGTATGAAAATAAGCACTTGAATCTAAAACCCAAGATTCAATAATATTATGCAAAAAAAGTATAAGATCATCTTGTAATACATCACCTGCTACATTTGATTCTCTATTACCTTCATGTTGGTCCTTACTTAATTTTTCTTTTTGAAACCAACACTCTTTCTTTGTGTGTCCTAGCTTGCCATAGATCCAAAATTCCATCTTGCCTCTTGATTTAGATCTTGCACCCTCTTTTGATTTTCCATTGTTTAATCTTTCTCTATTCTTTTTCCTTCCTTTATTCTCCATTATTAATGCATTTCTAGATATGGATGTTTCACCTATGTTTTTACTTCACATTTCTTCACTTAGGATAACACCCACCACATCTTCAAACTTTAGATTGGCATTTTTAGACACATAGTTGCTTACTTCCATTACCAATCTATTCTAGCTTTTAGGCAAGGAACAAAGAATAAGAAGATCCCTAACTCCATCATCAAATTCAATATTTATAGAATGTAATTGATTAGTAACTATGTTAAACTCATTTAAATGATCTGGTACTGAACCATTTTCAAACATTTTCGTATTAAATAATTTTTTCATCAAAAATATTTTATTTGAAGAAGAGGGTTTTTCATATAACTTTCCTAATGCACTCATAAGACCTTATATTGTCTTTTCTTATGATATGTTAATTGATACAAAAGATGCAAGGCACAATCATATGGTTCCAAGGGCTTTTTGATTCAATAGTTCCCAATCTTCATTTGACATTATTGATAGATTCTTGGCTTGCCCTCCCAATGGTAAAGAGAGGTCCTTCTAGTAAAGGTAATCCTCCATATTCATCTTCCACAATCCAAAGTTTTATCCATTGAACTTATCCACCTTACATTTTTTTCATCCACCATAGCTCCCACTTGAGGACAAAACCTTTTATTCCTATGATTTAAAATTATGCAAAAAAAATTTTACTCTGATACCACTTATTAGGATAAATTAAAACCCAGATCTATCCCCAAATCGCATATAAGGTGAATTAATCAAACATTCTAAAAATAAACAAAAACATACACATAATAAGAGACACCAGATTTAATGTGGTTTATCTAAGATGGGCTACATCCACAAAACTTGTCTAATATATTATCTCTAGTAATACAAGGGAGAAATAAAATCCTATAATAAACCCTATTACACCTCTCTACCTTTTATGCCTCCTCTTTATGTACAATATTTCATCATTAAATACAATCATTAAACTCAACAATATATCATTAAATTTTAGGTTAAAAAATACCTAAACATAACCTTTACCATTAGATCTAGAAACCTTTAATCAATAACCTAGTTTGACTATGAAATTACAATTTAACAAGGTAATTTTAATTAAAAAATTCTCCGAGGTGCATAACCCTTAGACCCCCCATCAGGGGGTCATCCCCTAGACCCCAAAAGTGGGGTACCTCCCATTGAAACCCCTTACACCATGAGGGATTCAAAGAATAGGATCTAAACCTGACTAAAATACCATCAAAATTTTAACCTCTGATCCTAGAAGGTAATCAAGCTCTACACCTAACAAAGATAAGATCACCCACTAGGGAAAATAATGGTAAACATTATTATCCCTATCTAATGTTCCTATATTTTTCCAAAAAATAGTAATATTTTCAAATTAAACTCTCCCTTAAATCATACTCCATGTTTTTAGTCTTTCTTACATGTGATCATCCTTTTTGAATTGCTATAAAGGCAGGCACATTCAAGTCACTTATTACATAACTTGGAAATTTCAATATAGAGGCTTATTTAGATAAGTGAACATTGAAAAAAAGTTCCCTATTCTTCCAAATTAAGTTTCTAAACTCCTTAAGTAGTCTTCTACCATGTCTCAATCCAATTTTATGTATCCTTAACCAAGCACGATCAAGTATTCAAGTTGATTCTATATGCATTTATATAGTCAAAGGAGAATAATTGTACAAATCAATTAGGTGGGAGAACTACATTAGGATTAATTTCTCTCCTTGGAGTATTAGATATGTAGGTAGCATTTATTCATCATGGGGGTGATTGGGGTTAGCTTAACCCAACTACACTCCTCTTTTTTATAATTTTATGTCAATCAATCATTTTATGCCCTAATAGAGTTTTCAACTTCAAAAGGCTATATATAGGTCTTTTGTACACTTTTAAAAGCTTATACTTTGCAAAAACACCTAATTCCAACTGAGCAAGTGATTGTGACTTCATTTCCTGATTTTATGCAAAGGATAAAAATGTTCAATAGGGACAAAAATGTTTATCATTACTGTCCTTATCTACCGATCTTGTCCTTCTATAATTTGAGCTCCAATTTATAGGTATTTTTTGGGTTTGTTCTTTTTTCATGTTTATGCATTCCTCTAATCAATACAGTCATTCAAATAGATCAAAAATTTATGTTCATCCTTCACTTGCATAGTTTAGTCTTGTTTTAAAATGTTTCATTTTGTCTATTTTAGTCATTTACATTCAATTTATTTTTAGAAGTAAATTTACAATACCTTGCATTATTCTATTATATTTATCTGAATTAGGATTAATCAACACATTAACTCATTCAATATAAAATAGGTTGGCATTATTGTCCTTCACCTAACAATGACTATTTTTTATAATTAATTCATTCTAATAGATTAGCCCATTCACTTAATGTGTCGATGGCACAATAAATTACCTAATTGAGCACATATAAATAGAAATCAAGGCTAATATTATTAATCATCTTGCACTTATCTATCAATCATATATACACTATTTCACATTAAGAAAATACACCCTATTCTTCACAAACTATAAATAATTTTCTAAGAGTGGTCATCAGCCAAGTTTGAAGCACACCAAGCTAGGTCAAGATTCAACATTGTTAAGATCAAACTTGGGATATTAGGTGTACTCATATAGTGAAAGAAAAAAACTACACAATCACACTAAGGGGAAGAACTAAATGTGTCTTAACTTATCTCTTCAAATCATTGGATATATAGGTAATGGTCAATCATCAAGGGAGTGATAAGGTCAACTTATCCCAATTAAACTTCTTTACATTTTTTAGGTTCTGATCCTTCACAAGTGGACTTAGGGTTTAAAATAAAAAGAAGTTAATTTTTGGAGTTTTGCACATAGTCAAGGCTCAAAGATCACACATGTAGAGACATGTAAAATAGGCACATTACACTATATTATCATAAAAATGAAAAAAATAGAGGATAATAACATTATCCCTTGTCCCCTATGTCTAATAAGTTCACCCATGGTTAATGGTACTGACCCTTTACACATATAGACATAGCTCTAGATTTAGAAAAATAACACATCTACTTCACATTGATTTCCACTATCAAAACATGGTCACAAGTCAACCAATTAGATAATGAAGCTAATTATCTTATCCCATGTTATACTTGACATAAATATCAAATTCAAATTTCAATTCAATTATAGTATTGAACATTTATATTTATGTTTGATTGATGTATATGATAATATGAATTATTTATACTAGTTTCTATCTTATTTAGGTTTACATAATAATAATAGGGTAAACACTCCTACAAATGATATTTTGTCAATTAGTGCTATTTAAATTAATTACAACATTTATACAATTTATCAAGTCACTCACAATTCATTGGAATGAATATTGACGTACTAAAAGGCATTAAGAATACATAATGCAATGTTATTCCACCTGCATTGTATGAAGCTTTACCTATGTCTGAAATAATGAAGCCTTGTGGTTTGGATGGATCATTGTCAATAGCCTAGGCATAAATATAAACCAATTTTTAGTATATATATTTTGATGTAAAATTATTCTCAGTCCCTATGGCTCATGTTAAAAATAGCTACAATCATTTTTTATTATTTATATGTTTTTTTAAAGCAATGTCTTTAACAATTAATTATTGATCATTATTTAACATTCATCTTTGTTTATAGTAATTAATATTTCTTAGCAATGAATGGGTGATGTTCAATTTAAAATAGTTTTTAACTTTACATGATTTGTGTAAGGTTTACTAATGTCAAGTACATTTTCAGATCATATTTTTCTTGCATAGGTTTGGTTATGTTTTAATTAAATATTAAATTACACATATTTTCAATATGAAGTTCAAGTTGATAAGAAACATCCTAAATGTTTCCCCAAGCAAGATTGGTATTGTGATTGAACTTGGCCTCATTTAGTTTTATGGTCTCTCTTTTTATATTGTATGCATGTTTCCATGTTTGAAAACCTTGTTTCAAAGTATTTTCACTATTTCTAAATGGCACATTAACAATATCCATTCAAAACAATGGTTTTAATGTAAATATATTTATTGTAATTAAAAAACATATAATATGTGTTTTTTCCTAATGGCCTTCCATTTTTTTGGTACTTGAAAATAAATTTAGCTAGACCAATGTGATCAATGGTAGTTAGGTGTCTAATGTAGTATTATATAAGGGATCAACACATGACATGTTTGGATTCATCTTATTTTTGTCTCAATAGGATTGAATGTTCTAGAATAAATGTTCATTCATCAAGGGAAGATGTATTTATAAAAGTATATGTTCTTGAGTAATGACTCAATGACAATGATATCACTATGTCACTCTTCAATCATGGATTAGAGTAGATTATATTGATGCAAAGTGAGATAATCTAGTTTAATCCCATACCCATCCTAATTAATTCAAATTTGATTATTCATTTATTTTTTGATATTTTAGCATTGCATTCCCAAATCTATGTAACATTTGGATGGCATATATGTTTGTTTATGCATGTTGTCTTCATATTTAAAAAAAATCATGTGTCATTTTTGGGCTTATCTTTTTCATATACAACTACAATATGTTGATGTATCATATGCATTTAAAATAAATTTTGCATCTATGTTGGCTTGACATAACTATGACATGTTTGTTATGAAAGTATTGGTCCCTATTTATTATGGCTTGCATGTAAGAAAAATGGTGGGTTATTTAAATGTATTATTGTTATGCAATTAGACTCATCCATGTTTATATCATGGATAAAAGTGTCAAAGTCATATATATCATTATTTAATTTTGTGCTTAGTAGAAAGTAAATTTTCTTTGATGTTGCAATCACAAGTTCATTTTTTTCACATGGTTTAAGTATTGTTGTTTGTTTCATAGGAAGTTATGGGAAATTATACCTACATTTTTTTCTAAAACTATTGGTATGATGGTGTGTATGTAATTTTTATATGTCATGTTATATAATGTTGGTATCATAAGTTATGTATGTGTCTATAAAATATGTAATTTTTGAATTTTGGTTATTTCCATATATTAGAGCATATTTTATCCATATTACCCAGTGATCATGAGCAATTTCTCTATACTATAATTTTGTTACATAAAAGTAGTATGTGACTTTACGTATGAATAATTAATCATTTCATAACATTTTTCTTAATGCATCAATATAATTTATATAATAATGTGTACAAGTCATTAGATTTGTTCTTACAAGGTAATAAGTGTCATTTGATTTATTAAATTCATTAAGTTATGAATTTGACTTTTTGTTGTATTTTTGATACAATAATTTTAATCTATTAATTAATGTTTCCAAGAATGTTTATTACTTCATAAAGTTAAGAAAAATGTTGGAGGTCATAATTGACGTATCATGGAAAACACTCTTTTTTTAAACTCACATGTAATTAGGTGAAAAACATATTTTTTGAAATATACATATCTAATTTTTTATTTGAGTAATGTTTCTAAATTTGGTTTCTATTTAACATTCTTGGCAAAAAACATTCATCCTTTTAGTCGGCCCTTTCTAATTTAGATCCACATATTCTTTCCAACATGATATATGATTTTTAAATTTTTTGTATTGCTTTAAAAATAAATTGGTAAGATGGTATGAAAATTGATGATGAACTTGAAAGAACTCCCATTATGTTATTTTTTGATATGAGAATATTTACATAATGTCATCATCACAAAGGATTTCCAAAGAAAAGTTTTGGAAATTTTATTTATTCTAAGTGTTTATCTTTAAAAATAACAAAAAAAGAGTTTCTTTTCACTGGTGATATTACAATTAGCTTGTCTTGTAATGCAACAATACATGTTGAGTCTATAAAACCATGTACCAGATTATCATTAGACTTGTTTCCATCTATGATAGAAGACATATCCTCTTTGATACTACTATCAATTTTAGATTCATTGGACATATTATTGTTATATGCATTATCTATAACATCAGAAGATATGAATAGTTTCCAATCAGAGTTAATTTACACATTATGAGTGATGTATAATTTATGCATACATAGTTGTTGTGATGCCTTCATAATAAGTTTAGAATAAACTCTCCCTTCTTGATATACATTTTTGTTTTCTAATAGTCTTTTTAAATATATGAAAATTATTGTTTTTTTGTATATGGATCAAAGTAATGTCTTTTGAATTTTATCAACATTTGATGGGACATTGACAATTGGGCTTGTTAAGCCAATCTATGGTTTTTTGTATCCTAATTTTATTATTTGGGAAAATGCAATTCAGAGTGTAATTAGTCTTTATTCAAGGTCTGATAGAATGCATATAGATTGTAACTACTTGTTCAGTCAAATATTAGTATGCATTTCAAACCTATGAAATTCTTCATTTTTCAATGATTGACTGTAAATTGCACATTTTTTTGGTAAAGAGGGATTTTTTTATTTGGCATTATTCATTGGGGTGTGTCCTTTTGATAATGATTAAAAAGCTTCATATTATGTTTAAAATGTAACTGTTTGAAAATAACACAAACATGTATGGGTGTGTCTAAAAAAATTATTCTTATTTTTTTTATTATTTCTCTGATAGTGCTCTTGCTAGTAGATTTTATTTGGCAACATAAGTGTTGTTTTGCTGATTTGAATAGTTTTTTTAGTTATTTTTTTTGTACATGCCATGTTCTTCAATTGGTGCAATGAGGTGATAGGTGCATGTACCAATGTTTGTGTATGAGGAATACAAGGGTCAAATTATGATTTCATGTGCTTTTCTATTGTTAATGATTTTTATTCTATGTTTTTTGTCATTTTTCATGTAGAATGTTCTTTATTCAGTGTAAAGACTATTTATTTTTTGTAATATTTCTATGCAATTAGTTATACCACTAGCTTGTGATTCAACTTATTATTTCATTATTAATGGTTTATAATGTACACATTTTTTTTGTTTAAAAAAAATCATGTTATATATGGGTTGTGATTTAGTATATTTGTTGTAGGTTTTGACAATATGTTGACTTCTCGATGACCATAGGTGAATGCTTACTTTTAACAAATTTTAAAGACACTAGATAATGAAATTGTTTCCTTCTATTCCACCTTCATCAGACATCAAACCCATATTTATTATGTACATTTGTCTATTTACAAAAATCTTTTTTTTATGACATTGTCGACTAGGTTATCTTCAAAACAAGTATATGCTTTTATATCTTTGGAGGTAAAGGTATTACAAAAATATTGTGTGAAATAGTGGTGAAAGGGGTGTACATCAAAACCATTTTTTTAAAATGACATATACATCTAAATATGTTATCACCATAGTAAGATATGCCTTCCAACATTTTGATAATCCACATAATTATAGTTTTCTAGCATTTATTTCCTAGTAAAGGGTAAGCATGGCACAAGTTCTTGATAAAGTGTTTATGCTAAGGGGATATGATAATTGTTTAATTTATTATAGTATAATATGTAATGTCCATAGATAGGGTTTTGATAATGGAATAGTATGCGATATGGAGGTGTAAGGGCATTTTTTGTTAAAGTGGAAATGCTTTTGTTTTCTTGTTAAAGACCAAACATAACTGAGAATGTTTAGCCATTTAGAAAGCCAATTTATGTATAAATTATCAACCCATAAACCATGTTCACCATTTTTTATGCATGAAGTTGTATAGATATTCATTTTACAAAGGTGTGTTTTAGTTCCTTGTATTTGGTGTAGTCTATATAGCCCTTCAGGGTCCAATTCTAGTTCAAAAGACCTTAGTGTACAGGGGTCATTTTTCTCTAAACAATTTAGGAATGCTCTAAATTTCTAACACAAAGTTATATTTTTGTGTATCTAAAGTGAAATATAACTTAAAACACATTGCATTTTAAAAAATGAGTTCAAAACAGGTTATCTTTTTCTTAAGCAATGTTTACACTATTGCATTGAGTTTGGAATTATGACTTGTATTCTTCCACATAAATGAATTTTTGTTCCTTATGCACATGTTATTTGTTGTTTTATATCTATGAATTTCATTATATAATGCTAAGTTGAATGCAATAAAAATACAAATAATGGAAAGGCTTGGGAAATAATTATTAGGACTATTATAGACATGGTGCCAATTGAATCAAGAACCACAAGCTCTAGAAATTACAGGGGTCTTATTTGACAACTTTATCATATAACTATATTCACTAAAAGTCCCTACCCATAATTATGAATCCAAAGTCATGATAACATCTAAATCTTATTTAATTATCAAACCTTTAGAATCCCACTGCTTAATCCATTTTTAGGTGATAAAACACTATATAGATATACATCCTTTACAAGTAATTACAAGGTTGGATCCAATGTATAAACCTCTCTTACAACCCAAGAAGTGATTGAACAACTAGCATCTAGTAATGGATATTCAAATATCATTTGAGGTTGCTTTAGGAGCTAGTAAAATTACATAATTCTCATTTGGCAAAATATAGTTACGTTAACCTAGAGTAAACAAACCCAACTTGGAACCTAATTTCTCTAGTATCTCCTATATCATATGAGATAAAGTTTAGCAAGTACCATAATCCTCCATTCATAGTAAATAGTTTTCATTTTTATAGTATTTTCTTTGTGTAGTCTTGACCTATCCAAATTCTCAAGAAAAATGAAATAAAACCATTCTAGGTAAATCATTGTATATCTCATGTGATCCCAGTAGACATAAGTTATACCCTATCTAATTTGTCATGAACATGTTCCATGTATGTATTAAATATCAATAATTAAAAGGAATGGAAACCATTATAGGAATACATGTACACTTTATCTTTACAAAAAATAAAATGGAAATTACATCATGGTAATCCCAATGAATAGAAACTATCCCAGTTATGATGTCAATTCTCATAGATACAACTTAACCTAATTTTAATCAATAGAACCCACATAAAAAAAAATCTTAATATCCAAAAATAAATTTAAGTTAGACCAAGACAAGATAAAACTTCTAGATATTTTTCATAGTTCAAAACTTCCAAAAAACTTAGATTACATCCCAAAATCTAACAACTTCATACAACACAATTCAAAGATATGGTGGAACCTAATTCAAGGGAAAAAGGATTGGGGTGACATCATGATAGCTAAGTATCTCAATGGGGATAATAGTAGTGAGATAATAATGGAATAAGGGATTCCTAAAGGATCAGTAATCTAGAATGGGACTCTCAAAACCCATGGTCTCCTTTGCAGAGGCATCATATGGAAGATTGGGGATGGCAATAATGTTAGATTTTAGGAGGACAGATGGCTAAAGGATCTACCCCTTAAAGATTGTAGTTTATTTGGGGATAAAGTGACTATTTACATTAATAGGAATGGGGATAACAAGAGTTGGAAAAACATCATAGATTGTGCCTTTGATCAGGAGGATATTAAAGAGGTTTCCCTTCAACTATAAGGGGAATTGGCTAAATTTAGGCTCTCCTTTTTTCCCAAACAAGATCAAATGATCTGGGAAAAGAATGACGAGGGATTTTACACTATTAAAAGTGCCTATAAATTATTATTAGACACTAGTGAGGATAGGTTTTGGGGGAATTTTGTCTTCCAAAACTTCTACCAAAAATCAACTTCTTTTGGTGGACACTAATACATAATAAAATACTAATTCTAGACAATTTAAATAAGAAAGAATTTCAAATTCCAAATAGATGTATTCTCTATGGGGGGGAGGAATAAATGACCACTCACATCATTCTTCATTATAACTTTTCTTAGGAGATTTGGAGTCTAGTTATGCAGAGGCTTAACTTGACCTGGGTTTTTAAAGGCACAATGGTGGACCTAGTTAGAGATTGGAGACCCCCATTCAGATTTTTGATAGTGAAGGAATTATGGGTTCAAATTCCTCCTCACCTTGCATGGAACTTATGGAAAGAATGCAATAATATAATTTTTAGGGAAAATTATAAAACCTCTTTGGAGGTGTTTCAAACATTCTCTAATCTACTGGTGGGCAATATTAATAGAATAAAATTTAGAGTTGTTGAGATCTCTCCAAGTCTAGAATAATAGAGAATATTAGAAAAATGGATAATAATACCAAACATTTATCAAATAGATAATTCTAAAAAAATAATTAGGTCAAACACCAAATGGACCTTGCCTCAAGAAGGATGGTTTAAGCTCAACTTTGATGGGGTGGCCAAAGGGAACCTAGGGGTGGCTAGTGGAGGAGGCATTATTAGATCAGATTCTAAAATGCTTGTGGTAGAATACACTGGGGTAATTGGCATTAAAGGAAATAGTGAGAAAAAATCCCTAGCTATGTTTTGGTAATTAAACTTGTTATTTCCCTAAACATTTGAAAACTTCATGTTGAAGGAGATTCAAAATTAATTATGAATGCTACCCTAGGATTAGTAGACATTGGTTAGAAACTAGTGGATGTAATAGGAGATATATAATTTCTTCTTAATGCTATGGAGGAGTATAAGGTATCCCACATTTATAGGGAGGGTAATGTGGTAGTAGATGCTATGGAAAACCTAGGAAGCAATAGTAATGGATGCTGGTGTTGGGGAACCCTATCTAATCTTCCAAGTGAGATCCAAATTCTTTTCAATAAATATGGAAGCATGTATATGGATTAAGTGGTGTGGGATATTTTTCATCTTCATGTTTGGTTTGAGTGGGGGTGACTATTTCCCCTTGAAAGGTGTTAATATACTTATGGATTATGGAACTGATGGATTGCAAGCTCAGGAATTTATTATTAGAACTATTATGGTACTCAACAATCAGTACATGAATGTGAGAAAAGAATACATGAATATGGCTAGTAAATACATAAATATACCCACATGGATTTTATAATGTGGGAGAAATATTTGGCCTAAATATTACCTTACTTGGAAACTAAGGAAACAAAGTCATGATAACTGGGTAGATGACTCGACCTCAATGAAGTGGAAGAGGTGGATGATAGATAGGCAAGATATTATGATGACAAGTCAGATGGGTAGGGAGATGAGTTCTAAATGATGATTATAAGAGGGGATGTTGATAGGTCAAGTTAGATTTAGGGTAATTATTTCTTAATACACCCCATCTCTAGTGATTATTACATGAGATGGTGGGCATGGGTCAGTACTAAGGCTTAGTTCTAGCATGGGAAAGGCTACACAAATCTCCAAAATTATTTTGATATGATGAGATCATAACTCTCATGGTCCTTGATAGGCTTATAATAAATTATTAATCTTTTTAGATATATTTTAAGGCATTCCATTACTCTTTGCCTTAAATAATCTTATGGTTTGTATGTCTCTCTAGTTTTGAATATGGGTGGTGACATTATCAATATTGAGCTGACCCCTTTAGAGGAATTTTGACAAGACCTTATAGTTTGGCATATTATCTAGGAGGGTGAGGGTGGCTTCTTTCATTGATGGGATGATTGGTCATAATGAGAATCTATCTCATTAGTTTACTAAGTCTTGGAAGGAGAATTATAGATAAGTCTATATGGGGGGTATTGGTTTTGAAGTCTTTGAGAAGGTGAGTGGGAAAGCCACATGGCCCACAATCAAAAGGAAAATAATCAATCAGGATAGTAGGGTGTTGGACCTAGAAAACATGGGGATTTTATTTAGGGAAGGTGAGGTTGCTATGAAGATCCATGGGGGATTTGAAATAGAGAAGTTGTTAGCATTGTGGGGGCAAATTTGTCTCATGATAATGAAGTTCTTCACTCTTAAAAATAGATTTAAGGTATTTTATCACTACCACTTTACTCCACTCAACCATTTCAAGAATAGGATGGAAATTAGCTTCCCCTTTTTTTATTATCTTCTTGAAAGAATTTCATTAAGTCAGATAAGGAAATTTAGCCAAAAATCCTAACTTTCCCCTCATTCCCATCCACCAAGGTCTCATCTTGAGATTATACCACTATTATTTGGCCTTATGTCCCCTGAATCAAATCAAAGTTAGCCTATTGGAAGGCTCCCCATCACTCCCTTCTCCTAATATTAAAGGTAATGGAAAGAAATCTATCAAGACCCCCAAAATATCCCTTAAAACTCTATTGGAGGGGCCCAAAATTGAAGACTATAACACCCCAATTGGGATCTCCCTAATTCCAAGGCTAATTCCCCTAAGTTACCTTATGGTAAACTTGAGACACCCATCTAGGTGAATGTGGAGGGGTATGATAAAAGGGTTTAGAAGGTTGTTGAGGAAGAAGGAAACATTTAGTATAAAAAGGTTAAGTCTATGAAGGAGGATCCTATGGGAGCTGAGGAGTCAGTGAAAGTTTTGGACCTGGGTCCTAATCTAGTTGAGAATGAGGCTAGGGGTAGTGTTGGTGTTCATAGGTCCAATCGTATTACTGGAATCCCATCTCAGAACCCTCAAGGCATTGTCATCTCTAATGACTAATTTTTTTAAAGACACATTTGATGTTGGTAAAGATGGGGCTCCCTTAGAGTGAGAGTAAGAAGTTGAGGGAATGAGCCATTTTCTTGAAATGAATTAGACCTACTCAGATGAGATGGATGAGGATGCTATAGAGGCCTAAGGCCAAGAAAAGAAATGTAGTTTCTCAATGTGTGTCATGATAGTAGAGAAAGTCATGGAAATCAAGGCCAAAGTGGACAAAATGCATAAAAAATGGAGAGTAATGGTTGAATATACCACCAAGTCTCTTCATCATGTGACTTCTGCGTTTGTTGCAGTTAAGGATTTTGATAAAAAGTTAAGGGATGTGGGTGTGAATAGTCTTAGTGACTATAAGGAAATCATTGAGTTCTTAGCCAAATATGGTACTACTGATATCCTATAGTTGCTTTGTTGGTTATGTGTGTTAGCTTATGTTTTTTATTCTTGTTTTCTATTGTAGTGTTGTGTTTGTGCTATTAGTGTGTTGTTTATGTGCTATTTATACCTCATTGGAGGTTTTTTGAGATCGTGGGGTGGCTTTGTAAAGGGCCTAAGACCATATTTTCCTGCTTCTTTAATAAAAAATAACTTCATACAACACTACAATATATCAAAATAAGATATAACCTTATATAGTTCTCAAAAATACTAAAAAATGAAAATATTTTTAGTTTAACTTATTAGGATGGTAATTTGTCACATCATACATAGATTTATAAAACTTTAATAGACCAAAACAATAAATATCCATTTCTAATATCAAACCTAAATAACAATCCAAATATGTTTTGACATTCCATTTACCGAAGTACAAATCCCTAAATATACTCACATATGAATTATAACCCAATAATTAAGGGCAAATATGTTGAAATCTAGGTAATTCCATTATTTAAGGAAAAAACCAAATAGAGGACATAAATTACCAAAAAAAGGATAGCCTACATAATCTGGTAATTTAATAACACTAATGCAAGGCAAAATAAGATAAGCTAAAAAAATGAAACTAAGAAAAACTAACTATTGAAAAAGAACTATGGCCAAGCCATGGAATACCACAAAATAAATGAAGGATACCAAAACACCTTTCATTTATTTTCAATAGATACTTATATTACATGGATAATTAAATACCACATAATAAAATGATTAAGGGTTGGCCTAGTCCCTGATTTTGTAATAGTATGTTGCATTTGATCTTTGTTTGATTGAAATGAAAGTGTTGGCATGAGATAGATGAAAATAGCTTTGTTAGTATTGATTTATAGAAAAAATAGAAAGAAGTTTCATTTAACAAATACAAAACAACAACAAAATAAAGTGATGGTACCATAACATGTATATAGGAGAAAAAAGTGTCAAGTATATGAAGTTGTAGTAAGATATATAAGTAAAATATATTAATAAAGCAAAGTGTATCAGAGTTCAACTCTAATTTATACAAGTCATTGACTTCTATACATGCATTGGTAATAGAGGAAAAACAAGTATAAATTTCAGATGTAAGACCTCCATAAATAAGATATATAGGTAAACACTATTGATACAAAAATATGTATTAAAGTTCAAGCAAAAATTACAAAAGTCATTCATAATTGTATATACATTGGTAGTAGATAGAAAACATAACATAACTCTCAAATGCAAGTACTCCATAGACAATATTATTAGTAGATGTACTTGAATTAGTTGTTTGTCATATCTATGTAGGTGAAAGAGTTATTTATCCCTGTAAGATGAGACAAGAAGTAAAAATTAGTTATAAGTGCATAGATTGAAATCTAAAAGAAAAAAATTTAAAAGTGCATTACATAATTTAGTTATTATTCATTATGTCAACATGTAGAATGAATTTTTATTTATTAAGAGCAAATTTTCCTTATAGTGAAAATCCTCAGAGGAATTAGATAGTGCTAGATTTGTCTGCTAGATAATCATTATGCAAAATTTCTATCATTGCAGGGATCAAACTGTCTTCAATGGTAGTGTTGAAAGACTGCATTATATATTAGTATATTTCATAGTTTTAAGATTGCAAGTGAGATGATTTAAATATGCATATTAAATTTTTTCATGACATGATGGATAATTTAAAAATTTCACTTAGATAGGTTGCATGGATTCAATTATAAAACTACAATTATTGCAAGTGATTTAAAATGTCTTTGAATATATAGTGGCAATTGTCAATGTTCCTTAAACATTTAAAGTGTTAAATTTTGATATCTCAAAATTAATTGTATCTTGTATGAAAGCAAGAAGAAATTTAAAATAATAAAATTCATAAAAAACTAATATCCTACAATATAACAAATAAGTCAATGTTCCATATATGCATGAAGTTTCATTACTTGTAGACTTATTTATAGCATCTGAAAATAAAAGGTAAAGTTTTGTAGAAAGAAATATAGTGTTTTATTTAGGAATATAACTATTTTAATGAATATAAGTACACAATACGAGATGTCAGGGGTCATATTAATTTCCATTTGCAAAAAGTTTAAAAATGGATCAAAGTTCCATCATAACTAAAAAGTTAAAACTGTTTACGCTTTTAAATCAAGAGATGATCACTCAGGACAACAATGCAAGAACTAAAAAAAGACTAATTAGACCAGATATATAAACTATAAATATTTTTTCACCATGTGTTTCAAGACTTATAGTGCAAAAATTATTAGTGTAGCCGATGAAAATTATCTGTGATATTATGGACTAGATATGGTTGTATGTATACTTGCATATCAGATGTAGGTCTGATGTATGCTGAAATCTAATGCAAATTATTGAGATGAACTAAAAATAATAATAATCGGGACATACCACAATTACTAAAAATGTGTTATATAATTATTTAAAAATATTGATATTTGTTTTTATGTAATAAAAATTAAAAGTTATGCATATATATTGGTTATTTCTTGCTTGTTTCACGATTTGTGTTGATTCTATAGTATTAATATTCTAATTTTATATAGAAAATAGATTATTATCAGTGTTAAAATGTCTTTATATTGATAATTGTTGGTGTTTGATTTTATGTGTAATTTTGTAATGTGTGTTTGCTTTAATAATTTGAACTTGAAAATGCAAATTTAATATTGTGTTACTTTTTATTATAATTCTAATTTGGCAATCACTTATGTTGCCTTTGTTTACTAGCATCAACAATATATAGTTGAATAACAAAACATAGCTCTACATAAAGAACATAACTTTGTATGCTTGAGATAATTATTAAATAAATCATAATAGACTATTGAACATTGAAAATGTTTTAAATAACAAGGGCCACGTAGTATCTAGTACCTATTATTATATTGTAATTAGGGAATTGAAATAGATAAAAATAAATATGATTCTAAACAAAGGTCATTTGCAATAAGCACATTGTGTAGTCAAAATAATATAAATTGTAAAAGATTATTTGTTTAGTGAATTATCTCTTGCCTAGTAAATTTTTGTAAGCCCCGTTGAAATATGTGTGAGTTTGGATTTTACCTAGTTGCTCATTGTATACATTATTTTTAATAGAGATGATTACCAGTGGGAGTAATTTCTTGACTGAAAAATGTTTTATATTTATGCCACACATGGAATAAATATGGTCATGTATTTATAAAAATTCCATGTCCATTCTCAATTTTCATAATATAGATAAAGTGCAAGATCAACATTATCATTTTCCTATCCAAATGTTATATATATCCCAAGAATAATCACCAAAAAACTGGCCAGATAAATAGACAAATATGAATTTAAAGAAGTCATACAATGGAATATATACATTATATTCAGGGAATTCATTTGACATCTTGTCTTCTTTAGACACAAAAGGAGAATTAGCTACATGCAAATTTAAGGACTATCGAGTATAGTCACTTTATAAGGATGTTTTTAATTGGGAAAAGGGACCTTTTAAAGAAAAGGATGAGAGTATCCAAATAGATAATCCTATTTTCATAATATTTGTTGATCTTATTAAAGTTAGTAATACATTTACAAAATATATAATTGACATCAGTGATGATTCTATAATTTTTTCTAATTGACTCATAGTGGAATTAGATTCATTTAAGAATTCTCAATCCACTAATTTATTTCAAAATCAGGGAAAGAATTTTAGTGAAAAAACAAACATTTATATATATTTTTTGTTACATTAAAATATTTTTAAAATACAATGGGGAAAAATGATGTCTCACACAAATAATTATTTATTAATAAAATTAGATTCTAAAATCTCATCAATATAATATTTAATTAGATCATTACTTACATGATTTTAATATAAATATAGCTATTAATTCAAAAAAAACTTAAAATAACCATGGATTTTGCATTACATTAAGTATACAATCCATCGTAAAATTCTAATATGCATTTAGGCTTTTGTCTACAAAACTCTTAGCCCCTAAATACCTACTTACATCATTTTTATTATTTTTTGATAAATAATGGTCAACTAAATCCAATGATCAATATAAGGTGGAACATATCACATCCATCCTTTTACCTCTATCTCGATGTTAGGTAATCATAATTATGTTTAAGATGCCCCTAAATGGGTGAATGTGTCAAATGAGGAACTTGTGTATGTGCCCCCAATGGGTAGATATTATAAAATATGGACCTGTGTGATGGATTTGAGTCCTATAGCAATCTCCAAAAACTTGATAAGAATAAATTAAACATGTACGTATGATAAAATCCATCTCTAGGAAGATAGCTAGCATATGTAGTGACTAGTAAATATAATAAATGTAAACATGGCAATGTATACAATCTATAATTTGTATTTTCTAAGTAAATATTTGATTGTTTTTGTTTTTTGACATATTATATTATTTTTTTATTTTTTGGATATAATATATGTATAAGAAACATGGAAATGAAACTATATATAAAGATCAAGAAATAAGGAAACTATGCACAAGTAGGTAGAAACATACTAATCGATGAGTCTCTCAAGAGACTCATTATAAAGGTATCTTGTGTCAAATAAAGGAATAATAATCATGCATGTAGTGTGAAAATTTAACTGAGGTCCTAGAACTTGTTGTACTGAGTGTTATATAAATGACACTACCTATGGAGTGGTGATAGGAATTTGTGAAGTGGACTGGGGTGCCCTATGAACTATAGGGGTCTTAAGGACCCATTTGGTATAAGATGTTGTAGCTGGCAAAATGCCCTATGTTGAGAACCCTAAGAGATCAATAAAATTGATCTCAAAATGAAAGGGGTAGAGAGAGGCTCTCTAAAATCTGTAACATATCTCTAATGTATGGGTCTCTCTAATAAGATTCTTCATGGGAGAATACACATATGTGATAACACTATAGAAATAGACCTCACCTACACTAGTGGTTCAACTAAAATATGTGGTGTACTGATGGAAATTGTGCTTGAAACTATAATTGGTAGTTACAGTGTAATTTATTATGGGATAGGTAAAGGATACTCATATAAAATACCCTCAATTGTAACCACTTGATTAGTGTGTCTATACTTGAGGCATTTATGTGTGGTGGATGGAATGGATTGAAGCTATTGTATCCATGGCCTATATAATAACATGTCAAATATGCCTAAACTAGGTACTACTAAGAATTTAGTGGCCACATGTGTTGATACAACCTATAATGGAATTATAATCTCCCTAATGAAGCTCTGAACATGGCCACTAAAACCATGAATAACTGTGTTGATTAGATAAATCTCCTTCTCTAAATAACCCAAATGTTGTAGAAGTGTGATTGTGCACATGTTAATTATTGAATTATTATCAACCATAACATTTTGAATAGGATGATGGTCAATATAGGCTCAAACAAAGAGTGTGTATAAATATGAATCATCATCAATAACCTCTTGTTATGATAAAGTGATGAGTGGTCTAGTTGACACTTTAGTATGATACACACCAATGGTATTATGTAGGTGGTGTGCATCCTCTATAATAGTGTGATAGGATGTTGGTGGTGGATCTGACTGATAGGTACAATGAACACCTAAAGTGTCTCATGCCTCATTAACTATGTTTTAGAAATAGATCCAAAATTATTTTAATTACCTTAGCTACCATTTATTGAACTTTAGGTGCCTATATAGGCGTACCCACATCAATGATGTTTGCCACTATTAAATCCTATATTTTATATCTCAAAGTGATGTATTTGTTTTTAGTATGGCATGTTTCCCTATGATAATTGTGGAATGCATTAGAATCATAACTCTTTATAAGAGGCCTAGTCATATCAACCTCTTTGATGGTAAGGAGAGATACGACATTGCATTCCAAGATTTGTTATAAAACATGTGTTAGTGACTCTATAAGGTTTATGAAAACTTTGCATGGAGGAGATGATAAAACCATATAAGGAGGAGGCTTTGAAGATGTGTTAACTATGGATTTTTGATCACCCTTATTTTTATTGGCCCTTACCTTATATGGAGGCTTATGTAAACTCTTAATAGTTGAGTCTAATCCACTTGTGTATTTTAATTTTCCCATAGAGAGAAGCTTAACTTCTATTTATTTCACCATGTGCCATAAATTTGTGAATGTTGGAAACTTCTTAAATAAGATATATTCATGTAATGCTAGTAATAACTCTATTTGAATATATCTTGTATCTCTTTATATTCCATGGGGCTAGTCATCTTTGCCAATTCATTTTATATCACAAGACATATTCTACTATAGGCTCATTATATTTTTACTTAAGTTGAGCCACTTGAGAATATGAGATTGTATCACTAATATTGATTGAAAAGTGTGCAAAAAACATATCTTCTAATGGGTTGAATGTTGTGATAAACTATTTTGAAAGATCATAGAATCACTGTAATGTATAATCCTTTAGACTACATGGGAACAACTTAGTAAGGATATAATAATTGGATATATAGTCCAAAAATTCTACATGGAAAGCTCATATATGGTGTTTTGGGTCACCCTTACCATCAAACAAAGTAATCTTAGGTGCCACAAATCCATAGTGGCAAAGGAGTTGCCACTATGTGTTGTGCCAAAGGTGTATGCAAAAGAACATGAGAATCTAAGGCATGTTATGTCATAGTAGTACCCTATTGAAGATGTAACACTTTTGATTTTAGATCATGGATCTCATGTATAAAGGATTGTGCATCTAGATAGGAGGAACTATCCATAGGAGGTGTTACAATTATTGATGGTTGTTGAGTTAAAATAGGTTGTTGTACAAGTTGAGTTAAACCCAAAGTATGTGTAATAATATTATTATCTGGGGGAGTGGAGGATTGACCATTATTAGATTTTTAAAGTTCTTAGTGGATAATATTGATAAGTTATATTGCATAGATAAATGTTTGGAAATGAAATCTTGCAATTGTCTCTTATCACTTTCATTGAATCGGTTGTTGAATTCTACCATTGTAGGTTGGGAAGTAGGAAAATAAAGAGTAGTATATTTTGAAATTTTAAAGGAAATTAATCTATAAAGATTAAAAAATTGATATACTTAAGTAAATATAATATTTTTAGACTACTAACTAAGCATAAAAAATATAAGTATACAAACCCTAAAAGCATACAAGGCTAGGGTTTGAGTAGTATTTAAAGTAAGTTAGGTTCCCTAAATGATTTAAATTTTTAGGGTTATGGAGTGTAATCCCTATGTTGTTAAAGGGGATGAGTACAATAAATTAGGGTATAAAATATGAAATAAATACATTCACTGATTTGTAACATAATTGACCTAGTTTGACCTTTCTAAAAATAACAATAAATGATGAAAATAAGTACTTAGCTAGAAATTAAATGAGATGGAAGATCTAGAGGCTAAAAACTGGGATAAGAGCTGATTTGAGTGTTGTAAATAGGATAAAAGTATAAAAACCCTTCTTAGATAGTATCTCTCTAACTAGATAGTAATTACAATGGTGATAGTGTCCTTTATACATAACTACTCTGAGATTCTAGGTGCACCTGCATAAGAGTTTTCCAAGCCTATTCATGTGCACAAAAGTTTTGATTTCCTATTGTTGACCTATTTTAACTAATTTTTAATGTAAAACCTAAACCTCCATGTTGTTAAGGCATATTATTGGCACAAGTAGTAAAGTGTGATGTTAGTTGTGTAGGTTGGACATCCTTAACACCCTATTGTGATGATAGTTTCCTATATACCAATACTTCGAGGAGGATTAAGCCTGATGTAGTCCTCCCCACTTAAGTGCTAGTATAAATTTAAGTGAAACTTGTATGAATGATAGTTTGAGTGATTTGAGTGATGTTAGAAGTTATAAGTATATGTATTCTGAGCTTGGGATGGTTATATATGAATATATGTAAAAGTAGGGCAAAATAAGTATTGATAACCTTAATTATGCACTTGTTTTGATCTAGTTTGTGTTATTTGAATCAGATTTCGATCTAATTAATAAGGGGATAAAATTCATGTGTGTGTGTGTGTGTGTGTGTGTGAGTGTGTGTATAGTGTTCTAGTGTTTTTTCAGGTATTGAAAGAGGCCTAGGTTGACCCTAGGTGGTTTTTTGATTTGAAAATATATCCATCGGTGAAAAAAGGTAGGAAAAGAAAAATAACACCCAAACTGGGACATCAACTAGTTTTCAAGTTATGGTGCTAGTGTCCAGGTGGCATAACCTAAGGCACTGGGGGCCAAGATGCTAAAGTGAGGGTTTGTGACTATTTTAGGGATGTTTAGGTATGATTTTGGCCCATACGAAGACCAGATAGGTGTCTAAATAGGCCCTAAAATAGGTCTAGGGCTAAGATGTGGATAGATGGTCTCAAGTAACACTCTTAGCACTCAAGTGACATTTTAGAAGACTAAAATATGATTAACAAATCTAAATTCTTTCATATTTATATTTGGTACTTAAGCAAATAACCTACATTTCATTTAGTGCTCTAAAAAGACTTATATTTTTTTGTTATTTGCTTAATTTGATTTTTTATTTGTGTAAACTATTATGTCTATCCTTTCCCCTTCCCCTTTTAGGGAGATTGGTTGACTAAAAAACATGCAGGTTTCTCACTTGTTATTTACCCAAAAAGGTTATTTGGACCATGCTCATGGGTTCTTAAGAATTAGAAATAAACACTCCTTTCCTTTATTGCTTTTAGACTACACAAGGTGGACTTCATCACCTTATTACTAGTTCTTATGGTGCAGTGATTGGGATTTCATTCCCCAACACACATACCAGCCTCATTATCTAATGAGATATACAAATTGGGTATACATTAGATCATTTTAGGTTAAGTGGGGTCATGTTTTTACACCCAACTATGAAGTGAAGTGGAATTTTTATGATCCAACATGTATGCTATACCATGTCCCTCAGATCTTGAATTTTTTTGGTAACACTTCACTAAAATCCTATAAATGAAGTAGTCATGAAGGAACAATTCCCTTCTATGAATAACCCATTAAGTCTCAATGTCTAATTGACAGTTTTGAGCCCTTTGGGGACCATATAGAAATCCAAAAAAAAAATTAGAATAAAAGCCTCTTTTACCATGAAATTATCATTCATGTAAGGGTTCAAAGGTATCAACCCCTGAAGATTACCTTCACATACAAACCTTTAAGAGAAGAGTGGGATTAAAACACCACCATAATTACATTTAATTAATTATGTTATCATTAAAAACTTTAAATTCACTCAAAAGGGGAGTATATTTAAGGATCAATGATTATACCATAATCATGTGTTAGTTCTTAAAATAGCTTCATGATACTTATGTGTTGTTGCTTGATCGTTATGTCAAAAACCTATTCATATTCAAAACTAAATCCAAACAAAATGTCAAGTTTAAAACTTAAATCCAAAAAGTGTCTACACATACTTACACACTAAGGTGTTATGATGTCTACATTCTAAGTCACCCTTATCACATTTTTAGTCATTATGCATTCCAATTGGTGATGTTAGACTGCCTATTTATATTCAGTTCCAAATTAGGTTTCTCATGTCAATCAAATTCTAATTTAAAACCAATATAAATTTCATTCCAATTTTAATTCTAAAGTTATAATCAAATTTAAACAAAGTCATATTTCAAAAGGTCAAAGTGCTTCAAAATTTAAAAGTTGACCAAGGTCTGATTTGATTCCAAACACTTCTCCAGTTTAAGTGTTAGTTGAGACATGTCTAAATACACTTGTAGTGGGGTTTCTTATGGTCCTTATTTAAAGGAGTTAAAATTTTATGATCCACCTGAGTATCTTATAAATTCAAAAAATAGTGAAATTGGGGAATAAATCCTAATTGTGTTTTAGGATCTCCCGACCCTAACAGGATCTAGTTAGAACCAAGTTAAAAATAAATTCTCACAAGACAAAGATGAAGCCTTTTTAAGATTTTTAGAATCTAAAACTAAGATCCCACATAATTTTTCCATAAAATTTACATAAACTTATTCGAATGGAGGAGATACCTCAAGAGGTAAATACTCACCAAATTTAGCCTCTTACCCAAAGTTCAAAACTGATTATTACATCATCTAGCAAAGGAAAAGGTTAACTTATGATCCATCCCAACATGGCCAAATTATTGCTTCTATGATATAATAAATTAATCAAAATTACATAGATTAACTTGTAGTAAATTTAACAACTTCTCTAGATTCAAATTTATTTAACAATTCCTTGTTCATAATACAAAACTAACTAATAAAATAACCACAATAACCTTTAGCCAATCCTACATCTAATGTAGATTCATTGGTTACTTCTAATTAGGCACTTAAAACAAGTTCTTTGCAACAAGTTGTAACTAATACAAAACATACTTTTTTCAATCATCAAGAGTTCACTTCTATCATGAAACAAGTCCATAATATTCAAAACAAGTTGTAAATATTCTGCCATAAAAAGAATTAAATAATTTACAACACACATTACCTAGCTCATAACAATAGATTCCCTCTATCTTATAATAGTAGATTCCATCTAGTTTGAAACAACATATTCCTGAAAATTAGTAGCATCTCCCCTTACTTTTACAACAAGTGTCTAGTTATGAACAATATATTCCTTGTAATCAATCAAAGCTCCCCTTCCTTTCTCAACAAGTGTCTGGTAATCAACAACATATTCCTTTAAACCAACAATGCCTTGGTAATCCTATTCCAAATTCAAACCAAAAGCAAGTCCCTTATCAAACTTCTAATCCTTGTTATAGGGTTAATATCCCTAATAGAACCAAACAAATGG
Source organism: Torreya grandis (assembly GCA_037957365.1). NCBI lineage: Eukaryota > Viridiplantae > Streptophyta > Pinopsida > Cupressales > Taxaceae > Torreya > Torreya grandis. The sequence continues at coordinate 449,967 of JARHVA010008385.1, read as the reverse complement.
GATCCATCCCTACTCATACCAATACCGCCCAAGCTAATAAATATTAAATTCCCAATAAAGCACATTCCTTTCATCCCAAAGCACTCCCAACCTCCAATAATGAAATGAAATAAAAGAAATAGTTTCAGGGCTTTAAATAGGTAATTAAGGTAATAATTATAAGTTTGATGACATGTGCTCTTACTTGTTTGACATGATTTTCCTTCGAGTACCCTTCCCACCTCACTTCAAGCTACCTAAGTTTGTTAAATATAAAGGGAAAGGCAATCCAAAGGAGCATTTAGAAGCATTATTTGTCACATGTTGTTTAACCCTAAAAATATCTAGATTGGGTTATCTAGGGTTAAAAGGGATAGAGATAGCCTAGGGCACAAGGGTGATAAACTATCTCAATAGTGGGCCAATTAGGTGTTAAACTCAAATATAACATATGCTGAATTTATAAAACTAAGAATATGCTAAATATAGAAAGTATAACTAAGCTATGTATGGAAATTATATAGAAGTAATATACTTGGTTGGTTCTAATGCTAACACATTATGAGATCTAGAATATGAAGAAAACATGTTTGAAGATGATTATGAAATAGTCACCTGATTCTGGATTAAGTGCCTTTGGATCTTTAGATACTTGTGTCAACCTGGGATAGTTACATCAATGCCACTATCTAGGTTCAACATAGGTGTCTTGTATGGAATACCTATGGGAAAGGGATATGATCACCTAGATTCTTTTGGGTTTGTTTTTGCCTTTGTTATGGTGCATTCAAATATGGGTCATGTAATGTCACTCATCATGATCATAGTGACCTTAGGGAAATGGGTTAGTGGGAACATGGTGTTGATCTAACCCCAAAGACCCCTATATTAGTGAGCATTGCCCATATAACCAATACTCAAAATAGGGCCTCAGACTAATGTAGTTCTTCCCTATGTGTTGGCTTGTGTGTGAATCATGCAATACGTGTAAATTAAGTACAATAATGACCTAGTTTGTAACTTGACAATTATAGCTCTTGGGTTAGTCCTTTAGTACTTCATACCTATGTATGTGTTATCCCTATAAATGATATGAAAATAAGATAAAATAGGGAAGCTTTACTTTATCAAGTGCTTGATTAAGTGCTTTTGATAGGTTGCCTTATTATGTACTAGGTTTTATAGGTTAGAAATGAATGAGGGTTATTTTTATATTTATACCAATCCCTTTAGAGAAGTATCTCACATTAAATCACTTAGGCTGACCATTAAGATGCATTTAATTTTTAAAAATAGATGACTCGAGGGAACTTGGACAGTTATGTTGGGTCAGGACACTAACATTGATGCAGGTGTCTATCCTAGATGTTAATGTCTAGGGAGAAGGAAAGTAGGTATAGAATCAAAACTTGTAGAGGTAGAATATAACTAAATTTTAAGTATTTTGGACAAGATATAAGGTTTGGGTCATCAACATAAGACTATTTAGACTAAGAGATAGGCCAAGAGGCACAATATAGACTAGATATGATACTTGTGGAAGTGGGAAAGGTCCATAGCTAAGAGTAACAACCAAAGTCTGAGTTTACCAAGTGTACAAGATTGAGGTGTTATGTAATCCATAAATATCATCTAAAATTCCCACACTTTAATCTAGTAATGAAATTAATAGTTTAAAAGAAAGGATTGCATACATGGAAATTTAGCTATAACACACTTTTGTCTTTGTATGTGCTGAACTTGAGTGCTTTGTTGTTGATTAACCTGCTAGCAAGGGCATGTTATAGTATATAATTAGTGCATATAATTTGGAATTGAAATTACTTGAAATTCAAAGTGAAATTTTTATGAGCACACGTGTGTCAATGTAACCACCTTGCCTATTGGTAAATTTATTTGAAAAATATGTATCATTGTAAGGATTTAAAACTAAGATTAGGATATATATATTTAAAGTGAATATATCTAAGGGGAGAGAGAGAGAGAGAGAGAGAGAGAGAGAGAGAGAGAGAGAGAGAGAGAGAGAGAGAGAGAGAGAGAGAGAGAGAGAGAGAGAGAGAGAGAGAGAGAGAGAGAGAGAGGCCCATGCCCCCAACCTTGGAGCAAAGATTAGTTTCAACCTAGTAGTTGAGATTAGATTAATCATGCAACCTAATGATACTTATAATGATCTGGGCAATAATTTAGATGACAATTTGGGTGATGGGTCCACCCCAATTGATGGCAAAACTTCTAAGATCCATAACTTTTGCATCGTAGCTCCAATTGACTCACCGTTTGAACCATTGGAAAGATAATAATGAGGGGAATGTCATGAGATGTCTTAGATATATAATAAATGAATTTATACCCCAAAAAACCTAATGGAAGTGCCCCAAATTTAAATTTTAGTAGTGTAGTCTAAAAATAGTAAGTTTTTAAAAATAGTAATTCCTTGAATTATGTATTGCTGTAAATCATGGAAGTCAAACCACTTAATCTCCCTCAAGATTGGTGACCTTACACATCCTAATCACACCTTAAAAACATGTATAAATGAATTTGTAACCCAAAATGGAAATCAAACATCTCTTCTCAGAGATAGGCATATGTTTAGGTTTACAATTTTGATCAATAAAACATCTCTTTTCAGAGATAGCATTATTTGAATTGTGTTTTTATTATTTTTGAATTATCTTTCAACCAAAGATTTCAAGTTTTAGATCAGTGGTATCAGAGTGGTTTTTATTTAGAGTGTATGATCCCAAGGATGAGGTCAAATTATAGGAAGCTTGGGTGGAAAATAGAACCAACAGACTATCTACCTATTCACTCCAAATGACTTCAAATGGTGGATAACACCCAGACATCCAATCCTTTCAAGGAAATGGTGAATGAAGCCCTCCAATAGTAGCAAGTGTAGATGCTATAACAATTCACTCAAATTCTCTAACAAATCTTGATGGGAAATTATGGCTCCTCATCTGTACCTGCACATCCTTTTAGTGCCCCCACACCCTTCAAGGTTCAAGTGAATTTTGATATCCCTACATTTGAAGGAAAAATAAATGATGATGCAGTAGAAAATTGGTTGGATCAATTTTCATCTTATTTTTATGTAAATAAATTCATCGATAAAGAGAAGATTACTTTTGTTCTTCTGAAAGCATCATTTCCTATCAAAAATTGGTGGGAAGTGTACAAAAAGAGATTCAGTGTAGATGATATTGGCCTTGAGATGGAACCTACATGGGATGATTTCATAGAAGCTATAAAGGAAGAATACTACCCCATTGGAGCATATGACAATCTGTATATAGAGTGGCAACAACTTCACCAAGGTAAGGAATAGTCTGTTCAAGATTACACTAACATTTTTCATTCTCTATCTGTAAGATTGGGCATTCAATAAAGTGAGAAACATAAGGTTCTCAAATATTGTGGTAGACTAAAATGGTACATATAGGGAGAAATGGAACTCTTCAATTTGGAAACCATTGGTGAGGCATACAAGTTCACAGTAAAGATTGAGCAAAAGCATGGAAGAATGAATATAAAGAATCAGTCTTCAAAATGGAAAAGTGACAAAGAAGGTCAAACACAAGGCCAAAATTGGAAGCAAAAGGAAGGAAAGACTGGGAAGTGGTGTGATTATCACAAATCTAGAACTCACTCCAAAGAATAATGTCGAGCCATCAAGTCACTACTTTTTGAGTCACAATCCTCAACATTTACTGATCTACCTCATACAGACCCTGCAGTCAAAGAGGTTGAAGAAGAAATTATAGATGCTAATCCTGAAGCCATTATTGCTTCATCATAGACCCACGATGAGATGCTAGATGACAAGGAAAGGTTATTTCACTCTAAGTTATGGGTGAAAGGTAAGCCTCTACATTTCATTCTTGATAGTGGAAGTCAAAAGAATTTAATCTTTGCTAATGTTGTGAAAAGCCTAAATTTGTCCATGAAGCCTCACCCAAAGCCATATAGTATCGAATGGTTGAGTCTAGGGAGAAACCTCTGTGTCACCCACCAATGTCTTCTCTCATATGCAATAAAACCTTTCTAAGATGAGGTCTTATGTGATGTGGTCAATCTAGATGTTTGTGATGTACTATTTGGTTAGCCATTCATGTATGATTGACATGGAATCTATGAATCAAGAACTCAAAGGATCACTATCACTCTTGGAACATAGCACTACAGGGTACCAGAGGTACCACCTTCTACATCTATCTCTCTAATTAGTGTTAAGAAATTTGTTCTCATGGTGGTCAAGCCACAAGAATCCAAAAGGGTTGATGTTACAACCCTAAGTACACAAACAAAACTATAACAGAAGCAAATAGATACTGATTTGAAGAATTTCATGGCCTTCCATCCACATATTGATTGTCAGATAGAAATGGTGAACAATTAGGCCCTACACAGTTCTATAAATCATAGTCCCTTCTAAGTATGCATCAGGAATCAAATTGAAGTAAAAATACCACACTTGATGACAAATCTTGATGTAATTGGGACCATTGCTTCTCAAGGAGGGAGGAATGATCTAGAAAACAATTCATATGACAATTCGGGTGATGGGTCTACCCCAATTGATGGCAAAACTTCTAGGATCCATAACTTTTGCACCGTAGCTCCAATTGACTCTCTGTTTGAATAGTTGGAAAGCTAATAATGAGGGGATCATCATGAGATGGCATGGATATTTTATCAATGAAGTTTGACCCTTGAAAACCCAATGGAAGTGCCCCAAATTTCAATTTTAGTAGTGCAGTCTAAAAATTAGTAAGTTTTTAAAAATAGTAATTCTTCAAATTATGTATTGTTGTAAATTGTGGAAGTTGAACCACTTAATCTCCATCAATATTGGTGACCTTCCACATCCTCCTCACACCTTCAAAAAATTTATAAATGAACATGTAACTTGAAATGGAAATTAGACATCTCTTCTCAGAGATAGGCGTATGTTTGGGTCTGCAATTTTGATCAATAAAACATCTCTTTTTAGAGAGCATTATTTGAATTATGTTTTTCTTATTTTTTAATTATCTTTCAACCAAATATTTTGAGCAAAGATGAGTTTCAACCTAGCAGTTGAGATTAGCTTAATCATGCAACTTAATGATACTTATAACCTAATGAGGTTGGATGATATAATCAAGTCTAACCTAAAAACCTAGAAATATTGAGTGATTTAATCAACTTAACCATACCAAAAATTAAACTAACTACTGCAATAGATTAACACAATAATTTCATAAATGTTTGATTGGGGTATCATTACATAAAAGTTTGTGATGTAGTAATACTCCATAAAAGAGTTTTAGAATCTGAAACTAACTTGGATTTTGAAATATTAGGCACAAATTTCATAGAATATACACCTTAAATATTTCTCATGCTAAAATTATGTATAACAATGGTACCAACGTATATAATTATGCCACAACTAAGAATCTAAATCATATAATTATGTATTTTGGCTAATTAAAAAACTATGTAAGAGTGGAGAACATGCTTACAAATCATGCCCCCACTATATATGGATAAATATAAAAAATGATATAAGTACCAATGTGTAGAACCTATTTCCAAAACATGCCCCCTACTGTAATCTGGAGATGTTGAATATCAAATAGGTGTGGAGAATATGCTTTCAAATCATGCACCCACTGAATCTAAAAATTGTGCCAAGTGTGGAAAATATGCCTCTATGACATGTCCCCACTAATATCCCCCACGCGCCTCCTCGTCCCTCCCACCCCCCCGCCCCACATTTTAGGTGAGGTAAATATAGGAACTATTAGTTACCTCACCTAAAAAGGATAAGACAACTATATAATATGTGAATGGAACCATGTAGCATATAAAAGTAACATGTCTAAGTACATATAGCATTGAATTACATATAACCAATGTGGTAACATGAATGCCTAAGATGCATGATGAAGATCATGGAAATGTCTAAATAATAATAGTATAATCTCAACAAGAAAATAAGAATACATAAAAGATCACTCAAAATCAAGTTACAAGGTAATGGTCCAATGAGACTACAAATAAGGGGCATATTCAAATGTCACACAAAAGGGAGATGACTTAGTAAAATGTCCATGAAAGCAAGGAAGACATATCTAAATTTCCATAAAAAATATAATGACATATGAAAATGTCAAATAGATCATACATAGGGATGGGGGATGCAAGTAAAGGATAATATTCAAATGCTAAAACAAGGAATACCATAGCAAGGCAAGACACTCAAGGAAGTGTGTAAAGCATAAGAAACCAACATAAACATGTCATAGTATCCTATGGATAAAATGTGTTGTAAAAAAATGTCAAGTGTATAACATATCAAGTACCTTATTTAATATATAACCATGTATAATTATATATGCAATCTCAAAAATGATAATGAAATGTGACCATCGATTCATATAACCTATGTGTATCAAGATCAAATAAGTGAATGCCCCCAATGTCTACATGACATAAGTAAATGTAAGGCATAACATCCAAATATAAATAGATAGTGTATTTGTGTATTATTATATCATATTAAAATAAAAGTGTGACACACATGTGTGTATGTAGAAGTAAATGAATATGTCTTCTATTAACATGGAATTAGCACATAGATTCCAAAGAGCTAATAGAACATGTAGGTGCCAGAAATATTTTTGAATTTTTGAATTTTTTTATTGTATTGGTATTTTAGAATGTTGTAAGAGACTACCATATTATCTCATCTAATGGATGATAATCCTATAGGAGTGGTAAGTGTATAACCTATCATGAACAAGATGTGCCGTATGTGTGCATAATAGAAGTAGGATCTATATGATGGTCTTTTGGTAATTTTTTATTTGGTATCTTTAGTTTGCATTTAGCCACATTTGGTTTCTCATTTTTTAGTCATGGATTCAATATATAGGTAATAAGTTTTGTAGATATGAATAGATTATGTGCTAAGATGTCGAGTAGATCAAAACATGGTTTGTTGAACTATTACTCTATAGAGTGTTCACCATCTATATGAGTAGTGAGAGTATAAGTGTTATGATATGAGGAAGGGCATGTAGTTTTCTCCTTTTTAACTATATTTATAACATTAGATTTGTTAAGAGTCTCTTGATTTTTGACCTCTTTTGTTATAAATCCTCTTTTGAGCATGCTTGTTTGCTTTTCTTGAGTTTGAGTTGGAAACTTTTGTTCTTGCTATGAAATTTTATTTGGTAACACATTTTTATTTTGGTACATGTTTTTTAAGAGAGGTACTCATAATGTGAATAGTTTTATTGAGTGATGTATCAATTATATGATCACCACTATCTTTTAGACGTTATATTTTATTTTGTAATTCCAAACAATAATATGTATGATGTCCATTTATTATATGATATGCACAGTAGTATTTAGATCTCCTTATAAGATGTGGAGGATGTGATTTGATCACTTTGTTTTGAATCATATCTCTTAATATTCCACTTGGACTCT
>JARHVA010008385.1:200000-437500 GCA_037957365.1 Torreya grandis | reverse complement strand
CCATGGAGCATAGTATCTATAATTATACTTATGATGATGCTATATGCTTATTATAAATTTAATTAATTATTTGTAATACATTTACAGTGGTGACTATACTATTGCACTAGTCGTGACTAGATTATATTATGATTACTTACCTTATACAATTTTAATTAATTGCTAGTGATCAGTAAATGTTATTGTTACATGTTTACTTATGTTAATGTGTTGAGTTTAGTATGTTAAAGATCACTAATTATATTCTCATGGTGTAATATAATAAAATAATAAGTGTTGAGAAAAAAAATTAAATTATTTCATTATTCTAGTAAATCCCTGTGGGATGTTACATGTGGTCTTTGAACTAAAGTAATAATTTTAGTTTTGTAACTATTATATTAACTTGCTCATAAGGATGATTTGATATTTTAGGGATTCACAAGCACAAACCCTATGTAACTTGGTTTGAATATCCATAAATACATCATCTACCTTACCCCTTGAATAAGTGATAGCTTAGACCTGGTTAGAGGGATGATAGCTCTCACCCTCCTTAGGGTTAGGAGGAAGAGGCTCAATATTATTGCCATAAGATTGGTAAAAAAAGGTTTGAATTTTATATTGATTAAGATCATTCTTTGATTTATTTGAAGTGATTAGATTTTGATTCCCTTGTAGATTGAATTGATTTAATTAGGCATGAGATAAAATAATGACCACTATAAGGTATTTGAACATGAAATAATTAAGAGATCTATCCATATTGAACATGATTTTGGAAAAGATAAAATTCTGAATTTTAAATTTTGAACACTTTGAAATCAACAATCAGAATTTAGAAAATAGTCAACCATGAAACCCTACGTCAACTAGAGTTTTGAAACTAAGGGTCAAGGTCACCATAATGTATCAAATGAATATAACTAAATATAGAGTGATTGGATAAGAAATTTTGGATTCTGAAATAGGGTTTTCTAAAAAAATAGGAAATGAGATGAACCTAGAAAAATAAGAAAACAAAATTACATGTATGGCCTATAAATCTACATTTACTAAAAATAATAAAATGCTAAATTTATAAATCTATAAAATATTTTGGAAAATCAAAAGAGGTTTTTTATATAAATATAATTATGATAAATCTCTAAGGAAGTTTAAATTTGATCTATTTAGAATTAAATATATGCCAAATAATGTTGAATGTTTCATAGATAAAACCCTAGAATATGAATCAAATATATGAAAGAGGTTTTTTAATAAAAAATTAATTTTGATGAATCCCAAAAATTAATTTGAGCACAAGAAAACCATTCACCATGTATGTTAATATTTAATAAAAGTAGTAAATTATAAAAATTGAAAAATCCATACCAAATTTTGGTAAATAAAAAGAGGTTTTTTAATATAACAATATGAGTAGAAAATACCTCTTATAAATTTTGAAATGGACCTATTTGGAGGATGAAATGTTATAGTCAAGGAATAATCCACTTAAAATCATAAGCACATGAAGCCCTTGTGTCCAGAGGGGGATAAAACCCTAGGGTAAAGTTTTAGATATGAAAATCCATCATAACAAGTTGAAACCCTAAGAGACTTAAAAGCCCTAGATAAGTATTTTTTTTCATTCGCATGAATCAATTTCACCAAATTTTTAACCCTAAAATTGTTTAGATTGGGGTATGTAGGGTGAAAATGGATAGAGATAGTATACGACACAAGGGTGATAAACTATCTCTATATGAGGATAATTGGGTGCTAAACTTAGATATAACATGCTAAATTTATAAAAATGAAAATAGGCTAAATATAAAAAGTACAACTAAGCTATGTATATAAATGACAAATAAATAATATAACTAGCTAGTTATAATGATAACACATTAATAGATATGGAACATGAATAAATTAGGTTGGAAGATGATTCTAGAATAGTCCTCTGATTCTAGATTAAATACTCTAGATCTATAGACACTTGCATCAACCTGGGATGGTTATGTTGATGCTACTATTTGAGTTTGATGTAATTATCATGTAAAAAACACTTGTTGGAAAAGGATTCAACCACTTGGATGCTTTTAGTTTTATCTTTGCCTTCACTCTAGTGTATTTGGATCTAGGTCATGTATTGTCACTCCTCATTAAATGTCAAAACCCTAGTTATTCATCTTCATAGAGACCTTAGGTAAAAAAGGGTTAATGGGAACATGGTGTCAAGCTAACCCCAAATACCCCTATGTTAGTGTGTGTTGCCTACATAGATAATACTTCAAATATGGCCTCATACTAATGTAGTTCTTACTTATGTGTTGGATTGTGTTTGAATCATGAAATATGTGAAAATCAAGTACAATAGTGACCTAACTTGTAACTTGGAAAACATAGCTCTTGGGATACTCCTAAAATACTTTAGACCTATGTATGTGTTTTCCTTATGATTGATATGAAAATAAGAGAAAATAGGGAATTTTTACTTTATTGAGTGCTTGATTGAGTACTTTTAATAGGTTTCCTTGGTTTGTGCTAGGTTTTATAAGTTGGGAATGAATGAGGGTTAATCTTGTATTTATATCAATCCCTTTATAGAAATATCTCACATTAAAGCACTTTAGCCAACTATTAGGATATGTTTCACTTAAAAAAATAAATGACTAGGGCACTTAGATAATTGCATCAGCTCAAGACACAATTGTCTATTCTAAACATTAGTGTCAAGGGAGCAAGAAAGTAGGTATAGGCTCAAAAAATATAAAAATGGAAGATAAGTAAATTTCAAGTATTTTAGGAAAGATAGAAGGAATGGTTAATCAACATAAGACTTATTGGACTAAGGTTCATGAGATAGAGAAGATATGAGAGTTATGAAAGTGATAAAGATCTAGAACTGAGAGGAACAACCAAGATCTAAATTTACCAATTATACAATACTGAGGTGTTATATAATCCATAAATATCATTTACACATGCTAAGAGGTATTTTTAAATATTATTTACTTCACTTATTTTTATGACGTTTGGGTGGACAAGCCTTTGGGTGGTTCCTCTATTTTCCAAAAAGATCATTCACCACTTTTGATGATTTATCAAAAAAAATTGTTAGACATTCCCAATACAACATAGAATATGATTTAACCATGGTTAATTTGTTAAATGATAAATAATGTGGTGTAGAAATATTATCTTTATTCTTTCAAAGATGGAGGGAACTAAATAATCATTTCCCACATAATTTTCTAAATAAGCAATCATCTAGTATTTTTACATATAATCTAAATGTTGAAGTACCCTATAATCTAATACTTCATTATGTGAACACATTTTAAGAGATCATAGGCAAGGGGGTGTAGATTGAAAAGGTGATTATTGATAAAGGTATAGTCAATATATACTCTCAATCTCAACCACCAACCAAACCTCAAGTTCCAATTCGAGCAAACGTAGTTAACAAGCCCAAAGCCTTTAACAAAAAATAAGAATGTGGTTAGTAATGGGGCCATAGAAGTAAGACTTATGAAAATTGTGTAACCATCAATTACCCAATATGCCCCACCCAATCCACCACTCACATTATCAAGGTCACCCCCACAAAGGGCATAATTTCAAAATAGAGTTTTTAGTGACCTCAATGAGCCCATTGAGTTAGTATTTCAAAATTTGGTTGTGGTTAATATGATTTTATGTCCAATTCCAAATCCCTTTCTATAGGTTCAACCCAAGCCAACATGGTATTGAGAGAATGAGTATTGCGATTATCATGTTAAAGGCCATATGATTTATATATGTGTACAAGTCCAACATTTCATCTAAGATCTACTTGAAAATGGAGAAATTGAGTTAGAAAATAATGTTATTGATACCAATAAGAACATGGGTATCTATAAATATCCTTTCCCAAAGCATAATAATTAGAAGTAAAGGATCAAAATTAAACTCAAGGATAGAATCAAAATAAATATAATCATAGTCAAGATCATGATGCCCATGCCAACTAAATCGGTTATTATAATGTACCATATGATTATGGCAATGTCATGGGACATGTTACTAGTAACTACATTATTACTATTAAGGTCACTCCTCACCCACCATATAACACTCATCAGAGTGTTATCCCTTCTATTTAAGTACCTCCACCTTCATCTTTAATTAATTCCCCACTGAGTCAAAATAGCTTAGTTATAACTTAACCTTCATGAATTATTATTCTTGGTCCTTCATTCAATTCCTCTAATTCATGTAACTCCCTCCCAAATCAAAATTATGTTGTTACAAATATAAATCCTCTAGTTACTCTCCATGGTCCTTTACTATATTCCATTTCCAATCCTATTCAAGGCTCTATACCTTCAAAATCTAAACCATCTCCTCCACATGTTGAACATTGGTCCAATATTAGTGAACAGTTAAATAAAACACATGCACAAATTTTCATCATGGATTTGTTCCATATGTTATAAGTTCACATAAAAATATTGAATGACCTTATCCAATAGTCTAAGGTACCAAATGACATTGATCCTACGCAATTTCAAGCCCTTATGGGACATTTATCCCCAAGGAAATAACTTACATTTGATCAAAGTGATATGTCATCCCTTGGTCCCTTACACAATAATCCTCTATACATTAAAGCCATCATTTCCTACCATATAATCAAGTAGGTTCTCATAGATAATGGTTTAGGGTTGAATAGAGATCCATTAAAATTGATCCAACACTTGGGATATATATTGATAGATATGTAGTTGGACACTATCACTATCAAAGCCTACAACAATGTAGAGTGAGAGTCAAAGGGCACTATTTGTCTACCAATTATTGTTGACCCTATCACCCATGAGACTCTTTACCATGTAATTGATATATAACTACCTTATAATTTTCTTCTTAGTTGTCCTTGGATCCATGAAGTATGATTAGTCCCTTCTATTCCACACCAATGTATCAAATTCCATCATTTTGGATTAGATGTCACTATTCCTGGTGATTTTCAACCATACTAGTATTGTATAAACCTAGAAGCCAAATATGAGAACTATAATTATTATCCTAACATTGAGTTTTAGGCAAAAAGAGAAAAAACGTAGTTCATAGATCTCCTAAATCTAATTATATTGACCCAAGTAACTTTGTGTCCACTTCTTCTAATCTACTTCCTTTGGTAATTTCATCTCACTTTACCATTTAAGATACTAACATTACCACATGTAACATATAGGATATTTTGCACATTGGAAAACTACCCAAATATCCCAAATCCCATGGAAGACCCAAAGTTACACAAAAAACTAGTAAGACCAACATGATATGAAAAAAGAAAAGTGATTCTCATCATAAAAATCTATTTATGTTTGTAAATTTAACATCGATGGGAAGGTTTGGCACCTTGATGTCAACTCTTTACCACATGGGGTGGTTATAGACAACTTGCTAGATTAAGACCAACCCATAAATTATGAAAGGCCTTGGTTATATGGTGATGGTTTTTCTATGTGCTTTCATAGCACCAAATACCCCATTCAAAATAAAATAATAGATAATCAAGACTATAAAGGTAAAGGTCTAGGGAAAAAAGAATAATGCATTCTTGAACCTATCCCTGTAGCAAAACATACAGTAAATTGAGGTCTTAGATTCACATTGCCTAGAAGTGACCCCTCAGATTTTGAGAGAGATACCACTTTAATGACTAATGATGAAACTCCTAAAAGTGACACAAAATCCCATTATAGAAAATATAAAGATCTTGTCAAAACAATTTTTTTTGATACCAATGACATTCTTATTATCACAACCCACATTCACTTTTCCCTCCATTATCCTATCCTAATAGATTATGACTAGCAAAATTCTATTATACCATTAGATGAATTTTAGATTGAGGAGACAATTTCTGAGTTCATAGGTCTCAAAGATGGGATGATAATTGGTGGTCATAAAAAAGGCTTGTGCTTCACATTGGATCTTGTCACCTACTTTAGATAGCATACAAACTTCTTTGGTCATAAAGATATTAAACATTGAGACTCTCTAGTGAAACCCTCTTTGAGACACCTTTGGATTAGGGAAAAAGTAAAGAAAAAGATAAGTCCATTGGTGAAAACCTAGGTTAGTTACCCTTAGATGGGGAAGTTCATTTTCCTCCTCAAGAAGTGCCAAGTCCTACATGTTCACATTTCCCATTAGGGACTAGCATCGGTTCAAAGGAACATAAGGTATTTGAGTGATTAGTTCAAGACTTTCCAAATAAATTTTTTAATTATCCACTACTAGACATGGATGTTTATGATTCTTATTACATGGGAGAGTCTCATGGCTCACAAATAGCTTAAGAAGACCAATTTCCTTCATTACCAACTATTCTCAAAGAGATTTCCACACTCCTTGTGAAACACACCACTAAAGTAAACATTGGTACTTATGATTATCCACATATGATTAAATTAGGCATGTTCTTAATTATCAAGAAGTGTGAGTTCATTATTGTTATTTTAAAGGACTTCATTAACATCTTTGCATGGTCATATGTAGACATGTTAGGGATAGATCCTTATCTAGTAGTACATTTCCTTGTTGTGCATCTAAATGTTAAACATATCCAATAGAATCTTCAAAAAATTCATCCACATACCACTTTCTTGGTCAAGAAAGAGTTATAAAAATTATTGGGAATGGGTTTTACTAAGCCACTTGATTACTTAGAATGGATATCAAACATTATATTAGTAAGTAAGAAATCATAGGGCATTTTCTTGTGTACTAACTTCAAAGATATCAACAAATCTTTCCATAAGGATAATTTCTCATTACCAAACATTAACATGATATTTAATTCAATTATAGAGTATGATATGTTTTCCCTCATGGATGGCATCTCAATGATAAAACCAAATAAAAATTGCACCTAAAGACTAGCACAAAAAATTTCACTACTCTATGGGAGATGTTTTGTTATCAAGTCATGGCATTTGGCTTGAAGAATGTTGATGCAACTTACCACCATGCCATGACTATCATCTTCCATGACATGATGCATGATATTATTGAGGACTATGTGTACGACAATATCATAAATTCAAAGACATGTGTAGGAAATACCATATTTTTATGAAGAATCTTTGAGAAAATTCATGAATATAAGGTATGCCCCAATTCTAATGTCTATTAGTGATCCAGATAGCACCCTACTTTAAGGATTGGTAGATTTGGATCTAAATCCTTCACACCTGGACTAACATTGGAATGATCTGAGTTGTGGGACACCCAAACTCAGACTAGACCTCTAGATTTTTCTAAGGTTATCTCCTCTGATGTATCACTTTTTAGTATTTACTAGACTATTGATTATTGGGATGAAAAGGTAGAGAAGGAAACTAAAAGGGAAATCCTACTCTACTATTGGTGATATACCTATATTATTGGTTCATCCACTCTATTTGAGATCTTAAAGAACTAATTAGATAAGCAAATATTGAATCTATAACTCCAATTGACTCCTATGCATCAATATTTCATGTATAGGTTTTATCAATTGATCTAAGCTTGAGGGAAATGATGGAATAGGCCTGATTCAAAGCACTAACCAGCCACTTATATCCATTATAAGTTTAGCCAAAAGACATCAAACTCTAAACATAACTTGCATAATCTAATAAAATAGTAGCTAGGTGAGAATCAAGACTTGACAAGGGAGAAATTTTAACCACATATGCAAACAAAATTGACATTACACACTATACCAACATAATAAAATCTGACATAGTCATTTTATTTATCTGAAAAGGTTACAAAACTTAATCTTGGTAGATTTTGATCATGCCAAGAGAGGGATGGATCCTAAAAAATGGCTAAAAAGCCAACATATTTAGTAAAATCATGAAAAATCCAAGAGATTAGCATTAGAAATATAAGAGATATTAACTCCATGTCAACCTCAATTAACAACTAAGTTTAAATTGGTAACAAAGCCTTGAAACAAAATACTTTTGTTTTCTTGTCTTGCATAAAGTTTTACTTTGGCATTAGAAAAGGAGTGGTGGGCCCTTTGACAAGTCAATATTACTTTGCATAAAATCTACGCCAAATTGGATGTCTTAACTCTATGTCAACTAAGCTTGAAAGTGTTAGAAAGCCTTCAATTACATGATAACCAAGGATATATGCATGACTTCTTAATTAGTCAACTGAAGTGCAAGACTAGTCAACTCTAATTAGCCTTACCTTACATTAAAAGGCACTTGAAGGATCAAAATGTGCATTAAAATAAAAGCAAAGATCAGATATGCAATGTGAAAACTCTAAGTAAGCTCCTTAGATAGCTATCTAATGCCAATTTCAAACTTGACCATTTGACCAATTAGGCCAAATAGGCTTAATAACCTCTCTATTCACTTAAAAATCCATAGTACCTCCACAAGACACCATAAAACCTATAAAAACAATGGTATTAGACCTAGAACAACTTTTCTCATCATAAGATATGTGATTTTGATGTGAAAATTCTCACAATTTAGTCAACACGGTTGACTAGGCCTATTTTGCTTCATTTTCCTATAGACTAGACATTTTGATTAAGCTGGTAGGGGCACTTTCAAAAATATTTTTGACCAACTAAAGATTTTAGGATGAAGAACAAGTGTTGAGCTTTAAACTCCATTGAGTGGATCCCATTGAACTACCCTGTACTTCATTTTCCATGCTTTTTTCCACAAAAAACATGATGTATGCCCTGAACCATATATACCCATATGTCAAATTGGAATATTTGGAAACCTCTCTAAGTTTACTCTATGTTTGAAAAGGTTTCAGTTGATGGCAAAAAAATCAACTTTTTACAAAACTAGTTTTTTGAGGGTTTAGGAGGGTTTTAAAGTTGAATATTCAAAATGATGATTCATGAATTATAGACCTCCAAACCCAAAAAAATTTACACTTATGTGTATGAAATTAACCCCCCTAACATCCCTAAAAATATTGGGTTCCCATGTAAAAGATATGAAAAATTATCTCATGGAGGAAATTTACCTGTAGGATTTTCCCTACATTCTAGGCTGCCTATGCTCTTAATGATTGTTCATAAATCTCAGCCACTCAACTAACCTTAATTTTTCGTGAATTAAAATTACATAGGGGTCCTCAAAACATACTAATATCATTCAGCCAAACTCCTCATGTGGTAAAATATATGAGCATCTGAACAAGAGGTTTGGAAGGATGTTTAGAACTACAAAAAGTGAAAAACTTCACTAGGATGAAAATAAAACTTCCTCTAATTCTCAATTCCTAGAAACATAATTATGGCATCTAAACCATTCCATCAAAACACTTTGAAACATATTTTTACCTAAAAAGTCAAAAATGCCTTTTTGGCCTATATGCCTGTTTGCTTGCAAAAGCCTAAATGAGCATGGTCTACATATTATTTGGAGTTTTTACACTCTTTAAATGTATTATTATGATTTAAAAACATCATCCCATTATTTTAAAACTCTCACTTTGGATTATAAAATTTTTTGGCGCTTCAAAATGATGTTTGCTCCAGTGGTGACCTCAAAAAGACATGTTGATGATTGTGAAAAAATAGAGAGAACTTTCACTCATCCAATGGCATTAAAATTTGTATGTATTTATATTCAAATCATTATGATTCTATTTACCAAATTTCAAGTCAAAATTCCACTTGTAGATGCCAGAATCCTCAAATTTCATTCAAATTTGCCTCATTTGCATGGACTGTGTACATAATTACTGTGTCTTGGTTTTTGGAGCTGATTTCATGGTTTTTTGATATTTTCAAAATAAAAATAATCTTAAATTATCTTAAAATACCCTTAAATATTATTAGAAACCTCCTCTACCCCCGTTTAAGCATATTTTGAGCTTGAAACAAGGCAATTAGGCCTCAAAATTGACATATTTTATACAATGACTACAGGGATTGAATAGATACTACTTGAAAAACTCATCATGATGTCTTTATATTATGTCAATTATTGATAATTCATAATCAAGAGACCTATCAACACTATAGTCTTATCCTCTTCATGCTTGATAAATGATTTACTTATCCTTATGGTTGTAGGTGACTGTCATTTACTATTTAGAAACCTCCTTGTGATTGTTTGAGACCTCTTTGATCTTAATTATGAGCCTAAGACATCATACCTTATTAAATAATTCTTGACCATGCCATAAAAGCTTCAAATTTCATACTTTATCATGGACCTTCTATCCTCTTGACTGTGTTTGATGAGTTGTGTATGGCTGTAGGTGTCATTTTGGAAGGAACTTGGCAATGTTGTGTTATACATTGAAGATTATATCTAAAACAAACTTGACACCATTTCAAATATGTTCATTAAAACATAGAATATACATTAAGTTTCTTTGATCCTTGAGGTAAACTTGGATAAAAAACCCATCAAGGACTATTATGCATGAATCTTCTTTCTATGAGATTGTAGGTGAGGCTTACCTAGGTTTTTTTGATATGCAAAGATAAGCATGAAACCTTTCACTAATATTTCAATTGTATACATTTACATAGCTAAATAATAACTTCACCCACACCATATCCTTTCACTTGAAAAGAGCTTCTTTTCCTAATACAAACTTGACTGCCTTGAGTAGCTTGTAAATGGTCAACTTGGTTGACTGTAGGTGGTGCTTCCTAGCTTCTTAAGCCCTTCAAGGATGTACATATTTTTTAGCCTCCTGATTTTGAAATACAATCAAATTTCCAACCCAAGACCTCCTTAAAAATTACTAGAAACCCTTGAAAACTCCCTTAACACTGTCACTTGACTGTAGGGTTACATATTAATGGTTGTGAGTAGTCATCAAAGAGGGATATGACTATATTTTTTAGGCCTAATTACCTTGTACTTAGAGATCCATCCATTTATCTTTGTACTTTATAGATTTCCAATTTACTTACTCAAGCCCTTTTGATGACCAAACTAGCCCTCTTGCTTTCAAAAGTCAATTTTTCCTAGTAACTAGGCCCTTTTGGCAATGTTACAGGCTTGAAGGTTTATTTAAATGGTTGTAGAATCTCTCCTTGGAACTTTGGCATACTTCTTAATTCTTTTCTCTTGGTGATTGATGCATTAGATTCCACATTTGATGGCTTTCACAATTGTATATCTAGGCATGCTTATATTGCATGGAAGGCTTGTTTGATGACCATAACCCCTACCACTCTAGATAAGTTTTGTACAGGCCTGTAGGGCATCATTTAGGTAATGACACATATATTTGAATACCCTAGTTGCACTTAATTGATGAAATTATTCATCATTGACTCCAATTTTGACATCCTTTAGGTTCTCAACCCCTTGAAAATTGTTCTTGATTGGAAAAGACAAAACCCTACTTGGTTATAGGCTCTCTTACTTGTAGGCTCCATTGAGAGGGTTGTAACATGATTTTGATTGAATTTTGTACCTCATTAAGCCCTTCTTGGACTTGAATATCGTTTTAAACTATGATCTCCTTATGATAATGTAAAACTCAATGCTTGATGTCTCCTTGCTAAATATCCTCCTTGGAGAACACTTAGTGCTTTAGGACTACGAAAAGCTAAGTTTGATGTTTAGTATGAGCTTGTAGGTAATGATACTGACCTTTTTAGGGCTATGTGTGTTAAGAATCCTTGTCCCTCTCTTCATTATTGAGGTTATGTTATCATCTATGTCAGTAATTTTGATCACATTTGACACTATTCATTCCATTCATAAACCTTGACAAATCCTATGACTAAATAAACCTCATCACTGCAGGTGCGGTCTGTACAGGGTCCTATAGGATATTAATTTGGCATTGTAGGTCATCAGTGAGCCTTTTGACTAGCTTAGGCTCAAAACATGTTCAACTTTCATTGAGTATTACTAATCATAAGTTATGAACACTTATTCAAGACTTGAATAGGCCTATTACCGTATTTTTATTATGCATTAGTTGGCTCGTCCTCAATTAAGCCTATTGGATGCTTTAAGTCACTATAGGTTATCTTGAACATAACACCATGAAGTAAGATTTTCCACTTCAAAGTTATAATAACAATTTTCAAACACATAAAAAACTTTATAAAGTGAAAATGATACCTCTAAATCCATACTCCAAGCATGATGGCACTGTATCTCCTTTTAAGGTTGTAGGTGGGTTTCTTGGTGTTGGCTATAGGATATAAACAATACAATTTAAGCCACATTTGAAATCTTTACAAATATTCTTGAATCTCACATGCAAATACAAAATTCCTTATTCTCCTCTGGGAACTATCATAATCAATTAGGCCTAAAACCAAGAGAAGCTCTTTAAACCATTCAAGAAAACTTTCTTTGAAGCAAAATAGGCCTGTGTATGACTATATGACATCATCCATGTATGAAAAGAGAGATGATTTAGGCCTATGGGGGGGGTTTCCATATGATTTTGATCCTTTCTCCTCATAATCTTGCTTAGAGGGTGGTATTTAAACCATCTATGGAGTGATTTTTGCTATATTGACCTCCTTGGGGAGCCATGACTCTATGGATTCTTGTTGTAGATTCTCTTTTCCTTGACTGCATCATGTTGTTCTATAGGCCTACAATCTCCTTGGTCATACTTGATGGTGATTTCATCTCTCTAGGTTCTTTCTAACCATGAAACTATAGAAATAATAAGGTGTGAAGATGGTATGACCATGAATGGAGGATGAAAGATGATGAAAAGACATGAAAGGAGGATGGGAGAAGAACAAAACATAATGGAAAACATAGAATATGACAGTGGTATCGGGTGGGTGAGGTAGAGGTGGGAAAGGAGCATGAAGGAGTATGAAAAGACTAGGATGAGGAAATATATGCAAACTTGGACACTCCATCCTCTCACCATATGAAATTGGAGACCATTGGAAGAGGGGAAAAGAGAAAAATTCAAACATAGTTTTTTTAAAAAACCTTGAAATTTGTAAAGAAACCTAAAAATATGTTAATTTAGGCCTCTTTAGGCACTTTGAGAGCATAAGATGACTTATTAGCCATGAAAATTGGAAAAATTCTAAGAGTCATGACTAGAAATCATGAAAAACTTGATGAAAAACCCTGCTAAGATGAATTCACAAAAAATTGAGGCCACTTCCTTCTCCGATGACCATACAACTTATCCTTGCAAGCATGTTACACTGAAGATAGACTAGATTTGTTTATGAGCTTTTTTGGACCATTAAATTCATAAATAATAGCTTTAGAATGCCATGGATAGGTATATTAAGTCTTTGAAATTCTACAACAACTTGAATTTTCTTGAAACTCTACCCAAATGAGGAGAAACTAAAGAAAATTGGTTGCCTTTCTAGTTGCAAGGCTTCATAAATTAGCCTATCTTTAACTATATGTTTCATAATCCTAGAGAATCCAATTGAAGAACCAATTAAACCATCAATAATCCCTTTAATCCTAGTTTCTTCACCCCAAATTTCATACATGTACTCTCCTCCATAAGTCTGTACCATTAGAAAACCTGAAGGTAGGTCACTATATGCAAACTAGGTGAACACTTGGAGAGGAACAATTTTGGGCCTATATGGCCATGAAAATCCATGAAAATCCTATTTAATCTATTTCATGCCTTGATATTAACCTCCCCTACCCTAGATGTATGTAATCTGTATGTAATCCATACTATTGCTTGCAAATGAGAGAAAATAAGCTTATTTTGCCCTTTAGAAGCCAACTTAAGTTCCCCACCTCTTCGAATAGAATATTTTAGAAGAAAAACGTGACATATCATGCAAAATACAAAATTTTGACCTTTTTCATTTTTTAATTTGGCATGTATGGGGTGAAATAGGGGCCTTTTGGGCTTAGAAAACATACTAAATGACCTTTTCAAGTTATGAAACTTTGGACTTAAGCTAAAATCATACTTTTGAATATGATTAAAGATAAATTGGATAATTTAAAGACCTTTTTAATCCCAATTTTGACATTTTTTACTAAAATTTGCATTTTAGGTAACAATTCATCGATTTGACCAATTGTAAAGGGCTATTGACCATATTTAGGAAAGTTTTGTATGATAGGGGTAGTAATTTGGCCTTGATAGGTCAAATTACTAATAGTGTCTTTAGCATCACTTCTATGAAATTACTTAGATTCATTATATCTCACATGGGATTTTAAATAGATCTTACAAATTTTAAGGCTATTATGTAAATGTCTCCTCCTTCCAATTTAAGTAGCTCCACAACTTGTAGGTCAAGATTTAGTCCATTTACTAATTTATCTCACAACTTCTAGATTGGTGTCATCCTTTTACTCACCTTTTGAATAAAGGTGTCAAATTCTAGTGGAACATTGAATATCAAGAAGATTTTGAAGAATTGAAAACCTATTTGGTTAATACATAGTATTGACCCTAGGAAAGCTTTTGCTCCTTTACATCTCAACAACATAACATGCATTGGGGGAACTTTTGGTTTAGCATGATGAAAACAACAAGGGGCACATGATTTATTATTTGAATAGGGCACTTGTAGCTTATGAACACAATTATTTTCCAATTGAAAAGGCTTTTTAAAAAATGATGTTTGTTTCCCAAAAATTATGACACTATATGTTAAATAATAAGATTGTTGTTATAGCCAAGATTGATCCTCTCAAGTATCTATTATCCAAGGTAAATTTGACAAGTCACATCACCAAATGGGTAATGTTATTGAATGAATTTTATATTAAGTATTAGAAATAGAAAGTCATTAATGAGTAAGTCCTTACAAATTAACTTGTTGAATCTCCTCTATTAAACACCAATCCACTCACTCTTAACTTCTTAGATGAGTTGATCTTGACTCTGGAATAAGTGGCTATTAAATCCAAATAGTGGAAACTTTACTTTGACAGTTCATTCACATCCCATGGATTTGGAGCCAACATTTTATTCATAAATACACAAGGGCATATCATTCCTAAGGAGTTTCACATTGGCTTTCATTGCACCAACAACATGGTAGAATATGAAGTGCTTATTACAAGACTTCATCATGTTGTACTTTGGAACATTTAATAGTTAATGGTATATGGAGATTCCTAATTAATCATTAATTAGGTTATATACCAATAAAAAACTAGATATGAGAAGCTAGTACCCTATAAAGGTATGGTCTACAACCTCAAACAACATTTTGGATCTATTCAGTTTGAGTAGATATCGATGGTCAATAATTGATCAATGGATGCAATGGCAACCATTGATTCCATAATAGTAAAAACTAAAAATGTCAAAGAATGCCAGTTTCTTATTGAGAACCTTATCCAACTAGTTCATGTTCATCTATATTCTAAGAGGGTATGTGATATTTTTGGTCCCAACTCCACATGGTACCAAGACCTATACACATATCTCCAAGACCAAATTCTACCTACTAACCTATTATGTAATGAAAATAAAACCTTCATCTAAAATGCATATTTTTACACCTTACTTGGTAACACACTCTATTTTAGAGGCTATGATGTAATGATAATTCACTATTTAACCTTAGGAGAATTTGAGTTATCACATAAAGATGTGCATGAAGGGGGTTGTGGGACCTACACCAACACTATGAAATTGGCTAAGAAACTCCTTTGAATAGGGTACTATTTTCCAAAAATGGAATTTGACACCTAAAATTATATTAATAAGTGTTATACTTATCAAAAACATGGTTATTTAATTCAGGCTCTTTAATAATGATTTTAGTTGATTATAACTCCTTGGCCATTTTCAACATGGGTAATTGATATTGTAGGGAAAATAAACCCCACTTTCTCTGATGGTCACAAACATATCTCAAATGTTAAAAAATATTTTACTAAGTGGATAAAGGCCATTTATATCACCTATGTAACCAAAAATTAGATTTTCAAGTTCATCTATTATCACCTCATATGCCACTTTAGCATTCCCTCCACCATTATATCTGATAATGGTGGATCATTAAAAAATAAGGATGTAAAATCCCTCTGTACCCATTTCCATATTACACATAAAAGTTACACACCCTATTTCCCCCAAGATAATAGCCAAGATAAATCATCTAATAAAACCATTATCAATATTCTTAAGAAGACAATCAATGACACTGGTTGAAATTAGCACTTTTAATTATTCCTAGTCTTATGGGCTTACTGCACTAGTACTCACACACCTATAGGTACCACACTATATTCTATAGTCTTTGGATCCAAGGATATCATTCATATATAGATTGAGTTTCCCTCTCTATGCATCTCCTTGAAGAATATCACTGATGATGAAGACTATCAAGTTACCAGATTGCAAGAGCTGGAGCTCCTAGATGAGAAATGATTAGCTATAGTAAACAATTTGAGATCCTATCAGAATCAACTATGTCATGGTTACAACAAGCATATTTTTCCCATAGATTTTGAATTTTTTCATTTAGTGTTAACATAAAATTAGAAAAACACCAAGGTATAACATAAAAAGGAGGGTAAGTTTGAGGTCAATTGGCTAGCTCCTTATATTATTAAAATAAACTATGGTTTTTGTGCATACTAGTTGGCTACACCATATGGGTAAGAGTTAGATGAACCCATGAATATTATACATATCAAGTGTTTCTCTACTTGACTTGATTAAAACATTATCTATGAGAACCCTTTCTTGGGGGCATCCATTTCATGTTCATCCATTTGCCTTTTCCTTTATTTTTCATTACATGGTCCATTATTATCCTTATTCTTATTTCCTATT
This sequence comes from Torreya grandis, assembly GCA_037957365.1. Lineage (NCBI taxonomy): Eukaryota > Viridiplantae > Streptophyta > Pinopsida > Cupressales > Taxaceae > Torreya > Torreya grandis. The sequence continues at coordinate 420,772 of JARHVA010008385.1, read as the reverse complement.
ACCATCATGATCTTGAATAAGACCAACATGTATTACATGTAGATTCAGAGATCATTTATAAAATCATTTCAGATTGATCACCCTTAGCAACCTCTCTATAGATAAGTATATTAGGGTACTTCAATTTGACTTTCCCTATTTGGCAATTCCTTAAGATGGCTTCTCTTCACTTATTTTAAATATTCCCTAAGTTATCTCTCATATTGATTGCTGTCTTATTTCTATTTGTTGTTGTATGATACTATTTTATCTCATATTTGTTGATTGTTCATATAAATAGTATTATAGTTAGTTTAGCAATTGTTTAAACCCCTACCTAAATTTGTTTTTCCTTTACTTTATTTTTCCTTGTACATTTTTGACTATCCCCTTGTTTTACTTATTCTTAAAAACCCAAAAACATTGAAAAATCTAAAAATACTAAAAAAAAATCTATAAAAGGGCTTAACATCTACATGAGAGATATAAATCCACAAAATATTTGTCTGATTTTGTCATCCTATTCACTAGTGGACCTTGTGTGATCGTAGGAATTCAAAAAGGGAGGTTAGTATAATGTTAGTTCAAGTAACAAAAATCAAATAAAAACACACTAAAACTTACCCTCCTAGCTAGAACTTAGGGAGATATTAGTACCAAAGGACTAAATGAAATCACAACTAAGTGGCACAAGCACATTCCCCAATTAGGGTAGATGAGTCAAAATCATTATTTGCCTAAAAGTGGTTATAATCATTAAGATGACCTAGATTAAATTTTTTATATTTGATTGTGCCCTAGTAGGGTAGAGTGGAAAACATAACTCAAGGATATAACATGTTGCATAGATTAAATATGAGTAGGTGTAAACTTAGGTGTAATGGTTGAATGAATGAAGAAACCATAAACAACCAGGCACATGAGGATGCACAAAGTGATGAAAGAGATGAATAGAAGAATAAAGGTTAATCAATGTTAATGATTTGGGTTGTACCTAATAATGTAGAGATGCTTATCCTTATTAATATTGATAAACCAAAATGGTCGATGGGTGATTTGATCAAAGAGTGTGGGAGGATTTACCAAGGTTGCCAAGGGGAAATTTTGTGGCTCTATTGCTTGTAATATTTCTCAAGCTTATTTTTATTGTAGCATATGATGGTATGCATCATGATATAAAACACCATGATAATGTAGCCAAAATATGCATAAGACAAACTCTTGATCCAATAAACAACTGAAAATATGTACCAATGATAAAAACCATGATGACAATGTTGACATATGAATATGGATAGACTCAATAATATTGTGCAAGGAATCACCTAATGAACACATATAGACTAAGTCAAGGCACAACAAGGAAAGAAAATAAATAAGAAAACAAATAAACAAACAAACACATAGAAACTTTAAATAAAAAGAAATAGAAATCATTATATTGTCAACCAAGTCAATATGAACATGTGAAGGCGCAATGAAAGAATAAACAGGTGGTGCCCCAAAGCAAGGCTATATTCAAAGTTAAGGTCACACCCCCAATGTGAATAGAATGGATTTTCCTTAGTAGGGTGGATCGAGGATGATTGACTAGGTTAAATAGGACAAATGCTTTTGGATTTTGAGATTTTTTAATGTTTTTAGAATTTTGAGGTATCTTAACTCATTAGAGATTGACAAGATAGTACTCACAAAATAAAGAAAGTATTGTCTTAGGTTGCTTGAAAATGGTGAGAGCATATAGAAAATAGGGACTAATATGACCTCAATTTGAATCAAGCACAACCTATGTAATCCCATTAGGATCTCAAGTCATAGCAATTCTACCAACATAAAATGCAGTGAGAATTGACTAGGTCATAACAAGTTTTAAAATAAAGGCAAATGACAAGGTAAATGAGAATAATAATGACAAGGTGATGCAGTAATGCATGGTAAAGGTGGTGTTACTAATTTTACCATAGGTGGTTATAATTAGGAAAAAATGGCATACGTCAGTGATACTAATTTACCCATAGGTGGTTATAATTAGTAATACAAGGTGGAATACTAATTTTCCCAAAGGTGGTTATAATCAGTGGCACTAGTCAAACATAAATGAAATACAAATTTCTAGATCCATTGTCACACTACCTTCATAGACTATCATTTAAAAAAAATTTAAAACTACTAAAACTAGATCAAAATCCCCTGATGGAAGGTGTGAAAATAACTAAAGGAACCAAGATCAAAAGGGTTAGGTAGGGAAGCTAAAAATAGGCTTTGGTCAATAGTAAAGACATGGTAGAATGGCACAGAGTATGGTACAAGAAAAATAATAGAATGGCAATTAGATACAATGGTAATAGGGTTGCCCCCAAGTGATAAGGTAAGGTAAGTGGTATGGTATTAAAAAACTATAAGGTAATGAAAAATGTAAATGGTCAATGTAAATGGCAAATGAAATCTAAAGGTAAATGTTTTTGGCCAAGGTAAATGTTTATGTTGTTCCTACTAATGTGGAGATGCATGTCTTGATCATCATATGATACAACCAAAATAATTAATCATGTAAATTACTAGCCGACACCTATTCTAAATAGTTCTTCATCAAGAACCTACTACATATTTGGAATCCAAAAATGTTGTTTTGATCTTCGTTGATCATTGATTCTATTTCCTTAAAACTTTAATACAAGGTATCTTTGTAGCCTTTGTAAAGGAAAGTATAGCTAGGGATGGTAAACATGGATAAACAATAGATGATAGGTTTGTTTTAGAAATGTAAAGGTGGATGATAATGGAATGTATAATGGTTGGTAAACAAATGAAGATTAACATTTTTAGGCACACATAATGTTGTTGATTTTGTATTCAACATAACTTTAAATGTGTTAGGGCCAAAGACTTCTAAATATGATCTTGACAGGACCACCAAATTTTTGTGTTGTTTAGGCCTGAGAGTAGTTACCATCTAATTAGGCTATAAAATAGAAGTTGTATTGATGTTATCTTTAATAATTTATTCATCAAGTAGTGAAGAATTATTGTGTTCAACTATTGGTGCCTCAATGAGGTTTTCACCAATGAAGTTATATTCATTATCCCATAACACTCCAAAAAAGGTTTCACTAAGGAATGCTAACTTTTGATTGTGATTATATTCTAGCAACTTAAATAATGTTTCACTAGAAGATGTTGAGTTTAGAATTTGAGTGTCCCTTAGCACATCTAAGAAGTGTTCATTAGGAGATTGTTATTATTTTGAATGAATGTGGTCTTGGCCTTCCTAATATTCTTCAACTAATATATCACCATAGATGTAGTTTAATAAGGTATGGTTCTATCAGTCCTAATTGATACCTATGGGAGGTGGAATGTTAATATAATGCTATGTTGGGTGGTGGTAATGGCATGTGGAATGGTAATGGAATGGTAAGAAGTAACACAATCCTCGTAGACTATACTAGGATAATTTGTGTCAAAGTTGAATTAGTCATCCTCAAAAATTATAGAAGGATCATAAATATATTCAAATTGATCTTGAAGGCTTGTGTAACCAATATTATAATAGCCACAAATGTATTTAAATTTTGAAGCTAATCTGATTCAAGGGACTTTAAATCTGATGTGAAGACTGACATTGATTTTGCTTCTAATGCTAAATATAATGTTTATTCAAAAATAAAACCTAAATTTAATGTTGATTCTTCATTTGGTTTGGATGTTGCTATAATGATGTATTGTTGAATGTTTGGTTTTGGATAAGTAATGCCCTGTGATGGTAAAATGGGCTCCATAGAGACCGTTTCATCAAAGTGAGACTCCTCAATGAGGCAAAAAAGTTCAAGAGACAACTCTATAGAGGTTGGTTTGTCAAAGAGATCTTCTTGAAAAATAAGACAATGGTTGAGGTAATAATTTGCCCAAAGGTGCTTATCATCATTAAGAAGTGACTCAACAAAGACTGGCTTGTTAGAGTGAGACTCCTCAATAATAGGTATAGTATCAAAAGGTGATTCATCATAGGTTGACTTGTCACAAATAGGTGTTTCAAAAAAAAAATCATGGATTGGTTAGTTCTCTTGGCCTTGGTTTATTAGTAGTTGTAAAATACCAGTCTTTAATATATCTTGGTCTTTAAATGATTGGTTCAGTTTGGAGAGGTACTGATTGGATCGGTTGTGGCTCAATAATTAGCATGGGTTTTCTAAAGTGGGACATGGTTGGTAACATATGAAGAATGGATGGTAGTTGGATAATTATAGGATTATCTATGATGGGATTAACAAAGGTTGGTTCTCAACCTAGGACAGTAATTATGACCCATCTAATTATGATTGCAAAACCTTGTTGAGATAATGACCTACCTTGGAAGGGCCTAGAATGGTAATGGTAGGGCATTGTAGATCTTGGTTTCTCATATAAGCCAAAGTACAAGGTCTTGGGATGGAAATGGTAGGGAATTATAGAGATTGGTTACTATCATAAGCCAAAGGATGAGGTCTTAAAATGGTAATGGTAGGGAATCACAAAGCTTGGTTGCTATCATGAGCCAAAGGATGAGGTCTTAGAATGGTAATTATAGGGCATCTCAAAGCTTGGTTTTTATCATGACATAAAGGACAAGGTCTTGGTATAGTGATGGTAGGGCATCACAAAGCTTGGTTGCTTGTATAATTTGAAGGAGGATTAATGTTATAGGTGGGGGATCAGATGCCATGAGTGGTAAGATGTAAAAAATCATACATTAACCAACCCAAAAAGATACCACCAAATGTAATGCTTATCTTTGTTCCCTAGATTGAGTATTGTAATCAAGATAAGGAATGTCTCATAAACCACTTCTTCACCATAGGGGTCTCGAACAAAGTTAATTTGTATGACCATTTGATCATAACATGGATTTTACATATCTCTATTATGATTGTAATGAGACATATCCACATCAATGATGAACATTTTGTAAAAAGGTCTAGAGTTATACAAACTCTAAAAAAAAATGTCTAAAGGATAAATGGTTTGAACTTGGTCTAACTTGGTCTAGGTATGGAGCTATATCTACAAAATGGTTTGTGCTAAAACTTGGTACAAAATAGTCTAACATCAAATGTCTTAACCAAAAGGTCAAGTGGATAAATAAAAAATTACATGTCAAACCTAGGTCCAAAGTGTTCCAAACAAGTCTAATCTAAGAAATCAAAAGTTGTTAGGTCTTTTGGCCAAATGTGGCACAAAAGTTAGGCTCAAAATAGGCATATACTAGGACTTTTTGAAAAATAAGGCTCAAAAGATAGACTTTAAAAATAAGTTTTGATATTTAATCTAATAAATTTGAAACACTTTGGCATAAACTAGGCATTCAACTTTAGACATTAACGTGGTCAATTGGTATAAGTCATGAAACTCTAGGAATATGGAAGATAGGCTATTTCTCCCAAATCTAGGAACAAACAATAGTTTTCAAATTGAATAAATAATTAACCTAAGTTACACAACCCAAAAGAGAAAGATTGATTTCTAGGCCACAATTACATAAGGCATAAATAGAAATCAATCAATGTTTGGATTTGAACTTGTAAAGGTTAATTAAAAACTCACTTAGGAAACTAGGCTTCTTTAAAACAAATAATAATCTAGACAAATATGAATGTCATAATGACACAAGGTACAGATCCAAAAGGCACATGTTAATTTGGCTTTGAAATTAGAATTTTGGACACAAGTCAAACAAGTCTATGAAATTATTTGAGTAGTGTAAAAACATTATCACTCTTGAAAGATGTAGTCGATGGTTTATTTCAAGACTCAAGGCACATGACTTGAAATGAATTGGGTAGCATAAAATTACCCTTATCAATCAAGTGACACACACACAAAGATCTATCCAAAGACTAAGGTAAAGGTATAGTGTTAAATGGATAGCATAATGCCTCCTCAAATAATGGATTGATGTATACACAAGACTCATCTTGACATGGTATAATAAAAAAAATAGATAGTTTAGACTCAAAAAACATGTGATAAAATGACTCAAACACATAACTGTAACATCTTAAATCCTAAAACTGACAAAGTTGCATAATACTATCGAATTCCATCAATATACTCACTCTTGGTAGGATTTTAATTTTTAATCTAAAAATAAAATCACACGAAAAGTAGGGGTTTTAGGCACCCTTTTATCCCAATATTTTATACTAAAAATGGAAATTTGGGATATTCACCCTACAATAATAGTAGATTCATGACAAGTGGGGTTATTCTAAACTATCAAATTTCATGTGTTTCTAGATGGTCCCAAGTATGGCTAATAGAAGACATGTTCATGTAATTTAGATCCAAATAAACTAGCTTGTTGTGAAAAGGTATTATCAATTTCATAACCATTGCATCCATTGCTTACTTAGTGTATTATGATGTCTAGGTTTCCCCTATGGTTTGAGGTAGTATCTTACTAATAGTTCTTGTTTAACCATTCAAACAAGAATCCTAGTAAGTTGAACTTGATTTTTATACCCCACCATGGAATGGGGTTGAAATGATGTTGGGAGATGAATTCCTAGGTTAATTATTCCCTATAGAACTTGTGAGGAGGTGATGAAGTCCCACTTATAAGCCAAAATGCATAAAAATAAAAGATAAGTGAAAAGGCTTTAGGGTCGCATTTGGATCACCCAAATGATACAAATTTGAAGAGGGCCTTAATGATGTTTTTTTCACACTTTTGGACTAAAGTGACCAATGCAATGAATGACCATTTTTGGTCACCCAAGTTCCCTAAAGGGGACTGGGGGAGAGCATACACACATCAATCATTTTGCTAGGACAAATAACATTGAAAGACCAAAGATTAAAAAAACGCTCTTAAGATTATATATATCTAAGTGTGAGTGTTTATTTTATTACACCAAAGTAAGATGTTTATGAAATTTTTAGCCCCTTGGAATTTTTTGTTAAAAAATTTTACAAATCAAAAATGATGTAAACAAAAATATTATTAAAACACCAATTTCAAATGTTAAATTTGCAAGTGAAAAGTGTTTTAAATGTCTCTTTATGGCCTTTGGGTCCTAATAAACAAGTTAGAAAGCTATTATGCTTAGAAGAACTTCATGAATGAACAAATAATTTCCCAAATATTTCTCTCAAGTTGACATAGTACAAAACTGTAGAACACAGATTAAAATCACAACTCTATAAAACCACAATTTTTCTTGTAATATCATAACTTGTGATAAAATAGAGTACAAAATAAAATATTGCTATTCTAGTGGAAAAATCACCAAACACATGGTAATATCACTAATCTAAAAGTCATGAGATTAAAACTTAACTTGAAATGGTTAGCCTAACTACTAGTGGTTAGATGCAATATCTTTGATTGTTTGGTGATATCATAACTTGCAAAGTCATGGTATTATGATATCATGATTGTCAAAGTCAGGATATTACAATATCATAAATTCTCCTAGAGGAAGAAAATAGTTAGTATAAATTTTTATAGTTAGATGTAAAAATGAATAAATAAAAACAAAATTATGACTATGTGAGTTATGATATTACCATAATATCATGACTCTAGAGATCAAAACTATGATTGCATAGGGCAACTTCATAACTTCCAAAAAAACATCCTTTAGCCTCTAATTTTCACCTATTTTGATCAAAAAGCTCAAATTTTTATATGAAAATTATTAGTAGAATTATCTAAAAGGCTTTAAGAGTAACTTTGTGGGGTAAAAGCCCCATTGAGAATGCCATTTGTGATCACAGGAATCTAAGAAAGGAGGTTAGTATAGTGTTAGTTCAAGTAACAAAACTCAAATAAAAACATACTAACACTTACACTCCTAGCTTAGAATTTAGGGAGAGCTTAGTAATAAATGATTAAATGAAATAACAAATAAAACATATTAGACACAAATCTTTTAGCTTCCTTGGGAGCTCCAAATGCTTTTTTGAGTGGCTTACTCAGTGCGTGCATCAAAAATTATTTGGCAAATGAAGCTTATTGGTTCCTTCTCTCCTTGGCACCATGTGGATTTGATGTGGCTTGTGATTACTTGGCTTAATATTTTTTCATTATAATACTTTTGATATGAGTCTCCTAGAATAAATCCTACATAATAAATATACAATATCCAAGCCTAGAAATGAAGAGGTACGACCTTTTATTTATAACCTTTGTAATTAACTCTCACCCAAGGTGAGTTAGGGTTGAGTTAAGGATTGGAATGGGTTCAAACTAAACCTAGGTGAGTCGAATCTAACTCAGTAGAGTTAATAGTTTTCAAGTAATTATGATTTACAATTACTAGGCATGGCTCTCAAAATTAGATATTTTAGGATATTTTCAAAGAGCTTGACAACTCATAAAGGTAATGATGAAAGGCTAGGATATTTTTATTTTTTAATTTCCTTTTTTATATATTAATTAATTTCCAATGGATAATTCAACTAGGCCTTTAATTTATTTTAGCTTTTTAATTAATTCTGATTAGCCTTTTATCATTTCTAAGATTTGGTTTAAGTGTGCAAGTGCCCCACTTAATATGTCTATAGGCCAAAATTGACTAGTATGATGTTGCAAGGCGATTATGATGAATCTATGAGAGGATATTATTGTATAAGGTGTTGATAAATGTTATCATTAATGTCAACATTGATGTCATTGATGTCAAGGTTGATGTGATTGATGTCAAGGTGCATCTGGTGTAGATGTAAGGTGAGTAGTCTTTGAGAGAATTTAAAGGCAACCTATTGTATCTCTATTGAGAGAGAATTTAAATTTATCCTAATGATTCTTTTGTTGGTTGATGTCAATGTTAATGTCATAATTTAGGTCAGCTTGATGATTGGTAGTATTATCACAAAGAGGTTTTAATGATCAAGCAATGGAGCATGGTTATGAAGATTTAGGTCTACACGAGGTAATGAGAAAATGTTGATCAAAAATAGATTGTTGAAGTGGTGTGGTAATTTTTTCTAATGATTACAAGGTAATCATGTTTGAGTGTTAATCCTTGAGTACAAGGTGTCTTGAGAAGCCTTATCATAACAAGCATAGTCATATCATGAGCATGTGCATGGTGAGCATGAAGAGGTATGTATAAAGGTATGGAATCATTTGAGGAGAATTAAATTCATGTGATCAATGTTTATAAGCATCAATGAGTGTTTTAAGGTCAGTTTTCAAGCTTCAAGTTCTTGAGAAGCCTAGTCATGACACTAGACATGGCATGTAAAGTCCTAATGAGATGGTTTAAGCATGATGGCTTGGTGAGATTAATGCATAGAGGCATAATATTTTGTATGAGGTTGATTAAACATGTATATAGGTTATTGGATCACTCATGTGATTCTTATAATAATCCTATAGGGGTAGGACCTATAGACCTAGTCTACACCTAGACCATTTTTAGACCTTGCTTGGCCTAATGAGGCATCATGATCTATTATCAAGGCATATGAATGATGTTTGAAATTATTTGACAATGATATATATTGTGTGATAATTTAATTTAAGTGGATATCACATGGAAAGAGTCATGAAGGTCAATTTCAAGGCTTAATGTGGTTTACAGGTCAAGGTATAGAGATCAAAGAAAGAGTATGGCCTAGTGAGGGATGGTAATCAAATTTCAAGATGTTTGAGATCATATGAGAATGGAAAAAGTTATTATATGTTGTTTTAATAATTTTAATAATATTTTAGGTCATTTTTTGAAAGATAAGGCATGAAAATTGATTTTGAGGTCTCTCGAGTACACAAAATAAAGGCATGCAAACCCAAGAAGGAATTTTAGGTGTTCATTGGCACATGTAGCCTATACATGGGAACCTAAGATGTTAAGGAGATATGGATTAGGGTTTTTTTTAAAATTTTCCTATAAATTACAAATACTAACTCATATAATCAGAAACTTTTCATGGTACTGATAGTAACCTCTTCAGTGATTAATCTATTTATGAAACCATGTGTAGATTGCCTAAAAGGATAAATTGTAGTATTTAAATGTTAAATATAGTGTTAAAATATTAAAAACATAGTCATAAATAATTTTAACACATTCATATTCATGATTTTACCTTAGTCATAAATTTTCATGCATTAAAAAAATCATTTTATGCAAATTTAAGTGTTGAAAAGGCCTTAAGGAGTTCTCATGTGCCAAATTTTCACCTATTTTGGTGTTAAATGACTTAATAATTGTTATAATATCCTTATTTACTCATTTTATTATTTAAATTTACCTAACTTGGTGGTTTTAATCTTAAAGTGTGAATAAATATGCAAGAAATAGTCATTTCAATTTAATTTCATGCAAAGATACAAAATTGTATAACCCACTATGTATAGAAGAGCTTAAAAGTAATAAAAATAGGGAATAAAATGTGTTATATAATAATTTTAGGGAAATAATATTCAAAATAGGCCCAAAATTGGTTCCCTCTAGCCATCTTGCTTGTTTGCACATAGGGAGAGCCCTTCAGGTTTGTAGGTGGTAAGGCCATGAGCGAGAAAATCAAGGTCTAAAAATCTGGTCAAATAAATTAGTCTCAGAGAAATTTAAACTATGGAATTTTTTTCTCAATTTGGTCCTCCCATATTTATGAACCGTACCTTTGAAGTTGAGTCACTCATTATGGCTCCTTCATCCAAGCAAGCAGTGAATTTTTTGTGTTTTCTATTCATTAGGGCATCATGACAAAAAAAATTCAAGACTATGGAGCTTCTTAGGAAGAGGATTAACCTTCCCATGGAATTATTAAATTATTTTTCACATGTTTTAGGGTCATTTAGAGCTCATGAATGTAAAACATTTCAATTTTGTAGTCTACAAGCATATAAAGGGAGTTGTATGGTCCAGGAGAGACAAGGAGTTTCAAGATTTCTTGGTTTCTTGCTTTTAGGGGTCTCCATCATGATAATATGTCCACTCCTCATGTTATCAAAGTTTCATGAAGCTTCATTTCCAAGAATATCATCAATGTGCTCTCAATAGTTCTGAAGGAGTCTTAGTTTAGCAAAGATTAAGGAAAATTAACATATTTTAAGGTTTTTTGTAAACTCCTAGGTTTCCATTTGTAGCTCCATATTATTTTCAATGACCTCTAAGATGGTATATTCAATCAAGGTATATGTATATGTCCCTTTATATCCTTCATTAGTTGTCTTGGTTATAGTTTCAATGTTTCTTTCACCTACATCTTGTTCAGTTCCTTCTCATTGCCTTCTCAGTGTCTTCCATCATTAAATAGGTCTATCATTTCACTCCATTCATGGATTCACATATTCCATCACATACCATCACCTTACATTCACCTCCACCCCATGGATTCATTGTCAAGGAGAGTGAGAATAATGGAAGCACCAATCAATATACCAATGTGGTCTATAGACCTTGAAACCCTATTCAAGAGAGATAAACCATCCATATATAGCTAGGTTAGATACATTAAAGGGTTTCCTTCATGGAAATGATGTTTTCAAGAAGACTTGAGAGCATGTTTATTAGATAAACAAAGTTGAACCATCTAGTCAAGTTGCTTGGAGGAAGGAAAGAGGCTCATCAAGACTGATTTGTGACTTTCTCAAGGTTATTTCCTCTTCAATCTGTATAGACAACATGATACATAGTTTATGTAGCCAAGATAAAAAATAAAACAAGATCAAGGATGCAGACATGATGGAAGATTGTATGTTTTAGATATAGTTGAACCTATTAAATACATTCAAGCAAGAATGAGAATATTTGGGGTAACCTTATGAGGTCTATTATCATGTTTCAAGTTCAAAAATCATATATAGTCCATACAAAGATCAAACACGGTCAAGATTATGGTAAGGAAAGGTCTATTTTTAAGAGATAGAGTAATGATTGAGGAGGTAAAAATTATGGTAAAATCATGCTCATGAGACTAGAACCCAAGAGAGACCATGTATCATATGAATAGATATAAAATTTAGACATGTTTTCAAGGAAAAGTATCCACCTACAGTAAGGTTTAAAGGAGTTAGATTATGTCAATACTTCACCACACCAAGACTGTGAGAAATATTTTGGATTAGTTTTCACATTGTGTAAGTTTGAGTATTTACAGGTTGATATTTACCAAGATGTAAATATAATTAGTTGGTTTTTTAATTGGAATATTGTTATAAACAATATTATGATATTATTTAGAATATTATATTGTTGAGATATATTGTTAATGAGTTATAAAAATATATCATAAATAGGATTTTGCATAATTAGAGGGATTTGGGTAAGAATTTAGTGGAGATATGTTCTCCATAAATATAGGAATAATGTTCTTATATATTTGTGTAATGTCCCATATTGATAATTAATCATAAAAAAGCATAATATTATTAAATTGTAATTAAAACAATTCTCTATGTATTTGGATTCTCATGTTTTAATTTTTTATATAATCTCTTTGAATTCAGAACAGTGCTATCAAAGTGGTGTTTTATCAGAGATGGGATTTTGATCTTTTGTGAGGGGTTGTCATGATTTGATTCACCCATGAAAATGAGTGATATTTACTCTGTGAAGATTTTGTAAGTTTTATTTTCAAAAATTAAGACATTAGTTTTATAGTTTAGTTTTTATTATGATGCAATACTAATCTCAGACCTAAGAATATTTTACCATTCATGGATTTTCCTACTACATAGTTCTATGTAGAAACACATAAGTATTTGTAATTATACTAGTTTGGCATATTTATGCAAAGAATCCTATCCCAAATTCACATGCCTATCAAAATAGCATTAATAGTCAATGCATGGATCTATTCTATAGTTTTAACATGATAGGAAAACTATTCCATGTGTCTATCCATAAAGAAAAAATCATAGCCACACCTGTACCAGTATGTCCCCATTTGGATATGCTTTTAGAGTTTTCATTTTTTACCACATTAGCATTTTTACAATCTTCAATTATTCAGTGACTGGTTGATAGTCTCATATCTGCCATTATTATGCATTTATTGAAAATCTATCTAATATATAGATCTATTTTGCATTACATCCCATTGAGTATAGCAGAGGTGCATGCTCTTGATTTATATAGACCCATAGCTGTACTCAAGGATTGGCATCATCATTCCTCAAACCATTTGCCTTGATATCCATCTAAAATGTGGCATAATTTTTTGAAGTGCTATAAGGTCAAAAATTTGGTGAATTTTTTTAGTTAGAGAGTCATAGTCAAGAGTAATAGGTGTGTCATTATAAATTCATTTATGATTAGTCATGTCATAAAAAGGTATATTTATGGATAGGAGGTGTGAATATATTTGTTTATCTCAAATTTTAAATGGTCACTATAGGTTTACTAATATCCCTATCAATTAAGTAGTAGTTTAATTTGTTCGAGTCTCCTTTTATAGTTGGTTTTAGTATAATATAAAGTTTTGTTATTTTGGTATCTTGAATATAAGGTATAATTTTTTTAGTCGGGATAATTAATTGAGTTAATATTAATATAGTTAGAGAATATTTTGTATCAATAGTTAATTTTAGGTTTATGGGATTTATGTGTCTATCTCAAGTCAAAAATATGTTGTGTTGTGTCTTTATCAAAATCCCAAAACTCAAAAAAGAGTCAAGAGTCATTTTGTATGTTAATTCATTTTGTCAAAAGTCCTATAAAGTCAAAAAATGTAAAATAAAAATAAAAATTTCCTTACAGACATATTTTCACTTGTACATGACGTCCAAAAAATGAGGGGGTTCCAATTTCTATGGAAGCAACCAATATAAAACCTATCAAAACCATCATAAAATCTTAAAGACAAATTTTATAAGTTGTATCCTACTAGAGGTTAAAGGATACATAGAGGTTAGAGGTCTTTTAGTGACCTCTCATCAGTCACCAACGATGAGGCTGCACCAATGATGTGGTGAAATTTTGTGTGGTGTGTTATATTTAGTTGTGTAAATTTTAGTTTTTCAATTTGGTGTGGTAGTTATATTTATTTTTTATCATGTATGAAAAATAAAAATAATTGTACCTATTCACTTGTGACTGATATTCCCATGCAATCCCTTTTGTATATTTACATTGGAGAATATTGATCTAAAAAACATTATAACAATCATGATGAAAGGTTAGTCATAAACCTATGAAAACCATTTTTTAAGGTTAGTGGTGAACCTGAGAAAAGCATTTTGTAAGGTAAGTGGTGGACCTGATAAAATCATGTTGTAAGGTTAGTGGTGAACCCGAGAAAACCATTTTGTAAGGTTATTGGTGAACCTGTGAAAACCATTTTGGAAGGTTATTGGTGAACCTAGAAAACCAATTGTAGATGAGTGTAAATGAAGAGATGTGCAATGGCACATGTATGCAATGAAGATCATGAGCATATGGAGGTGGCATGCTACAATCATAAAACAAGATATATTGTACCATGTAAAAACTATGGGGAGAATGTTGGGATTAGTTTTCACATTATGTAAGTTTGAGTATTTACAGGTTAATATTTAATAAGAGGTAAATATAATTAGTTAGTTTGTTGATCAGAATATTTTTATAAATAATATTATGATATTAGTTAGAATATTATATTGTTGAGATATATTGTTAATGGGTTATAACAATATATCGTAAATAGGAGTTTGCATAATTAGAGGGATTTGGGTGAGAATTTAGTAGAGAGATGTTCTCCATAAATATAGGAATAATGTTCCTATATATTTGTGTAATATCTCATATTGATAATTATATAAGCTGTGTTTTGATCCTCTCATGATTTCAAAAAAAATTATGAGTGATTAAACAATGTTATGAATCTATATACATCATTCACAAATTGAACTCTCCTCCCTTCACTTGCCAACAATCCTTGACTTCAACCATTGTAATTGAGAGTTCCTCAAGGAAAACACATTGTAGATATTTTCATTGTGTATTCATGTATTTAGGGTTGCACATATGCATGTATTTAGGGTTGCACATTATTGAGAGAGTTTTCCATGTTGAAGCATCTACAAGCCTAGTCAAGACCAAAAATTTGGATAAAATAATCATTATAACCTATTAAAGCCTATAATTTTATATTAAATATCATACCATAGGTGGAAATACTCACTATTTTAACAAAATCCTCTTGCAGTCTACTGACAGTCATAGTTGAGGCCATGATTCCTAGTTGAGGTCTAAAATATCAAATAGGAGGTGTTAAAATCTTGAGAAGTGTTTTAGAGGGAAAATAAGGGGTTTTAAGAATTATGATAAGCTCTAATGTAGATGATAGATAAATAAACACAAGACCAAGGGTTTGACAAACTATGATTGCTTGAAACCCTTGGCTAAAGAAAGGAAGGCATATGGAGCATTTCATGACTTTGATACTTTAAAAAAATAATGATATAATTATTATAGCATATTGTATATTTTTAAAACTCATTATACTTTTTTCATGAAGGATAAAACAATTGCAGACCTCTACCTATACAAATAGACATTCATTCCTGTAGGTAGTTCTAAGAAGCATGGAGTCAAAGTTAAGTTTAGATAGCAAAATGAGGTCATAAAAGGTGAAATTGGATGTTAAAAAAATGGTTTTTAATCCCTCAAATTCCATTATAGGTGTATCAATACCTCAAATACTCAAATTAGGCTTTAGGCCTAGAAGGCCTATATCACATAAAGACACTTTCAAACACTAGAATGTAGGATGAAATATTGAGGATGGTAATATGAGATGGTAAAGGTCCCATGAGTATTATTTCAAGCTAGGATAAACAATATAAAGGTCAAATTGGTGCTTTAGATAAATTTTAAACTATACAAGTGAAGACACTCATTCGACCCACCTGATTAAGAGCTTATATATTTCACCACAAGGAGAGTTTGGCAAAATGATATTAACATGTTTTTAAGAACCTTATTTAATTATAATCCATGATTTATTGAGGTTGTTTGAGTGGTTGAGGTTTATGAACAATTGCTAAGAGCATAGGCATGTCTAGAATGCATTCAAAACCCTATAGGCAAACTTTATTATGTACATATCTTTGCATAAATTTTACATGGGAACCCAATATTCTCAAGAAATTTGAGGGGGTCCATACATTAAATATTCAAGGTAATAATTTTTGGTTTAAAGGTTTGTACTTATTAAACTGTCATTAATAAGGTTCACCTCCAAAACCCTCTTAAGGACCAATGTTAAGAAAAATAAAATTTATTCAAATCAAAACTTAATGAATCATCATAAAACCTATTTAAACATGAAATAAACTCAAATAAGTCCTTTAAATGGTACTTTTTTGTATATAATTATACATATATGGCATAAAAATAGAGTTTTTTGAAGAAAAAGTAATAAAAAGAGAGGTACAAGGCATTTTAATGGATTCCAATCCATGGAGAGTGAAGTGTTAATTTTTTAATTTCTCATTAATCCATTATATGGTAAAATTTATTATTTTAAATTCTATTGTGAGCTCATTCAAAACAACCAGTCTATATAAATCCAAGGCAAATTGACCTAATCAACTAGTTTGATTAAGTTATAGGTGTTTCTTCATCAAAAGGACCTATTTCATTATATGAGGAGTTGTTCCATGCCTGAATATCACCATATTTTTAGGTTCTAATGTTTTAATTTAGGTTTCAAAAGCCATGAAATATAGGAAGTTAGGCTATTAGGCCTAACTGGCCTAGTAGGCCTATTTGATCAATCAAGTGAAATAGAAATTGGAGTTCAAGGGATAGAAAATGAGTTTATGTGGATTTATCATGACACATATCTAGTATTAAAGTATAAATTTAATGTATATCTAGTCTTCAAGTTATAATTCACACAAAGGAGGGCTAAATAATGAGTTAACTAGTCTTAAGTGTTAATCACTTTGCATTGACTGATCATGAGTTGACTAGCAATCAATGCATGTTTCAAGTCTAAAACATGAATAAGAATCATTAAATTAACTTTTACTCATTTAAATTGGAGTTATTTACCAAATTATGTCATAATACGATTCATGAGGAGTTTGAATAAAACAAAGAGGGCTCACCACCTTGTTTTCAATGCCAAGGAACTCATGTAAGGCTCATGTAAGGCATCAAACATTAAAATATGTGATGAAGGACTATTTGTTGAAAGTTATAACTGAATTTGACTTCATTTAATGTGGATTTAACTTCTTCATCTCTATTATATGCCAATCTCTTGGCTAATTCTCTTCTCATTTCTATATAATCAAGTTTTCAAGCCTATTTTTAGGATCCCTCTCTTGGGCATGATGAAAATCTACCAAGATTGAGCTTTATAAACCTCTTGAGATGATAAAATTAATTTTTTCAGATTTAAATATATATTTTTAGTATGTTATATTAGTTTTATTTTCACATGTGGTATTATTTTTTCCCTTGGTAGGTCCTAATCTCACATATTTACTAGTATGCCATATTATTCAAGTCATATATAGTGTTTGATGTTGATTGAGATAATAGTGGATATATTAATTGGTTAGTGACTTAAATAAGACCTTACATAATTTTACCCATGATTTGATCACTTTACATAACCTTTATGTGAAATATTGTTGAATAAGAGTCCTTTGGAGTTGTAGATTCAATGATTTGCATTATTCATTAATGTTGATAAGCTCAAATAGAGTTGATGAACTAGAAATATAGGTGTATCACCATATGTAGAGTATTATTTCCATTTACACAAATATATATAACCCTTTTCATCCCAAAAATTATAGTAGGTTTTAGTAATAGATCTAGAGGTGATACATCAGAGGAGCTAACCTCACAAATCTAGAGGTTTGGTCTAAGATACATGTGTCCCATAGACTTAGACCATTCCAATGTTAGTCCAAGTTTGAAGAATATATAATAAATATGAATTTATTAAGGTTTTATATGTGTTTATAATATTTCTTAGTTAAGATCTTCACACATTAGTTTTGGAAATAAGGGGCAGTTCTTTATGAATAATCATTAACACCAAAAATAGTGTTAACCCTCTCTAAAACCCTAACAATGACCCGATATTGAATAGGTTGATAAAAAATAAAAAAATGGTCTCAAATTAAAATAAAAACTATTGGATCTTGTATTAAACTCTCCTAGGCACCTCCAAGTGTGATTGAGTTGTTAGGTGTGTTAGTAAACCCTACAGGAAAGTGCACATTTCTCATAGATTTGTTATAAAAGTTAGAGTTAACCAAGTAAAAGTATAAAAATAATTGGATTAATAAGGTTTATACTTGGTTTTTTATGTCAATTGTGGTTTATGGATATATTTTATCCCTCAAGTGTGATAAAATAGTCATCCAAGTTGACCAATTGTTAACAGGCCGAATGGTAGAAATAGTGAAACCCAGGTAGAAGTGAGAAGATGATTAGGGATGTGTTATAACGGAATATGGATGAATAAAAGTGTATGGAGAAATTTTTAAGTAATTTTAATAAATTTTAATATTATATATAAGTTTTTAGATCATTATATATCAAAAAGTTTCTCACAAGTTGACTTGTTTAGCTCAGTGAGGTCTATATACAGTGAGGTTATGAGATTGGTCTGCAAGATCAATATTTACATTTGACCATATTATATATATATTATAATGATAAAGTTATCTCATAGTATCATCTAAATGCATTATAACTCATTAAAGTTATCAACATAGGTGGTGAAGGTCATTATCACCATGACTGTGCTTTAAGGCAAATTGGCAATTCTGGATAAGAAAGTTGCAGTGATGAGTTTGAGGTTCTATACCATAAGTGGAATTATATAATGAACATGGTGTTTTTTTAATTTTTATGTGTTATTTATTATTTTTATAATGTTTTTAAATCCATGAAATTAGTGAAAATGTTGAAGCTAAAGTGGCGTGTTTGGCTAAGTGAGGTCTGTGAGAGAGAAGGTCAACAAATTAGTCTGCAAGACCAATAATTGAAATTAGAGATTATGATATTTTTATTTAAGTTTAATATTATGATATTTTATGATAATTTTAATTCTTTTTAATTATTTATTTTGTTCCTTTAGGTGTCAAAATTTCAAGTTTTCATGACTGTGTTTTGAAGCTAGTTGGTAATTTAGAGTGAGCATTTTTTAGAGAAGAGTTTGAGCATGTATACCATGAGTTTTAGTATATAATGAAGTGTTTGATGACCCTGAGCTCACGAGGTTTCTAAATATTTTATTTTTTCCATGGTTTATTTGACATTTGGTGTTTTATCTTCATTAGTTCAAGACAAACTTTTTGTAGGTTTAGAGGCCTAATTGTGAATAGTCTTAATGGTGTGCTTCAAGTGGTGTTTGGAGCTAAAAAATGTCTTAGACATAATATTAGATTAGTATGGGTATATTTGAGTGAAATATGAAGTTTTAATACTATGTGTGTAGTTTAATGTGTTCCAAGGATATCAAAGGATAACATGTGCCAATGAAGGCCTAATTGAATTAGGTCTCCTTAAGGCCTAAAAGAGGTTTTGGTATTTCAAGTTGTGGATGAACTATTGTAATGATTGATTATTGTATGAAACATGTTATAATACCTAATATAATTATAGTAAAAGTGTGAAAACATATCTTTATTACTAAGAGGTATATGAGCAAAAGACATATATATTCAAGGCAATTCTAGGCCTATTTGTGTGATTGAAGAGAAGCGAATAAAATAGTATATCAGAGAGTAGAAGGAGGTATTTTAGACCATATGAAGAGAATATAGAAACTTTTATGAATATTTTATATAGGTTTTGTATATGAAAATAAAGTTCATATGACCTAATCAAGTCAAGAAGAGGTCCAGTTGAGTGAAGAAACCTAGAAGGTAGTTTGAGAGGGATAAGAGTGTGAAGTGCTGAAGAGGTGGTCATCATCAGTTGGTTGAGAAATAAGGTGTCCTAAATGTGATAAAATATATTATGTGACTGAGTTGGTGATAATTCATCTAGGGTGTTGGTACCTCCTTACAATTTGGTGCTTATTAAAGCCTAACTGGGTTGGTCCTTAGATAGTTGGGTTTGATGTTCCATGTAAAGTTAGTGCTTCACTAAATTTTATGATTGTATTATAGGAATTTAGTACATTTGAATATATTAGTGGGTTTCATTACATTTGATGTTTTCTCACATATTCTATGTGTTCTTTTGATTCATTCTTATGTGGATATGTGTTTACACTTGCTAGATCTATATGCTTGTTTGAATGGTTCATGATTGCCTAAGAGGAATTGATAAGTTTTTGAACAAAATAAAAATTGGGATGTTTAGTGATTCTTAGGCTTAATTTTTAATGGTTGGTAGGAATCAACCTAAAGTCTAGTTGGAATACAGTTGTGGCTAATTTTAGGTATTTACACCTTAGTATATTTGAGTGACATATGAAGTGTTACCACTATGTGTGTATTTTTAATGTGTTCTAAGGATATCAAAGGATAACATGTGCCAATGAAGGCCTAATTGAATTAGGTTTCCTTAAGGCCTAAAAGAGGTTTTGGTCTTTCAAGTTGTGGATGAACTATTGTAATGATTGGTTATTGTATGAAACATGTTATAAACCCTAATATAAGTATAATCAAAGTGTAAAAACATATATTTATTACCAAGAGTTATATGAGCAAAAGATATATATATATATATATATATATATATATATATATATATATTATATATATATATATATATATATAAAGGAAATTCTAGGCCTATTTGTGTGATTGAAGAGAAGTAAATAAAATAGTATATCGAAGAGTAGAAGGAGGCATTATAGACCATACAAAATGCATATAGAAACTATGATGAATATTTTATAGAGGTTTTTTAGATGAAAATAAAGTTCATATGACCTAATCAAGTCAAGAAGAGGTCTAGTTGAGCGAAGAAACCTAGAAGGCAGTTTGAGAGGGATAAGAGTGTGAAGAGTTAAAGAGGTGGTCACCACTAATTGGTTGAGAAATAAGGTGTCCTAAAGGTGATCAAATAAATTAAGTGACTGATTTGGTGATAATTCATCTAGGGTGTTGGTGCCTCCTTGCAAGTTGGTGCTTGTTAAAGCTTAACTGGGTTGGTCCTTAGATAGTTGGGTTGGTGTTCTATGTAAAGTTGGTGCTTCACTAAATTTGGTGTTTGGATTATAGGACTATAGTCCATTTTCATATATTAGTGGGTTTCATTCCCTTTTATGTTTTCCCACATATTCTATGTGTTCTTGTGATTCATTCTTATGTGGATAGGTATTTACACTTGCTAGATCTATATGCTTATTTGAATGGTTCATGATTGTCTAAGAGGAATTGATAAGTAAGTTTTTAACTACTGATTCACAACACACACCCCCCCACGCACCCCCCCCCCCCCCTCAATCATTTTACTTCCAACATAAGGTAGGATACCCCAATTATGGATGTCTCAACATGATTTTGAGCTTTGATGAATGATATAAAAGAAAATTTGGGGCATTTAGTGATTCTTAGGCTTAATTTTTAATAGTTGGTAGGAATCAACCTAAAGTCTAGTTGGAATCTAGTTGTGGATAATTTTAGGTGTCTACACCTTGGTCTTGTTCTTTATAGTGCATTTTACTACATTTATTGAGTGGAAACCTCTTAGTAAATTCTAATCATTTCAAGTCATTTCTTCATTATCCTCTTATTTTTAGGAGAACTACATTAGCTTGAGGTCCATACAGACTATGTAGGTAGTGTTTGGATGCATGGGGTATCTTAGGTCAGCTTGACCACTATCATTCCCATTTCTTTCCTTACTTTACACTCTCATAATTTTTTGAGTAATTATATTATGCTCTCACCATTTTACAAGCAACTAGTGTCTTGTACTCTCATCATTTTGAAAGCAATAATTATCTTACTTTATCAATGTTTTAAGATCCATTCCTATTTTTCCTCTAAAAATCATTTTCCTCTCTTTATCATGACTTTTTTCTTTCCCAATTTGTGAGAGAACTACATTTGGCCTGAGGTCCATAAATACTATGTAGGTAGTGCCCATTTTCAAGGGGCATCTAGGGACAACTTAGCCACCCCTTCCTTTTTATTCTATTCCCCTTTTTTATGACCTAATCATCATGTCAGTCTATCCATTATCCCCTTGACTTTGAGGCAAAATGTCCTAGTGTAACACCTTCCTAATCACACACAAATAATTATTGATTACTTGGTTATTTTTTATCTTTTTGCATTATGTTTTTATGTTTGGTTTTTATGGTTATTTGTATGTTTTTTAAAATTTTGATGGTTTTATTATTTGTGTTTAGTACAACATGTTTTTTACTTAAGTCTTTATTCTCAATATCTTGGCCTTAGATTAATTACACTTGTATTTAGATTATTTTTGGTCTATCTTTATTCAATACATTATGTTTTACACTTAGTTCTTGATGTTGTATATCATGATCTTGAGTTCTAAATATTTGAACCTGAACTAGTCCTTACATAATTGATGAACAATGTTATCATAATTTATTCATACTTATGATTCATACTATCATTTTTAAAATTAAAAACCAAATGCTCAAGTTTTATACATAATGTTATGTCGATAACATCTCTCAAGGCATGATCTATATATCACACACATAATCAAGATGAAATTACATTCTCCACAATTGTAATCATATGACCAAATCTAAATAAACATGACTATCCATATGTTAATTAAGGATGTACATCTCTAAAATAAACATATACCAACTAGTCATACTACATATCACATCCATGAAACAAATGCTATACCATATTCCATTCATTCACATTTTCTATCTAAAAATCACTCACAAATGCAATGTCAGCTACAAAAAAATATAGCATAATAATGGCAAAACAATAAAATTAATATCCATATTTTTTCTCAACATCTACATCTAACATCTCATAAAAATAAAAGAAACATCACATATACTAATAGAATATTAGAGTCCATAGACAAGCATGTAATATAAAGAATGAATGTCACATATATCTCAAAATCTAGTTTTATACATCATGAGAATATATACATCTCATACATATCAAAAATATGGAGCTACAACCAAAGTGTTATCTATGACTCCATTCATCTCTGGGAGGAATCTGATCAAAACTTTGCCCTGTACCTGGTGTTAATGGATGTTATGGTGATGGCCCTATAATTCTTTTTTATGGTGCATGTTGTGCCACTAATCTCTCTAAATCCATTATAAGATGTGATCTAGAGGTATGGTTGGTCCTTTGACTCTGAGTGTACTCTTTTAAATAATGAACCCTACCCTCTACTAGCATGACTGACTCATTAAAGTTTTAGTAGCAGGTTGACTCATCCTTCACCCATAGGGAATCATCCTTGGCTTGAACCATGTTAGCTAGTGATTTGTCTAATATTTGATTAGATATAATCTATCACACCTTATCTTGCTCCCCAAAAATCCTCTAAACCCCTACATGGGCTTCCTCTCACTATGTGTGAGCCTTTTCCCACTTACTGATTATTGTCACAAGTTATGCCTCTCGTATTATGAGTTACCCATAAATAATGGTTATCTATGTGACCTATCCTCTAAAATCCATAATATCCATGTCTTATACTATGATAATACCATGTATCCTCATGGTCTCCCCCTAGGTTATCACTAGATTAGCATGTAGCCCTACTATATCCTGCTCAAGGTCTATAATATTTGTTAATCTAGTAGTAATCTCCATTTGTAGTTTATCACTAAGGGATTGATATTTTATTTATTTAGTGGTCCTTAAAGGCCCTACCTTATATGTACCCTACACAAATCCCTCAATTATAGCCTTTGTCATCTCTATATCTAAGGGAGGCCCATGTCCTCCATCTTTATCCATGGCCCCATCCTAGCTATCCTCAGTGTCTGATCTAGAATATATATCACTAAAGGTGTAAATTATGTGCCTGAGGTCTATAATGCATGTTGTTCAACATATTTCACATTGATATGTAGTGCCTACTATGTAATATAATACACATGAACCTGTAAAACTTACTTTAAAGCTTATTTTTAAGGAACCTCCTATATAACCTATTATACTAAGGCATGTATATGTACATGTGTCTATCTATGTGGAAGACCTAGTGTTGGTGCCTACCTCTACCTATCCCTCATTTGGTGTTTTCTTAGATATCAAAGTAGGGTCATGTCAACTATGTAGGCATATAACCTACCCACCATGCCTATTGTATATGCCCATACCACTAATTAAAGGGTTATGTATCTCTTGAATACCTTTGTCTTAGGGATGGGTGGCCCCCACTCCCTAGTCTCTCATGCTATATGCATGAAATAATGTGGTCTATCAAGCACATCTTGATAAAACTTGAATTATTTATACACTTGATCAAGCCTATACTATTCCATTATAAATTTATGATGCCCTGTGATATAACATTGCTTAATCATATACTAGGTTGTGAATCTATCCTCTACCCAACCAAACTATACTCCTATATAAATATGCTAGATAAAGCCTTGTCTACAATCTCATCTATGGTTTGATGATAGTATTACAAATCCCCTTTATGGACTTGAAGGTTGGTACTTATCTAATAGCAACCAAATGCTAATAGGTTCTAGGCACCTCACTATAATCTCTAACCAACTGACTGTTCTATTTTAATGTGCTCTTAGGCCCAAACCTATAGTAATGTACTCAGCCTAATACTCCTACCACTCCAATAGGTTATCATGTGAATATCATGATGCAACTAAGCCAATATCATGGGGCCCCATATAAATTAGGTGATCAAATCTAACATATCTTATACCATTTATATCAATCCAATCTAGAGTAACTGACCACTCTTTTCAAGAATCAAAAGGTCACTAAAAATCATTATCAAAATCACCACCTCTTTAGGCACTAAAAATTATAATGGTGGTAGAGGAGGATCCCATCCCTAGCCTTATATTGATACTATGATTGCCCTATCCTTTAGCCCATCTTTTGGCTACTAATACTATATTGCTACCTCCTTTAGGAGTGACATCTAGTGGAAATTTTAGGTCCTCTAAGGAATATATATTGATGGCCCTACCCTCAATCCAAATGTTTGTAATACCAATCAAATCCTCCAACATGGATATCCTATTATGCTACATCCACTAGATCCTAGGACCTCGAATCGATAGTTGTAGAATATAACACACATCCTTAAGTGTCACAATGGCCTCATTTGTTAGAAGGTGGAAGGTAGACATCTCAAAATGCCAATGCTCAATTAGTGTTGACAAATAAGCTCTATTAGCCCAAATTACTATAATTCATGTCATGTAAAGTAGTTTGACTATATCTAAGAATGTATCCATCTCCTTAATCATAATGTTAGGATAGTGTAGTACTCATAACTGCTAGTCACAAATTGTAACAACCTCCACTCACTACTAAATATCATAAAACATGTCAATTCTACTTCATTTATTTCTATCTATTTATACAAATTGATTAATATTACCATGTTATTCTAATTTTAGACTTAGTTGTTTATTATTCTAGCCTAATCAACTTTTTATTCTAATTACCTCCATTTACCTTTAGGTGATCTAGACATTTCCTGGTAATCTTGACATTTCATAGGGCATTCCCACATTTTTACAAGATATTCCTAATGTTATCTCTATTTTATTATCAATATAAAAAATTTTAGTTGAGTTAATTATTTAGTAGGATGTTACTACCCACCGGTAAGACAATCCCATTATTTGGAAGATCTTTTGGACTTCGGCATAAGTTCACTATTTTTGGTGATTTTCACTTGAAAAGGTGATCTCACTATTTAAATTGGCATTTTTTATATTGAAGTAAATTTAAAATCAAAATCACTACCTCTCCATTTGGTGATTTCTAACTTTTTTGGTATATCACTTAATCTATCTGAATTCATTGTTAGACCAATGATATCACTATTTACATGAGCGACCTCACCGTTTTCATTTTTTTAAATGGTGAATTCACCAATCCATCTATTTTCAAGGAGCATTAAATTTTATTAATGATGAAATTGACTAAGAAATAAAATAATTACGAATTCCCCACTCCTTTTTGGTCATCAGTACTCTCACATTCGCTCTTCAAGATGCATATGATGTAGATTGTGTGTAATTTTATTCATTCCTCTTGCATGAAAATATAGAGCTCCAAATTTGAAAAGGGGGAGGGTGAAAATTAATTTTTTTCACCCCCTAAGGGTCAATTTATAGCTATAAATTTGAAAACTTCACCCCTTACCCTTAAAGTGCTTCATATTTCTTCCCAAGAGGACTATTGTTGACTCCTTTGACCATTTTTTGTCTTGTCTTCTTTAATTACTCTATTTTAAAAACTCTTCTACTAAAATATTTTTGAGGACTCATCTATAAAAAAATATTTTTTTGGCCATACCCTCAAAGGGGCTTCATGGGCTTTCCAAACATTGTTTGGGGCATTTTCGTGAGCTTATTTTTCTACGAATCAAGTAAATTAAAAAAAAGTAGGAACAAAATCATTTATTTTAATTGTGATATTTTTAGTGACCTTTTTATTCTTTTAAAATTCATTGCTTCATATAAATATTTCACCATGCAATTTCAAACAAGGGAAAATGTAGACATCTAATTTTTACCATTTATATGTTAAAATTGTAAGTAAAAATGAATTCTTGCAATAAGGCACAAACTGGACCAAATACTATTGAAACATTGTAATTTGTCTTCACACATCATGTGCAATTTATGAAATGTATTGCTACATCCCTAAATGGGGCAATACACCATAACCAACTGTCAGATTTGTTTAAATTATTATAACTCAAATTACTGCTTTGCAAGCAACGTTTTGGGTTAATTAACTAGAACAAATATTCAAATTTTAACATTGCTTAAAATACCCAAAATTTTATTAGGATTAATTAGTTTAACAAATCAAATCAAATGGCTAAATGGAAAATCCATAAAAAATGACTAATATCTAATTATGTCATATTCAAAAATTTAACAAATATCTTAATAATGACATCATCCATGACATCATCTATAAATTTGGTAAACACTAAGCATTAATGAAAAAAAATATTAGGATTAAGGCAAGTGATGCCTCATTAATGTAACCTCTTCGAAATATTTATTTTTTTGAGCCTGTAAAATTGAATTGAATTGTAGCCATTCATATTGATCTTAATCCAAAGGCCACAATCAATTTGGAAAACATATAAATAGAAAGGTCACCATATACCTTCAATAAAATTTTTGTACAAAGAAAATTTACAAAAATCCTTTAAAATATTCACCTATTTTTATTGCAATTAATCCATAAACCATTTTAGTTAGTGCTTGTAGATATGTTTATGGATTTTACACCATGACATTGATGAAAAAATTGAGCTCTACATCTAGGTATAATCATGTATATGTGTCAACTAGGTAATGGCATCCATGAGGAAGGTAATAGTTTTTAGATTGATTTCTATTTGTTTATCTTGGTTATACCTTGCCCAATCCAAGGAATCATGCTTGAGAAGTTAGGTTTTGTGAATTTGTTTTATCTTGAATATAAATATAAGAAACTAACCCTCTCTTTTAATCATGTTTTATTGAAATAATTAAGATTAGGTATTCTAATCCAATCATAATCACATACTCATCTCAAATACCATATTCTAAATAACCCCATAAAGTTTCATTCTAGTCATTGACTTATTTAAATTTTAACCCTTATACACCATAAGGTTCATTTACTGGTTGTATAAATTATTTTTACATCATATTGACGTTGAGTAATACTTATTACTCCTTTTTAATATCACATAAGTCCTTACTTCAATATACATACCATAGAATTAAGTTTAATTCCAACTTATTGATAACATAATCATTTGATTAATTTCCTCATATGAGACCTAATCAATATAATCAAATCATGACTTAATCATTTACACACTACATACAACTTAAGAATAAATTTTAATCTATAGTATCAACCAAGTAATAGGATCCTCAAGACTTAAATAAGTCTAAACTGAAGACTTATTTAATCCTACGAAGGTAGTCCCATATAATTTTATTAAATTACATTAATTAAGACTAATATATTTTATATTAAATGATTAACATAAAATAGACTTGAAAAATTTAATGAAGTGATTTGAATACTCATTTAAGTATAATCAACCATTCATTCACATTACTCAATCCAAATGCAAAGCATACTCAGATTACACCAATTTCTATTTATTTGATAATAACCAAATTATTTCAACTACAATATGACTAAGCATTCATCCAGTTAAAGACTTCACTCTAGTAATTAATTACACACACTAAAAAAATGAAATCACTCATTCTACCATAAGAATACATTCAACAACTAAATTCAAAACATAATACAAATAATTGAATATACTATAGAATGTACTTTAAATAGTTATGCTAACATCCAAGATGAACTATACCAATCATTTACCCTTTCCATTTTCCAACTAGCTGAACATGTAAATACTATATTTCTAGGTTAGAAATCTCTTTTAATGAATATACATGAAATGTGTCTAAAAAAGGTGATGTCTAATTTAACTATAAATGTTGAATGCCCTTCTACATAACTTTTCAAGAGTTATATGTATTTGTATTTACCATAACATCAAGATTAACACTCAATAGATTTATGCACCATTATTAAATCCCATTCAAACAAATTCCAAATTCCATTTGTAACTGAAATGAACTACAAGTAAAATCAATTTACATTATAAAGAGAACC
This sequence comes from Torreya grandis, assembly GCA_037957365.1. Taxonomy (NCBI): domain Eukaryota; kingdom Viridiplantae; phylum Streptophyta; class Pinopsida; order Cupressales; family Taxaceae; genus Torreya; species Torreya grandis. The sequence goes on along the minus strand of JARHVA010008385.1, from coordinate 392,070 downwards.
ATACCATTTTAGTTAAATCTCAAATATATGCAATTACTTCACATTGACTTGAGTAAGTAATAGAGTCATTTTATATCAAATAGATAAGAAGAATAAAAACAATTATTCACCTATAATAATCATCTAATAGTTATAAAAAATCAAATGTCACATAATCTAGCTTTGTATAAATTGACAAGAAACTAAATCCACAATACTAAGGTCTATATACTTATGCGATCATGCACATATTTATATTACATGTGATTTTCATTAATGCAACCACTACCTACTATGAACTTGACAACATAACCAATATACAATCAAAAGGCTAGTAAAAATTCCATAGTTATGCATACCATAAAGGACTTTTTTCTAATTTGAGCATACACAAAAATAAGCAATTCACCAATTATTCCATTTCAAAATGCAAGTACCAATTTATATTATTCACACCTATAAATTTTATTTAAAGAAAACAAATTAAATAAACACATGTAAATTGAATGATCATAGACATGAATTCATATTCATTTGTGTAATGATAACATACTAAAGTCAATTTAAAGTACAAAATCCTTATGAATAAGTAGTCAACATGAAGCCAATCACTAAGAGATAATTTTGTAAATTAACCAATCCATATTTAACTTTTATAATCCTCTTTTACTTTGATATAAAATAAAATACATAATTAAAACAAGCCAACTCAGTTCAAACTATTTTAAGTCAATAAGATCTTGTTTCTTGTGTTAATACAAATTGTCTCATAGACTAGGTTATGTATAACAATCTTCTCAATAAAGAATCATAACTCATTCCAAAATAATTCATACAATAAGTAATACAACTAAGTCTCATCCTTTATGCAAAAAATATTTTGCATATCAAATCCATCTATAGGTGCAATGAGCACATCCATCAGTGGGTTTTTCCATACCCACCCTAACCATCAATCGAGAAGAGAAGTCAACACCCAATGATAAAACTAGAACATGTAGAGACTAATATTTTCATGATATAGATAGGATCATGGTAAGGGGTCTAATATTTTAGGACAAACATCAAATGCCATAAATAAAAACACCCAATTATCACTAAACCCTAGTGGCATCAAAATAAGCCAAGAAACACAATGAAACACAAACATAAGGAATCCCATAAGGAAAAATAACACAAGGCCCTCACATACCAAAGTTTGAAAGAAATACCAAAATAATACTAACATACCTTCAAAAAAATCACTTCAAATCAAAATAAGAAACAACCAGTCTAGCTTATCAATTTTCTCAATTCACTTGTATGTCATCTAGGGTGAGTTGCAACTATATAGTCTCTCCCATTAGGTATTTACTTGATTGTTTTACCATTTAGGTCTATCCAAAATTCAAAAAATACTTCCAAACCATAAACATATTATTTTAAGCTTTACAATCACCCAATAATACATTCATGCCCTAAACAAAGGCTTAAGGACTTGTTTAGTTGCACAATGTAGTACCAATAAAAGCTCTAAAACTAGTTGCCTCTTTTCTCCCTTTTTATAGTTTTTGTTATCTTCTTCTCCACTATAAATCTACCAAAAATCAAACACCAATATTTCCTTAATAATAATTCCACATCCATTTCTAATAGTTTCCCCTAGTAGGACTCCTTGTTCTACCAAGTGAAATTTGAAAGAACACTCAGTTAAATTGTTAACACCCAGGTATCCTAGTTTTGCATGTATGGTGATGAGTTCTAAACCCTCATTGACTTGAATGCTCCCCATTATCCACATGCATAATTTATTCCTATAATTGAGTATATATTAAAACAAATGAAAACCCTAATATATTTCTAAGACATAAGTCAACCCACCACTTTACCGTTGTGGTAACGTTTATTATCCATCATGTTATATCATTGACCTAAGTCTTATGTGACTCATGATTCGAATCATACACCACCAATAGTACCATGGCACTTAGATATTACAAATTAGTACTTATATGGAATTTAATTTATGCATAATGCACTCAAACCTCCAAATGATCTTATGGTTAAGGTACATAAGACTATCAAAGGTTACATGACATCCAACATCCATTTTTAAATGCACACCAATGCTAACTACATATCATGACTTACAAAGATTGTTTTATTGAAATTATAACAATATAGTTCTCAAATCAATACTAAATAGTTGTTTAACAACAATAAAAATTAACAATCACAATAATCAAATGAAAGTCTAAAAATTGACTGAATATTACAACTACATAACACAACTCAAGACTAAAAATCAAATAGCGAAAAGGTTACGGTTTAAGGTTATGATCTTATTTACATCATGTTTTTTTTTAGTTTTTGCCTATATTTTCCACCTTCATCACTACACAAAAGCTTCCCAATATATCCTATCTCATCTAAGGCAACACCTGTAACCATGTCCATAAAATACATTAATAATACCTGATCTCATATAATCATACTAATGATAAATGAATGTAATGTTGAATTAAATATATAAAATTAGTTTAAAATATAAAAATGTTATAATAATCATCAAAATGTCCATAATATAATGTCTACAACATAATGTCAATGTAATATAATGATCCTCATAAATAGTCATGATCAAAAACTAGGTAGGTGTGGTCATGACAACAATAATATTCTTAGGACACCCTATGAAAATTTATGCAAATGCAAGAGTTATCCCAAATGAATTCTCTAAGTAGTTTTTCAAGCTTATGGATTGCCTACTTGTAAGGCACCGAGTAGGATGAATAATACACATGGGTGGTCATAGGCACTTTAAAAGAAATTTTAAATTTACTAGCTAGAGGTAAGGGTTTGGTGATCAAATACATTAAATTTTTTCCATCCTATCCACCACATATTGACAAAGCATAGAAGGGGAGGCCTGGAAAGAAAAAAGGATGCCCAAAAATTTAAAGACTTCATCATTTTAGAGTAATTTTCACTCAAAATTATCCATCTAGGGAGGGGGTAGGAAGGATTGTCTATAGCATTAGTTTTTATGTCATTGGATGAAAGAGCCAGAAGTAAGACAAAATGGTGTTAGAAATATTATCCTCATATTCAACAAGAGTGAATAAGGAATCATCCATAAAATGCCCAGTAATAAGTTACAAGGGCTCCTTAGCCAGAAAATAAATGTGATGTATGAGGCCTTGAGATTGGGCATTAGAAAGAGATAGTCGAATCCTTTAGTAATAAGAACATAAAGAGATAGAACCAGTGAGCAACCATGTCTGATGGATCTATAGAGACAAAATTGCTATGAGCTATCTTTGTTAATGGAGAGAAAATCTAAAGTGTCAAAAAATAGAATACAAATCAATTGTAAGAAAGTAGGTCCAAAACTACGATCTTAAAACATAGCCAAAATAAATGTCTATTCTATTCAGTCATATGCTTTTTCAAAGTCAATATTTATAACATGGCCTTATAATTAGAATGGTGAGCCCATTTGATGCCTTCCTAAATAATAATAACATTATCTAGCATATATCTACCTTAAATGAACCCTATATACTCAGGTTGAATAATTAAAGGTGAAAGGTGGTGAACATGTAGAGATAATGCTTTATCAATAATCTTGTAGGAAACATTAAGTAAGGTAATTGATGTCTAATTATAAATCAATTTAGGTTCACCAACTTTCAAGATAAACTTGATATGCCCTCTATTATACTCGATCCCAAGGACTAACTATGAAAGGCTCCAAAATAGACTTGATAGAGATCAATTTAAACAATATCACACATTTTTTTATAAAATTCACATGAAAATCCATCACACCCTAGGGCTTTATCATTATCCATATGCATAATTGTCTCATAAAGATCTTCCACAAAGAGTTGTCTGTCATAAGTAACCCTTTAGGTTGGAGAGACTTTACTTAGAACAACTAAGAGGCATTGGTTGATGGCTCATTAACACTTTAGGGAAGGTATTTGAATTTAAAAAACTTATTGGTAATGTTTGGAAAAGGATTTAAACATATTGGGCATATCAGTGAGGCAATGACCATTCTTATGGATGGTGTGAATCTACTAGGAGTGAGTTTTAGTGCTAAGCATTTGAAAAATATATTTGGAGATTTTATCCCCCACTTTGATCTAGTGTAAACATACATAAATTTAGTCTCCATGAACATTATACATGTCTGTAATTTGGATTTTTTTATAATCTAGGCACCTGCACTTGTAGAAGCTCATTGAAATGGTTTTGATTGAGCTCCATCACTACACAACTCAACTCCAAGGAGGTAGTTGAGTAGGAGCATTATCGTATCTTGGCTATTTAGTAGCCATAGATTCAAAAAAATTATTGGGCCCCAATTTTGGTTGAGTACTTTATTGAATAACTAGTACAAAGAGGCATAACATAGAATACCGTGGCATAGAAGACCATGGCATAGAAGTCCATGGCATGGAAGGACCAAGTATCATGGAATAAATGTGCATGTTAAATGGAGAACCCAATAATGAGGGAATCTAAATTTAGTAAAAGACTTGGGGAGGGCATGAAAAGTAGAGAATAGTTAAGAAATGATTCACAAGGATGGAAGAGAATAAATCAAGCATGAATCTAGGACCGGCCTGTAGAAAGCTAGGTGTTCAACAAGGATCCAACACCAAAGAGAAAATATAAGGGTAGAAAGGCTCAGGTCCTTATGAAATTAAAATAATTGGTTACCATGACTCAAGTGTATTGATGATTATTGGTGAGTCACCTTGAGTGTATTTACTTTTGTAAGTTCTTGGTTAGGGAAAACCAAGTATAAATACCCTTAGAATATACTTTGTAATGTTGTTGTTTAGATTAATGTTATTGCTAGAGTTCATACAAGTTAGTTGCATTTTAACTCTAGAACTATGTAATATTTATAGATCACTTATGAATACAATTGATGAAGCTTTTGTTGACTTAATACTATTATTTAATTAACTATGTAGATAATGTAATTAGTTATCATGTGAGTTAAGGTTAATAGTTAGCATTCATACCATATTTTTTATTTTTGATCATTGAGTTATGAATGTGTGTTAATATAGATTATATAATGAAGTTAGAATTATTTTAATGTTAGATTACCCCTATCTGTTAGTACACCCTTGCATGACAAAACTAGTGGGAATTGGTCCCTCACTACATGATTCGAGTGAGCACACAAGGAACTCATTCTTACATGAAATGCTAGCATTCTATCATGTTAGACTCTTTATCACTTCAATGCGCACCTAGGGGAAGTTATGCCTATGTAAAGAAAAGAATCTCAACATTTTGGTTCCATTGTTAAGACCTATAGTTCTTACATACATGATGGTGGAAGATGCTCGAATGACTGTCACTTGATAATATTAAGTGATGGGTTAATATCATTGAGGATAATGTTTTACTATCATTTCTCAAACTAGGAATCTATGCATGCACATGGGTAAAACATAATTTGTATAACTCATTATATGAGTCATTCTTTGTAGAGGTAAATATTCACCTCCATGCTTGTATTATGGCTTATGCTCGAAACCAATTGAGGAAATATGAATGGAAGAAATCTTAGACACTAGAGCATCAATCAACATTAGCATGGTTAGGAGCACCTTGGATGCATGTTCTTGATGTTTGGTGGTATGAAACTTTTAATAGTTACATATTGAAATATGTAGTCTAGACATATTATTATCTAGAAGAAGCTCAGTTTCACTTATTCTAAGAACCACATGGTAAATATATTAGACACTTTCTATTGGAGGTTAATAATCTCTTTGTAGATTTTAGACTTGAGCATTTCTCCATGAAAAGCTAAATTCTCTCTTGTACATGTATCATGGTTGGTGTGAAAATGAAGGTGCACTTATGAAGTAAAATTATTAGTTTAGTATGGTATCTAGTCAATAAGATTTGTGAAAGTACAAGTATGATGAAGCTCAATGAAGGGTTATGAGTGGAAGTGACCTAGAAAGAGGATGAGAGGACTCACGAAGTGTTGTAAGGGTATGAAAGGAATTAGACGAGCATAAAAAGGAATCCCCAACCATAGGACCACACTTGATGCCAAAAAAGGTATGCATGATAAAAACAAGTCATGTACTGGTGACTGAAGAACCTAATTTGGATAGGCCTAGTTTCCCACCCATAATACATGTTCATGCTCTTGAGTTAGATGATATATTTATATGAAATTGGGATATGGATAGTGTAGATTCAAAAACCAAGAATGTGAGAGAGATATTTATAGACCAAGTTTTAGATATTGGTTTATTAACCATTTATTTTACTTTGCATGATAATTATATAGCCCAATTTGGAATGCTTGGTAGATCAATCATAACTAGTGGGATAAGTATCAGCTCAATTATAGTTACTCAACCTACCTTAGTGCCCAATATCTTAGGTGTTGAGAAGGGACGTCAAAGATGGAATTAGTGGTGGTTCAACTTGAAGAATTGGAGGCATAGGAAGTAGTGGTGGACCTCCCCTATAAGGTAAAGGAGGAATAAGAAGTGCTTCTTATTAGACCCCATTACAATCTCCTTAACTACCCACTATGTACTATGAGATGACAAGAATGTGACATCACCTCTTCTGAATGTAATTCAACACATTTTGATACCACCCTTCTAGACCATGTATAAAAATGGTACCAGAATTATGATCCACAAAAAGCTATGGTGGATTATGACTGGATAAAGGAAACATTCCTCTAGGAAATTGATATCCTTAAGTTTTAATAACAAATCATATCCTCCCTAAATATTAAATAAGAACTCACTGAGAGTATGCATCACTATGATGCATGTTTCAAGATGATTCTATCTAAACTTTATTTTTATATAAATGTTACTTAGCACACCCAGTGGTTTATAGGAGGTTTATTGGTCCCCTTTAGATGTACCTTATCATATAAAACTTTCACCAACTTGTATGATGCCTTGGAAGATGCCCTTCACACTGAAGTTGTTAGAATTATTGACATAGGGATTAGTCCCTTCATGGAGGCTTATATCATTTTAATTGTGTCTTAGCTATAAAATCTCACTACACATAATGCTCATGACACTCATAGTGGCTTAAGGTGTGTAGACTATGAGTTTGAAAGCCACAATCAAAATAATTATCCTCATAAGAGTATTTGAGCCATGCTAAATTAATCCTATGAGATTTATTAGGAAGAGCATGATGTAATATATTTACCACTACTATAATGTGCCACTTGGTCAAAGGTATCAACCTATTACAATATATGCAATGTATACACTCAAGATACTAATGATTTTCATTTTAATTAGTGAAATTCATGAGGTGCATGCAAGGTATGCATCAAACTTATGTTACTAATAACCAAGATAATGGAGGTGGCTATTATGGTTGAGGTTGAGGTTGAGGATGTAGAGGTGGAAATTTTCCACCATGAACCTATTATAAGTGCAGTTTTCTAGAACACTACTAACATGACTACCCAATATATCTTACATGTGCCTTTTGTTAAAATGAACATCATTTGGAGGAGTGCCCTGACCTCTACATTTATATTATGAAGTAAATAATTGAGAAGGGTGTCAACATGATATGTATGTAAAACCCATAATGGAGACCATGCCATGTAACTCTAATGGGTATAAAAGTCAATATTACAACATGTAGTGGTAGTCAGTCCTAGTCTATGTCCAATCCATGTATTGAGAAAGTTAAATCAGAAGAGCCTCATGATACTCATTATCTAGATGCCCAGTAAAAGATAGAGGTGCTCTAAGACACTATGAATTTGGTAATAAAACTATAAGGAGAGATCTATTTTCTTAAGGATCATGATGATGCTACACATGTTGATATGCAAAAAACTATAGACTTTCATGACATGGCATGTGATGAATTTCAAGAGCATGCAAGTGACTCTTGGATGAGGACATTTTACCCTTATTATGTAAGTAGTTAAGGCATCATACACCTAGGCATACTAAATATCATTGGTTTAACCATGCATGATGGCAAGAAACTCACATCTAGCCTAGCCTAGAGAGGGATAAGGAGATATTGGTTAATGTCTCTATATATGGATGGGTTATCAAGGATATTTTAGCTGATGCCGATGTTGAAGTGAATTTTCTTCCCAAGGATGCATAATAAAAGATAGCTATCCTAACTTTGTATCCTTCACCCCATGTGTTATTTATGGTTAATAAGACTTAGTCTTTGGCCATTGGTGTACTTAAATATACCACCATGGATATACTCGATGTCACTTTCAAATTTGATTTTAAAGTCATATTTGGCTGAAGCTAATGATTTCATAGCTCTGTTGTTTTACCCATGGTGTTAAATAAATAATGTTAATGTGAGATTTAAGAAGTGCTACATCAGATTTGAGAATCATGAGCATTGTATTGTCATTCCCTTGGACCATGCTCAAGGTACTCCCTATGTTAAGCTGATCAATGTTGATGAGGACATCAACCACATCTATGATTTCATAGCTCAAGGTACTAAATACCTTGACCCCACCTTGGATGGCATCTTGTATTAGATGGATGTGTAATCTCTATCTAAAACCACTAGTAATGACTATAACTATTAAGCTCAAGGTGATTATGACATTATTAGGAGGATCTATAACACTATCAAAATTTAAGATGATACTCCATGGAAGTATCATAAATGCCATAAATTTATTCATATCCTTCATGGATAAATCATGGCTACTCCACTAATAAGGTTAGATGAAGCTCTGAGGTTCCACGGTTAGATGAAAGTATGTGATTTTGTACAATAGTTGGAAGCCTTCTATGACTCTGACACTAACTAGGTATGACCAATTATCCATATCTTTGATGGCATAGCTACTCAGTAGTGGATAATTTTTGAGATAACTTACTTAGGATGAAGTTCATTCTAATTTACACCATCACTTTCACCATGATAATTATATTCAAAAAACCATCAATTATAGTGGCATTAGATCTCATGAACCTCACTTTCAAGCCTATAAGACTATGTGGATAGTACATGAAACATTTTTGCTTAAGTACCTTTGGGTTCACATATTTTATGGCACTCTATGAACTTGGCCTAGAGTGTGGTATGTCCATAAATATCACCATATGGAAAAGATTTCTCGGAGTTTTATTAAGAGTAACATGATTGTGGCACTATCTTATTCATCTCCATGGATTGATTTATGCCTTACATTATAATCCATGTATTAGGTTATAATAGGTGACCCAATCCCAGTTAAATATATGATCATATGCATACATAGCATGCAAGAGGAGAGTTTAACTATTTTTCATGAACCTGATGAAATGGCATCATCTCTATCACCTAAACCTATACTGAACCACACACTAAGAGAAACAATCTACAAGAGTAAGTAGATAGTCATGTAATAGGTTTATGAGTGTGTCAGATCTAATCTACCTAACCCATCAACTAATCATTTAGCTATGCACATGGAGTATGGTATGTGAGATGTTTAAGACACCATCTAGGATGAATAACACCTATACTTGGAGCCAATCTAGACTATTCAATTAAATATTGGCATAAAAGAACCCAAGATGGCTATTGTGGGAAACTACTAGTCTGATACAAAGAACTCTAAGGTGTTTAAGCTATTGAAGGTATCAAGATATCTTCCCACATTACTATAATGAAATGACATTCTTCCTTAGGTAAGATGTACATAAAGTTAGTATAGGGTTCTCAACCTATTAAGAAGAGGCCCTATCAAATGAATCCTAACTTGCACATTTGTGTTAAGAAATAAATTGATAGCATGTTACATGTAGGAGTCATTACTCCTATACATGAGATTGAGTGGGTGATTTCCATGGTTCTAAGTATCAATAAGGATGGAAGTATTTGGGTTTGTGTGGATTTTTTGTTACTCAATGTTTCTTGCATTACCAACCCCTTTCCAATACCCTTCATTGATGAGATACTCAAAGGAGTTATTGGGTGTGAAATATATACATTTATGGATGGCTTCTCTAGATACCATCAAGTTCATATTGAAGAAGAAGATAAGTCAAAGACCACATTTATAATTGAGTGGGGATCCTTTAATTACAATGTAATGCAATTTGGGTTGAAAAATGCTCCTACTATGTTCTCCTAGATTGTAGTCGAGGCTTTCAAGGGATTTATTCATAAGTTCCTTCAAGTCTACCTTGATGACTAGACTATTTATAGCTTAGTGTAGGACTACTATTAAAATATATGACTAATGATTGAGTGATTTCAAAACCTTCAAATTTACCTAAATTTGAAGAAATGTGTGTTTGCTAACCCTTTGGAATTCTACTTGGTCATGTCATATGTCACGATGAACTCTTGGTGTATCCATCCAAGAATATTTTTCTACTTTGCCTACCAACACTGACAACCTAACAATAGGTACATGCCTTCCTAGAACATACTAGATATTATAGGGATTTTATTCATAGGTATGCTAAGATTGTTGCACCACTAGAAGAATTATTGAAATAAAATGGTAAATTTGTCTAGACCAATGCTCACCAACAAGCATTTGTTATACTAAAGTATAAGATTATCACCACCCCTATTATCTAGTTTTTAGAATAGATAAATCCTTTTCATGTCCAATTTTATGTTTCCAGCATGGCAGTTAGTGTTATCCTTGTTCAACCTAGCAAGGTCAACTTGGACCACCTTATCTATTTTTAAAGTATAAAATTTACTCCAAATAAATAGAACTACACAACTATAGAGTGTGAAGCATTGTATATGGTTTATTCCCTCTAAAAGTGTCATTAGTACTTTTTGGCTACTCCATTTATCTTCTTCATAGACCATGAGGAACTAAAGTACTTAGTTAATAAATTGGTATTTCATGGGCACATTTACCGATGGATTGTGTTATTTCAATAGTTATAGTTTTTAGTCATGATAAAACTTGATAAGACTAATTATGGCCTAGATCATTTATTTCACATTAAATTTGGTGAATCAATGCATGCCATTGAAGATGATTTGCCTGACATGTAGCTCTTCTAAGTCACATGTATGCGCAAAGAATTGGAAGATATCACTACCTTTATTAATAGTAGTCAATTGAGGCCCTACTATTTTGAAAAGTCTTTCCTTTTTTTAATAATAAGGTGTATGCCATTAGGTTAGTCTAGCATTTTTGTTTTTAATAAAGTATGGCACTAGTTATGTGCCCTTGAGCATTTTCAGGGTCAAAATTTTATTTTTGTAATTCTTTGTACTATCATGGAGGACCAAGAATAAATTTTAGTGTGGGGTAAGGGTAGAAGAACATTTATTGAGCACCAAGGATATGCTCAATGGGAATGCACATGGGAGCAAAGGTGTATAAGTGTAAATACATAAGGACAAGAGGACATGTAGGAGGTGGTGTGTAACCACCAAGATAAGGAAAGGTAAATAAGTAAGATTCTTTCCTTTGGAATGGAAAATATTCAAATTCTTTATAGTTATCATGCACTTCAAAAAAATCATGGAATGGGACATGAAGTTAATACAAGGGAAATAATGGTAATGGAAAGTGTGACAAGTACACATCATGGAAATACCATTATCAACATTTATTTTATGATGTTATGGTAGAGGTAGTGGGGTAGTAAATGCTATTTACCTCCTCAAACATATAAAAGGTTAAACACAAGTCATTTCACTTTTTAATATTCTCACATTTGTGAACTTATAGATCTAAAGGAGCATAGTTGAGCTATTGTAGATTGATTTTGAAGATTCCATACAAGTAAGAATTAATGGGTTGAGATTTTTTAAAGCATTTTGGAGTGTATCAGTTGAGATAAATAGGAAGAATGTTGGGAGGAGTGTAACAATGCATAGGTTTTCATATTTTTAGGTTTCAGAGGTCAATGTCTACCATTAGAGGGCATTGAATTAGGAGAGTCGAGAGGGATAACAAGGCAACCATGTATTCTTTTGGGAAGAATAGATGGTTATGCCTCAACCTTTAGGCTCCTCAAAGGGTGATTCAATCAAAGAAAAAGGCCCATAGAAGTGATCCTTTACCTATGATACTAGAGGAATAACAGTTGGAGAGTGTGGGTGGTGAAACTATGTTAGTTAGAGAGGAGATCCCTAAAGAGCTCATAGCACATGTAGAAGATAGAGAATCAGAAATGGTGTGTCCAGTAAAGAAGAAGGTTGTTATACCCCCTCCACCCCCATTATTTATTGAAGAAATCTACTACTCAAAGGTGGTACTATGCATAGAGAACTTGGTATCAAATGTACCCACTTGTAACATTTTTTATTTTGACCATCACCAGCCTAGCAATGAAGTGGAATTGTAGAATGACTACCAGGTAGAGCATAAAAACATGAGGAGTAAACTATTATATGATTAGAAAATTTTCAAGGCTCTAAATGATGATAAACTCTTCCAATTATTTAATCTTCCATATTATAGAAAGCTAGTTGAAGAAATAAAGTTTTTGATTTTGTGAGTGCATGAAGGCTATATCTAATTTATTGTGTGATAAATAAGGATTAAACTAGAGTAGATAAACAAAGTCACAGGGTTATAGTTCTCAGGTACAGACCTTAATTATAATTTGGAGGACTAAGATGAGATCAAAAAGACCACTATGGCACTTGAGTATCAAAAACAAGGCCATGTTATACATATCACCAGTCTCCAAGATCTCATCCTTAGAATCAACTTGTGTATCATAATGACCAAGGTTGGAGGTGGTGATAGGTAGAAAGAGGCTTATATATACCACTTTTACATTGCTTAGAAAGTCACCATGGGAATAAATTATAATTGGGCACATTACTTCATTGATAGAATTATTGGGGATGTAGAGAAATCTCACCACCTACCCAACCAAAGGTTTACATGGAGTGTGTTCCTTTTATTGATGGTGTTTGATGAGATTGGTGTACTTGACTATACCACTATAAATTTTAAATGGATTTACTCTCCTAAGAATAGGTCCCCTAAATAATGGTTTAAATCATTCATTTTATGTAGACCAATGACCCCATCCCAAAAGGAAAAAATGAAGGGATGGTATGATGAGATGAAGGAAGACTTTGGAAATGAATGGTGCATTCCAAAGGACTTAGATAGGTTGGAAACCAAGTGAAAATTATAGAAAAGAAACATTTTTCCCTAGAGCACATTTTGGTGGCTCCCTTTGGAGAGTTATCTGGATGGATGAATTTATCATATGCTTTCATGGCATAGTAATTTATGAGTATCATCAACCAAATATATGATGCACAATCAGTGAACATTGTTGTAGAGAAGACTGATATAGAGACTCAGAAGCTCTTCCATTTATACATATACCCTAGAAAGAAAGTGTATATGGAAAAGTTGGAGTTGGATAAAATTGACATTAAATTCCAATAAATGCCGATCGATAATTCAATTCATTTTTTGTTTATATGTTGAAGCCCAAAAATAAATATTTAGGGAGCATAGAGTGAGAGAAAGAAATAATCTCATTAGAACCAATGCTAGAGAAGAATTAGAAGTGATCAAAACATGATGCCAACATAAGTGCCTAGCTAGAACCTATAAAGTGGCAAAGGAGTGCCCAAGTACCACCCAAGGAGAATCCATCAGTAAATCAACCTGAAGGCCCAAAGCCAGCAACACAAAATGTTCCTTTGGAACATGAGACATTGACACCTAATGACAATGACTTAGAAGATAAATTAAAGATTTTAGAGGAGACACTAAAAAAATAAATTTTTAAATAAGAGTAGGTTGTAGACACCTAGGATTGGATATAACTAGTTTTCGACCAAACTTTAAATTGATTCCTACCAACCATTTGAAAATTAAGCCTAAGAATCACTAAACATCCCAATTTGTTTTGTGCATCATTCATCAAATCTCAAAATCATGTTGAGGCATCTTTATTTAGGTATACTAACTCATATGCAACAATAACCTCTCACAGATTCATCGCTAATCACCTTGTGGCATAATAACAATCAATTTGGCCTATGGACTTATTAAGTGGGACACTTAAACAAATATAAAATCTCAAAAGAGATAAAAATATACTCAAAATCAATTAACAAGTTAAACAAGATTAAATTCCTAGTTGAATTATCCATTTGAAATTAATGAATATCTAAAAAAGGAAATTCCAAAATTCAAAACATTCAAGCCTTTTATCATTGTCTTTATGAGTTGTCAAGACCTTTGAAAATATTCTAAAATATCTAATTTGAGATGAATGCCTAGAAATTGAAAATCATAATTACATGTCAAATATTAACTCAACTTGAGTTATTTTTAACTAACCTAGGTTTAGTTTGAACCCATTACAAGCCTAAACTCAACCTTAACTCACCTTGGGTGAGAGTTAATTCTAAAAAGCTATAAATACAAGGTCATACCCCTTCATTTCTAAGCTTGGATATTGTAGAGTTATTATGCAGGATTTACTCCATAAGACTCATGCAAGTAGTGTTACCATGCCCAAATCTTAAGCCAAGCAATCAAAGCCAAGGTGCCAAGGAGATAATGAGCCAAACAAGCTTCATTATCAAAGAATTCTTGATGCACAATCTGAGTAATCCCTTCAAAAATCCATTTAGATCTCCAAGGAAGGTAAAAGAGTTATTTATGTTATGTTTTTGTTGTGCTTTCATTTAGTTTTGTTATTTAAGCTCTCCTTAGTGTCTAGGCTAGAGATGTTAGGATTCTTAGTATGTTTATTTCATTTATTTTATGAGACTAACACAAGACTAACCTCCCCTCTATTGTAATCCTTGTTTATGTGTTAGCATACCCAATGGGACTCGCACCCCATGAAGTTACTCCCAAGGATTTTTAGAGCACTCCCCTAATGATTTTCATGTAAAAATGTAATCTTGTTGATAAAAAAGGTGAAATTTGAAGGTTAAAGGATAGTTTTTTGGAAGATGTGAAGTTGATCTATTCAATCATGATTTTTCTCTCTAGAATCATGATATTTCCACAATATAACTAGTTTACAATCATGGTTTTGTCTTATTTCTTTTATTTTTATGTCTAACCGTCAAAGTTTTTGCTAACCATTTATGCTTGCAGCAAAACTTACGATATTATAATATTGCTACTGTGGAAGTTATAGTATTGTATTAAAAGTAGAAATATTACAATATCACTACTTTAAAATTTGAAATATTGTATTAATTATATGATATTGTGTAAACTTTAATGATATTATGTTTAAGTTACTATTGATCAGGAGCTAACCATTTAATGCCTCATGGTTAAGTTGCAATATCACAACTTTGAGAGTAGAGATATTGCCTTTATTTCAATGATTTTGTTTTTAGAGTATATATATAGATTTAAATACTCTATTTTCATGCAATTTGTATTATTGTGTTGATAGCCACAAATTTTCAGAGATAATTATGGTATTACTTTATGTTTTTATGGTTTGTACTCTATGTAAAAAACCAAAAACCTGAGAGCAAGATTTGGGAAGTTGTTTATTCATGCATGATGTGCTTCTAAGCATAAGGGCCCCATAACATATTTTTTAGGACCCAAATTTTGAAAGGAGACATTTAAAACACTTTTAACTTGCAAAATTCACATTTCAAATTGGCGTTTTAAAAATTATCTTGCTTAAGTCATTTTTGCTTTTTAAAAGTTTTCAACAAAAAAATGCCAAGGGGATAAAACTTCATAACACATTTTATTTTGGGGAAATAAAATGAACTCTCACATTAGTTATATAAGCATAAGAGTTTTTCATTTTATGCTTGTTTGTTGAAAGTGTTTGTTTAAGCAAAACAAGTGACGCGTGTATGCTCTCCCCACGCCCCCTTTAGGGAACTCGAGTGACCAAAAATGCCCACTTTTTGATTTTGTAACTTTAGTCTAAAAGCATGGAAATAAATTCATTAAGGCCCTTCTAAAATTCACATGATTTGGGTGACCCCAAAAACTATCATAAAGTCTTTTCACTTGTCTTTATTTTTATGCTTTTTGGCTTGTAAGCGGGAGTTCATCACCTCCTCATAGGTTCTTTAGGTAAGTGTTGACCAAAGAATTCATCTCCCAACATAATTTCAACCCCACTCCATGGTGGGGTATGTAAATTTATGGTAACCTATTAAGATGGTTATTTTGAGTAGTTAAAACAAGTTCTGTTAGTGGTACTTAGCCTTGAAACATAGGGGCAACTCGGACATCGCGCTACACTGAGTAAGTGATAGATGTAATGGTTGTGAAAAGGATAAGACCTTTTCATAACCAACTAGTTGATGTGGATCTAAATGATGTGATTACATCTCTAGTTTTATCCATACTTAGGACCATCTAAAAATGATAAAAAATTGATAGTTTAGAATAACCTCACTTGTTGTGGACATATTGTTGATGCAGGGTGAGAAGCCTAAAGTTTCATGTCATAGTACAAACTCTTGAGATAAGAGGGGACCTAAAAAACCCTACTTTTCATGTGCTTGTAATTTTTTGGATTAACAAATTAAAATCCTCTCAAGATCAAGTATATTCATAGAATTCAATAGTACTATGCAACCTTGTTAGTTTTAGGGATTATGACATTACACTTAGGTGTTTATGTCATTTTATCCTTTTAACTTGCTTGGTCTTATGTCTAACTATTTTCTTTCCATACGACATCAAAAATGAGTCTTGTTTATACATCACTCCTTTGTTTTAGGAGGATTTACAATGTTCATTTCACACCATACTTTTTTGCCTTAATATTTTGACAAATCTTTGTGTGTGTGCCACTTGATTAAAAAGGGTGTTGTTACGCTACTCAATTCATTCTAAGTATTGTGACTTTGAGTCTTGAAATAAACATTTGTCACATATTTAGAACATGATAACATCATTACATTGATTGTATTATTTTAGAGACTTATTATCTTATGTCCAAATTCTACTTTTGAAACTAAAACCATGTATGCTTTTTGGATCTTTACCTAGTACCATCACGTCATTCATTCTTGTCTAACTTAATGCCTATTTCAAAAAAGCATAGTTTTATAAGTTGAGTTCAAAATTAGCCTTGAAAAGTTAAAATCCAACCATTGATTGATTTTTGTCTAAGCCTTATGTAATTTTGGCCTATATATAAATCTTTCAATTTTGGGTTGTGTAACCTAGGTTAATTTTCTTGCTCCATTTAAAGACTATTTTTGTGCCTAGATTTAGGGAAGTAGTCTATCTTCCGTATACTTATTGTTTCATGTATTTTTCCAAATGACCAAGTTCATGTTTAAATATGAATGCCTAGTTTATGGTAAAGTGTTTTAAATTTGTTATATTAACTCTCTTGCTTTTTTAGACCTCATTTTGTTTAAAGTCTAGATTTTATGCCTTTTTCAAAAGACCTAGAAATACCTATTTTGAGCCTAGATTTTATGCCTTGTTTTCCAAAAGTCATAACAACCTTTATTTCTTTAGACCTAGCTTAGACTTGTTTAAAACACTTTGTACCTAGAGTTTGGCATTTTGGTTTTTATTCATCCACTTGACCCTTTTGTGTAAGACATTTAACGTTAGAAATTTGAAAACAAACTATTTTAGACCAAGTTTTAGCATGGATATTTTAGAGATACAACTCCCTTTTGGACCAAGTTAGACCAAGTTCAAACCATTTGTCTTTTTGGATATTATTTATGAGAGTTTTTATAACTCTAAGCCTTTTTTCATGAAACATTCATCATTGATTTTAATATGTCTCACTATACTCATAGTGGAGCCATGTAAAATCCCAGATATGATAATGTGGTCACATAAAATGACTCTATTCAAGACCCTTATGGTGATGATGTAGTTTGTGAGATGGGTCCTTATCCTCCTTACACTACTCAATCTATGGAACAAAGCCAAGATCCTCTAGCCTACTATTTTGTTAACACACCTCCATACTTAGAGTAGGACCAAGAACAAATAGTGAAGTACCTTGCTAGCATACCCTCAATTATAGACCAAGTTCAACAACAACCACACTATGTTACTATGCCATAAACATATGACCCCTATTTTTTTATTATCACTTATTTCCAAATAAGTATGAGGTTTTAATTAGAGCCATAGAGGCAGGGGCCAAGTTTCTAGCAGACTTCCCCTATGAAAATTTGCCTAGTCTAATTAGAGTGCATTTCAACATGCTTTATAATCAAACCATCAAAAAAGCCTCTTCTAATAATCCTAAAATGCTCATGCCAATGTCATATCAAAACCCCAATATCCTTATCATAGTAAAAGGCCTCATGGAGGACCATTTTATACAAATGTAGATAACATACCAAACCTATTTAAACTTAACACATAACTTTAATAACATGGCCATGTTAAACACTCCACTCATTAAGTGAGCTCCTTTAATAGGGGTATTAATTGAATTGACATGACAAATAGTTCAAGTATAGACCCATTCATGCAAACCATGCTAGTTGGATACATGATCAATGCCCCAGCTATCGAATAAGTGTCTATTTCTTCTATGCATAACATTGTGCCAAACATAGTCGATAATATGAAAGTGTCTTCCAATCCAGGACAAAGTAGTTAAATGCATCAATAATTAATCCACAATGAGTGAGTTTTTTGCAATAGTAGGGGGAAATAAATCCTACATCTCAACCATAATAAGTTACCTCTAATCTGCAATCAACCATTTCTTTGAGCTCATAATCACAAGGATTAAGTAATCAAGCATAAACTAGTACCTTGCCTCAATAAAATATGATTAATTTTATTCCATCACAAAATGTGACTACTAACATTCCGTAATAACATGAAAAGTCTAATATACCAATGTAAAAAAGGTAGAACATTATGCCACCTCAATAAGGGGCAACCAATGTTCTACCTCATCAAGTAATGATAAGTATACCTTAATAGTCAGAGACTGACGTATATTTATAATCACAAATGTGGTGTAATCAGTAACATATGCCCATTACTCAATGACCAATGATAAACACTCTATAAATGTCTACTCCACAATAGGTGTTCATGTAATAAAGAGGTACCATTGTCCCTTAAGAACTAATTAGGTAATAATTGCATTTCATTCTAAATGTGCCAAAAATTCAATGATAAGGCCTTGTTTCATAATACGTTCCCCTTATTCAGCCAAGTTTTATTAGTTGGTAGCAAGTACTTATTCAACTGTAGTAGGCACATTACTTTACCCTAATCCATATCCTTCCATTTTAGCCATAATTCCCTCAAAACCAAGCCTATATAACAAACCCAAACTAGAATATCACATCATCACATATGTAATTCCAACAAACACATCCCAATATATGGATGTATATTCTTGGTTAATTCCCTAATAAAACCAACATTCCATAAAAAACCATGCCTCCATTATACCCTGATCAATGTAATCCACCTTTGACCACCCAACCTCCACTTGAGGCTAATGTTCCATCCAACTTTTTGGCACAATAATTATAGTAAATGAATGATGTAATTGTTGCTATTTAAGATAAAAAATAAACCAAGAAGTTCAAATTAGATGACATGTGTTTCTACCCATTCAATATGGAGTATCTGTAAATACAATTTCCTCCATGGTATGAACCACCAAAATTGGACAAATACAAGGGTAAAGGAGACCCTAAGGCTCATTTAACATTTTTTTTACTTGTCAGCGACTTAGATTATAGTGATATATACCTCCTACTTTTGTTTCTTCAGAGTCTTAGAGGACAAGTCTTGGGATGGTTCCTAAAATTTCTAAAGAACTCAATATCTGATTTTGATGAGTTTTTAGATAAATTTGTGTAACATTTCTCTTACAATCTCAAACATGAGATTTCATTGGTAGATTTGACTCATGCCAAGAAAAAAGTTAGTGAAAATTTTTCAAGCTATTTACAATGATGGAAATCACTTGATAGCTACTTCTTTCATAACTTACCAGATAATTAATTAGCCATAGTGTTTACCAAAAATTTGCACATTGAGATATCTTACCATATGGAGTTGTAGTGTACACACATTTTTAAAGAGATCATAGACAAAGGTTTGTTAATTTAAAAGGCCCTTATTAAAAAAGGTATTATGAAGTTAACCTCATTGAATTAAAATCAAAACCAAAACCAAGGAAATTTCCAAAATCAAAACCAAAACCAAGTCCAAATGTAAGCATTAGCACCAACCCAAGACAATAATTATAAAAAATCCAAGTAATCTAACTTCACTAAGAATGTAATTATAAATGGAGTAAATAAATCATAATATGTCTAAATGGTGTAAACACCATTTGCTCAACCTATTCCATAAATGCATCTTGATCCTCACCAACAACCTATTTAATAAGCACAACCATTGTAGCAGCCTAGACCAACTCCACAAATGCAACAACCATTACCTTTGCAAACCCATCCTCAAAGGAGAAATATGTCTACTCATCAAGTCTTCAGTGACCTTGGAGAATGCATTCAAGACATGTTTTGTAAGCTATCCACCTCTAATCTATTTATTTGGTGAATTATAAAAAACTATCTTGAGAGCACTCCCTATCCAAATTGGTACTAAGAAAATGAGTTATATGAATAACATCAAGTTCACAGACAAAATATATGTCATTATGTGTAGATCAAGCACCTCATTGAAACTATGTTGGAAAATAGGGAGATAACATTGGATAATAGAGCTTATATATCCAATCAAAACTTGGTTATTTATTAAACCCCTTTTCCAAAACTTAATAATAACTAACAACAACAAAACCTAGAATGGCAAAAATAATAGTATCAACATCCATGATAACAATAGCAATACTAGAAGCAAAAACAACAACAACCAAATAGATGTAATCAAGGCTATAATGATTCGAATACCTAACAGACTTACCACATAGTTACACATGACTACAACAAAGTTATAGGCCATATTATGAGAGGTCATATTTCCACCATCACTATTAATCCAAAACCAAGTGCTAACAGAATAAGATGGTTTCTAAACAATTCCAATCATACCATCTATATTAGTGATCCTTACTTGACCTAGGACCACATACAGACACACCAACAAGTAGGGATTATTACTTTTGGACAATATATCAATAACTCATCATTGACCCATAACAACATACAAGTGTATCGATAATTGAGACTTATACTAATTGGCCCCTTGACACCATCATTTTCTAGAAAAAATGGTTTTGTATCTAATCCCAATTATGCAATCGTAACTTGGTGGTCTAATATTACCATTCTAGGCCTAAAACTACCTGCCACCAAACCCATCCAACTTGTTATTCTGGCTAGGAGTAAACCATATACCATTGTAAAGGAAAAGATGTTTGATATTATGGAATAACTTGAAAATATGCCCATACAAATCTCCATTTTTTATTTTTTACATACATATACAATCCATAAGAACATCTTAATGGAGTTCCTAGGCCAATCATAAGTTCTCAATGACATAAGGCCAAAAAAATTCTAAGATTTGGCTGGACATCTATCCCCAGGGCAATAGTTAACCTTCAACCAAAGTGATATGTCATCCCTTGTTCCTCTCTATAAAAATCTATTATACATTAAATTTATCATCACATGGAATAGAGTGAAAGGTATTCTCATAGATAATAGGTCAGGCCTGAATATTCTATCTCTGAAGCTCATCAAGCATCTCAAATATACAATAGCTGATTTATAGATGATACAATTATCATCAAGGCCTATGATAATGAAGAGCAAGAATTGGAAGGTACCATCAGCTTGCTAGTTATCATTAGGGCCTTGACCCATGATACATTATGCTATGTGTTAGACTTAGACTTTTCTTATAATTTTATCTTGGGAAGACCTTGGATACATGAAATTCATGCAATCCCTTCAACATTGCACTAATGTCTCAAGTTCTCTCATTCTAGCATGGAGGTCACCATTAACAGAGATTTTTAGCCCTATAAACATTTGGAGATTGAGTACAAAAGTTACAATTATCATTTTGGCCTAGATCTAGTTCCCAAAAAGGAAAAAGGAAAGGAAATACTTATTGATTTACTAGAGACCAATTGCATTGAACCAAACAATCTTGATTCATCTTCCCATATAACACCTCCTAAATTGTCTAATCATTTTACCATTTCATTCAATGGTCCAAAAGAGTATCTGACTCATGACATATTTCACATTTCCAAGCTCCCATAGAACCCCAAGTCCTATGGAATACCTAAAGTCAAGCCACCTTGCATGGAATGGTAATGAAAAGGAAAAGGCAAAATTCATAGTCCACCTCCTATCATTTTCACACTAGCTACTAGCCAAGAATAGGATATACTTACAAATGATGAAACCTAGTTATACAATGAAAAATTGGCTGATTGTTATAAAAATGCCAAATACCCCATTCCTAAAAAGATCATGGAAAATCAAGCCTATGAAGGAGGAGGCCTCCAACCAAATCAATAAAAAACACTTGAACCAATCTCTATCACTCAATACAAAGGAACCTATGCTCTTGAATATAAATTATCTAGGGATGAACCCACATATCTTATTTGCATTCTAATGCCAATGACTAGTGATGATGACGTCAATAGTGAAGTATAATTTGATCATATCCTTTATGAAGACCTAGCAAATACCAATCTATTTGACATCCATATCATTTGAACTCTTACCTCATTTATTTGACACAATCTGCTTCCTTTTTATCATACTAACTTATAGCTTGAGACCAATAAGAATCCATAGTGTCTATAAATGAGCTTGAGAATGAGGAGGCCTTTTACAATGTTCTAGGCCTAAGAGACAATGTTCCTTTGGGAGACCACAAATAAGGGTTCTCAATCAAACTACATCCCACAACCTATTTTGAAGAATAGGTGAATACCCATAGCCACAAACAAATAAATAAATCATTGAGGTCCCAAAGTGAAAACCTCTTTGAGGCACTTTTTGACTAGGGTAAAAAGTAAAGAGAAAGGTTAGTCTAGTGGTGAAAACTTATTTTAGGTGCCTTTAGATGGGGGTGTTCACCTTTCCCAAAATATCGCTCAAGGGACCACCAATGATGAACTTGCCTATGAGCCTACATTCAATTATAAAGAATAACACCATCCAAGAATTTTCAATAGTGTTTGTAACATGGCCATCCCTACCATTGGGAGATTCATATTCATCTTATTTAGGAGAACTTGAAGAACCAATCCAAATAGAGGACTTTGTCATTGCTTGCTAATTCAGATCATTACTAACCATTCTAGAAGATGGTTCAATTTTCCTCATGGAAAACACTACAAAAGTAAACATCAAGACTCTAGATGACCCAAAATGGATCAAATTAGGTGCATCCCTCACTAAGAAGTAACATAAAATATTTACAACCTTTTTGAGGGAATTTGTTGATATCTTTGCTTAGGCCTATTCAAACATGCTAGGTTTGGACCCTGCCTTAGTTGTACACCACCTTATTGTACATCTAAATGCTAAATTTATGAATAAAAAATTATGAAATATGCATCCTCACATTATTGTATTATTAAATAAAGATTTGAAAAAAATCTTAGAAGCAAGATGTATTCACTTGATCGACTACTTAGAGTAGATCTAAAATGTTGTGTTAGTTATCAAGAAGTCAAAAAGAATTATAATATATAGTGATTTCAAAGATATAATCAAGGTCTACCCCAAGGATGAATTTCATATACAAAACATTGACATGATCATTGACTTCATAGTAGGGTATGAAATGCTTTTAATAATGGATGGATTTTTCAGGATACAACCAGATCTAGATTGTGCCTAAATACCAACATAAGACAACATTAACCACTTCATGGGGAATATTTCATTATCAAGTTAAGTCATTTGGTCTCAATAATACTAGGGCCACATACCAAAGAGACATGACTGTCATATTTCATGATATGATGCATGACATTATTGAAGATTACATTGACAACATATTAGGTAAATCAAAGACTGGGGTTGATCATTCAATGGCACTATGAAATATATTTGAGAGGCTTCATGAATATAAATTCAGACTCAATCATAAGAAGTGCATTTTTGGTGTTACTTTAGGCAAACTGTTAGGATTCATTGTGTCTTATAGAGGCATTGAAGTTGATCCTGCCAAAGTACAGACCATTATAGAGGTGTCACCACCTTCTAATTTGAATTAGTTTTGTAGTTTTTAAGGCAATATCTAATATATCAAATAATTCATTTCTTAATTAGCTAAAAAATACCATCCATTTACACATTTAATAGATAAGGGTGTCACATTTCATTGGGATGAAGAATGCCAGAATGATTTTCAACACTTGAAAGACTATCTTGCCAATCCACCAATTTTTTGCCACCCATGTTGGGAAAGTCATTCCTATTATACTTG
Organism: Torreya grandis; assembly: GCA_037957365.1. Taxonomy (NCBI): domain Eukaryota; kingdom Viridiplantae; phylum Streptophyta; class Pinopsida; order Cupressales; family Taxaceae; genus Torreya; species Torreya grandis. The sequence goes on along the minus strand of JARHVA010008385.1, from coordinate 367,742 downwards.
TCTACAATCAAGAAATCCATAGGGGCAATTCTAGCTCAACATGATGATAATGGAAATGAACATGTCATGTCTTATATAAGCTATACATCGGTCGTATATGAACACAACTATATGCCCATTAAAAAAGCTTGTTTAGTTATGCTTTTTGTAGCTCAAAAACTATGACATTACATGTTACATAACAAGACCATGGTTATTTACAAAGTATATCAACTCAAGTATCTATTATCCAAAATAGATTTACAAGGTCTCATGGCTAAATGGATCATGCTTCTGAGTGAGTTTGAGATTTAATGCATCAACCAAAAAGCAATAAAGGGACAAGTACTTCGAAATTAGCTTGCAAAATCTCCCCTTATATATATATATATATATATATATATATATATATATATATATATCAAACCACTTAATTTTCAATTCCCAGATGAGTCCATTATGACCATCATTGAAACACCTCTTGAGGAGTAGTATTGGAAGTTGTATTTTGATGGATCATTCACATTAGACTTATCGAGGTCAGGCCTATTATTTATTACACCATAAGGGGGTCTTATCCCTAAATCATTCTATATTAGCATTCCTTGTAGTAATAACATGCCTGAATATGAAGCACTTATTATAGGGCTTTGACAAGTAGCATAATGGAATATTCAACATTTCAATGTTTATGGTGATTCTCAATTAATCATCAATCAGGTTACATACCACTTTCAGACTAAAGATGACAAGTCGGTACCATACAAGGCCATGATCAAAATTCTTAAACAATAAATTATTGATATATAATTTGAACATATGCCAAGGGACAATAATAGAATAGTAGATGCTATGGCTACTATTGTCTCTTTGATCCATCATCTAGACAAGGCAAAATAATATCAATTCCTCATTGAAAATCTTCTAGCACCAGATCATGAACCTTCAACCATCATAATGATATATGATATTGTTGGCCCCAACTCTACATGGTATTCAAACCTTTTTACCTACCATAATTACCATAGCATGCCACCTAACCTATCATGAAAATAGAAAAAGGCCTTTATTCACCAAGCCTCACATTATACCTTACTTAGACCAAACCTTTACTACCATAGCTTTGATGGAACTATACTTCATTATTTAAATTTAGTAGAATCAATATTAGTGTTATGTGAAGTTTATGAAGGAATATGTAGATCCCACTAGTGGGGTTATCCTAGCCAAAAATCTCCTATATATTGGGTATTATTGGCCAACTATAAATGCAGATATGGCTGTGTATGTTTGAAAGTGTGATAAATTTCAAAGTCATACCAATTTGATTCATACCCTAGACAAAATACTCAAACCAATTCTTAATCCATGTCTATTTACCAGTTAGGGCCTTGATCTCATTGGGAAGATTAACCCAACCTCATCTAATGGCCATAAACACATCCTTATCACTATTGAATATTTCACTAAGTGGGTTGAAGCTATACGCCTCATGTTCATGAGTGGAAATATATTTCCAATTTCATCTTTAACCATCTCATTTACCATTATGATATCCCTTCTAACATTATATCTAATAATTATGGATCATTTAAGAACAAGGATGTTAAACCACTATGTGATGAGTACAATATTACCCACATGGTAATGGCCAAGCTGAAGCATCTAATAAAACCATTGTCAACATCCTTAAAAATATTGTCAATAATGTTGGCCACAATTTTCACCTCCAAATATTTTGTGCCCTCTAGGCATAATGCACTAATTACCATACCCCACTAGGAGCCACTCCATATTCCTTAGTTTATGGCACTAAGACCATTCTTCCCATTGAGGTTGAGTTACCTTCTTTGCAAATCTCATTGAAGCGTGTCCTAGACAATGAATATTATTGATTAGATCATCTACCAGAGCTAAAGTTACTTGATGAGAAATGCATGGCCATTATAAACAACCTTCAAGCATACCAAAACTAACTCTGTGGCCACTATAATCAATGATTCAAACATAAAGAGTTATAACTTGGGGATCTTGTTCTCAAAGAAAACCAATATAATACCATGGCCAAGAAGAAACACAAGGGCAAGTTCAAACCCAACTAGATTGGCCCATATATCATTGTGGCAAATTATGGCTCCAGAGCATACATGCTCGCTACACCAAATGGGGATGAAGTTGATGAGATAATGAACATGACACACCTCAAGAATTACTTTGCTTGATAGACTTTAAGGATTGTCTATGAGGCCCATTTCCATTGTACCATATTATGATATTCTTTGTATTATATTGCTCTACCATACCTTCCTTATCAACCAAAGTTTTTTTTACCCTCCCTACCTAACCCTTTGACTTTGGTTCTATTCTTTTGGTTCTTTGGGCACCTTCAGTGAGGGCATTCAGATCAAGTTTCAACATTTGATCTAGTATTATAAATAGGGGTTGTGTTTTACACTTGTATGGTAGTTACATCCTTCATTTCTTGTTTCAATTCATTCTAAAGATTCCTAATTATAATCACCTTTGGGCAAATCAAAGTCCCGTCATCATGCTACTAATTATAAATTCCTATGAAAAAATTAGTATCATTGACCTATGCCATTATTTCCTAATTATAATTGCCTATGGGTAAATTAGGAACAAAACATTTATCATGCATTAAAGTCCCACCTTGCCATACTGTGCCATTTGCCTTATTTTCCTATTTTTGATAAACTTATTGCTACCTAGTTAATTTCCTCTAATGTAAGGCATGATTCCTAATGGGACTATGTAGACAATGTTTAATTTATCTTGAGGTCAGCTCAATAACCCTTTTCCATGATTTCACCATTTTATGAGCAACTTATGCCATGCTTTCACCATTTTATAATCAATTTAAGTTTCAACACTGTCATCATTTTATGAGTTGGACCATTTAGTATCTCATCATTCTTAAATCTCATTAAGATGCTTTAATTTTTTTAAAAACATGTGAATAACAATCTATAAAATCATAAAAATAACCAAATCAACCAATTCTCTACCTTAAGGATTTTGGGATCCCTAGCTATTTCACAAGAAACCACTTATAATTTAGTTTCCCCATCCTTACTAGCCTAAAGTCCCACACACTCACCATTTTGTGAGACCATTACTATATTCCTCTATGACACAATCATGTTTTTCTCATTCATCATTTTCTTTTATCCCATATCCTGGGAGAACTACATTTGGCCTAAAATTTATGTTGGACCTTACGTCCATGAAATTATGTAAGCAATGTCCACTTGCCTAATGCATCTAGAGTCATCTTGACTACCCCTTCCTTTTATTTTAATCCATCCACTTTGTTTGTGTCATTCTCTTCTATAGCCTAAGGGCATTATCTGTTCTTATGTTTGTATCATCTCATTTGCACTAACATTGTGATTAACAATTATTTGTGTTTATTTCATGTTGTGTTCTTTATTTTTGTTTGCTCTTCATTTCTTGGTATTTTGTTATGTTTTGTTTATTTGCCTATTTTTTTGCTTTCTTATTTTGCCTTGATTCACTGTATGTGCATTCATTGGGTGATTCCTTGTGCATTATTCTTGAATTCCCCACTATTCATTCATCAACATTGTCACCATGGTATTTATCATTGGTGCATTATTTCTAGTGTTTATTGGATTGCATGTTAGTCCTTATGTATATTCAACTAAGTTATCATGGTGTTTCATATCATGATCCCTACCATCATGTGCTACAACAAAAATCTTCTCAAGAATTCTTACAAGAAATTCAACCATGATACTTTTTCTTGGCACCTGAATAATTTCTCAATCTATCCAAATCATTTCCCATATGCAGAGTAATTAGATCACAAAATAATTTTAATCCTTGCTAATTAGAATGAGCATTTCCATACTAGCAGGTTTCCAAAATTCATCTTTAGCCTCTCTATTGGCTTACTCTTACTCTGTGAGTATGGATTTAGTTCATAACCTACCTTTATCCAATTTAGCATATTAGTCCCATCATTATACCAATGATTATAAATACCTTTGGGAAAATCATTGTGTATCATCCCACCCATAAAGCCATTAATTATAACTACCTATGGGTAAATCATTGTGTTTCAATGTATTTGGATGTAAATGATTATAACTACCTTTGGGAAAATAATTATCATTCTTTCACCCAACTAGGGCACATTTTCATTATGATAATGCTTATAATTGCCTTTAGACAAACCATTATCTTTATCTTCCTAATTGGGGCATGTTTTTATCCTACCAATGATTATAATCACATATGAGCAAATCATTATTTTCCCTTTTAATGATTATAACTACCTTTGGGAAAACCATTCTCTTGTTACCCTTATCCATTGGCTAATGATTATAATTGCATGTGGGAAAATAATTATTTTTTCACCATGTTATGCTGATGATTATAACCCCTTTAGGAAAATCATCATGTTTATCTGCCCAATCAGGGTAGCTCACCATGCCACTAATTATAACTGCCTATGGGAAATTAAGTCTTTTCTACCCCATTCTACCCTTTTTGGTCCCCTCATTTTCCTTCTTTAGCATGATTGATTGGCAACCTTATTTGGAATGCTCCCTCAAGGGGGCATCTAGAGCATATTCATTGATATTGAAGTCGTAGGCATATAAGACCTTTTCATTCTTTGAGAAGACATTATTGTACCTATAGCTTGTAATGCCTTCCCAAATAGGGGTAAACTGTAAATAACTAAAACCAACCATAATTGGATTTTGACCAGACTTCATATTGATTCCTACCAAATAATAAAATTAAGCCTAAGACTAATTGAATATCCCAGATTTTCTTGTGCATCATTTATCAAAGATTAGATTCATGTTGAGGCATCCTTATTGGTGTATACTAGCTTGTATGCAACAATAACCTCTTACAGATTCATCCCTAATCACCTTGTGGCATCATAATTGTCAGTTTGGCCTATGGACTTATAAAGTGGGGTACTTGAATAAATATCAAATCATGAAAGATCTAGAAGGCTAATCAAAATCAATTAACAATCTAAAAAATATTAAATGTTTAGTTGAATTAGCCATTTTAAAATAATGAATATCTAAAAAAAGAAATTCTAAAATTCAAAATATCTAAGCATTCCATCATTACCTTTGTGAGTTGTCAAGCTTTTTGAAAATATCCTAAAACATCTAATTTGAGAGCCATGCCTAGTAATTAAAAATTATAATTACATGACAACTATTAACTCAATTTAACTCACCTAGGTTTAGTTTGAATCCATTCCAAGCTTAAAATCAACCTTAACTCACCTTGGATGAGAGTTAATTCTAAAAATCTATAAATACAAGGCCATCCCCTTCATTTCTAAGCTTGGATATTATAGAGTTATTGTGCAAAATTTACTCCATAAGACTCATGCAAGTAGTGTTAGCATGCCCAAATCTTAATCCAAGAAATCAAATCCAAGGTGCCAAGGAGAGAAGGAGCCAATCAATCTTCATTTTCAAAGACTTCTTGATGCACAAGCCAAGCAAGCTATTCAACAAGCCATTTATAGCTAGAAGGAAGGTAAAAGAGTTATATCTTTTATGTTTTTATTGTGATTTCATTTAGTTTTATTACCTAAGATCTCCCTAGTGTCTAGGCTAGAGGTGTTAGGATTTTTAGTGTGTTTATTTCATTTATTTTATGAGGTTAACACAAGAATAACCTCTCCTCTATTGCAATTATTATTCACATAGGTCACCCTAGATTTTCATAAAACACCTTCATTTGTGTGGTATGAAGAAACCACCCTTGAAGAGGCACAAATGGAAGTTGAAGATGTCCTTAGTGAAGAGAGGGATGGTTTAGACATGAATTTAGGAATGAGTGAGTTTGACATCATAGATTGTCACTAGAGCAAATACATAGACATCAAAATACATGAACAAGATTCCTCTAAGGGGAAAGAGCCAGTTGACAACTCCATCTTAAGGCCAAATAAAATTGATGTGACCATGACCCTATGTGCCAAATATCAGAGGGGAGTTCTAGAAAATATTTTGTACATGTATTCACATTTTACACTAGAGGATGCATCTGATTAGACTCGGTGGGAGTTATCCTCCCATGATGTTTATAATGAATAATTCCATTTTGAGATGCCTTTAGATAGCCTATTACTAGATCCAGAAGTGGTGGCACTTTCAGATACCCTTTGAGTAGACCCATGGTATTTTATCACTATACAGGCTAGCATGACACTTTTAAGTTGGCATATGATGTCACAAGGTAGAATACCTTAGCTGAGTCTAATGTTCGATGACCATAGAAGAAATATGTAGAGATGGTGGTTTTATATAATAATGAGGTGACCATAATAACAAAGATTAAGGAAGAACTAGTTGAGGTTAATCATTAGTTGGAAATTGAAATGGTAGCCAAGGTAAAGACATTAAACATTTGTAAAACAATTTTGAGTTAATAACTAGTACTCATAGATGGAGTACCCCTTTTTGGTGAGGTAGTGGATAAATTGGAGACCTTAGTAGAGCTCTTATTGGAATGGTGTAGGTACTAGACTAGTGATCAAAATGAATAAACTTGGGCAATAGAGTAGTTCACAGAAGCAGTGGAGGTATGTAAGAGTTTCTTACATAGAGTTGGTGACACCATTCCCATTTTGAATGGAGTTTTTGAAAATATGGTGTGACTCAAAAAGATCTTAGAAGCTAGGATTCAAGAAGAAGAGCTTCAATGACAATAGTTGGAAGGTAGCACCTTGTTAATAAAAGACCACATAAAGCATGCCAAAACATTCAAATATGTAGAATTAATGGAGGACACAATAAGTACTCAAAAAAAAAAATTAAAAATTTATAGTACTCTGAGGATAGGTTGTCATCAAGATCATTACACTTGAAGGTGTTTACAAGGATGCTTCCACATCCCTTGAATGTTTGGTGAATAAAGTAATTGACTATCTCAAACATCCCAAGGAGACCAAGAATCTCAAAGTGATGGTAAAAGAAATAACATGTAAATTATAGAACACATTGAACAATTGGTAAGGTGTCAAGAACAAAATTGAGCATATAGGAATAGATTGTTTTGGGGGATCTTAAGCATAATGCTTAGTTTGAGATGGATTAATGGCTTAGTTTGGAGTGATGTTGGGCCCCAATTCTGGCTAAGTAATTTTTGGAATAACTGACATGGAGAGGCATGATGTAGAAGACTATGGTACAAGAGTCCATGGCACAAAAGGACCAAGTCTAATGGAATAAATGTGCATTTTAAATAGAGAACTTAAGAATGAAGGACTCAAAACTTAGTGAAAGACTTGGGGAGTACACAAGAAATAGAGAATGGTTGTGAAGTGATTTGTAGGGATGGAAGAGAATAAGTCAAGCATGAATCCAACACCAGCCCATAGAAAGATAGGCATTCAATGATGATAATACAACATTGAAGAGACAATATAGGGGTAGAAAGGCCTAGGCCCTTAGGAAAATTATTTATTATTCTACGATGACTCAAGTGTATTGATGATCGTTGGCAAGTCACCTTGAGTGTATTTACTTTTGTAACTACTTGTTTGAGATAAACCAAGTATAAATACCCCTAGAATGTAATTTGTAATGTTTTTGTTTAGTTGAATTTTATCATTAGAGTTTATACAAGTTAATTTCATTGTAACTCTAGAACTATGTAATATTTAGAGATTACTTATGAATATGATGGATGAATCTTATTTTCACTTAATATTAATTTTAAATTAGCTATGGAGATAATGTTATTAGTTATCGTGTATGTTGTTATTTAATTTAATGAGTTAAGTTTAATAGTTACCATGAATGCCATATTTTTATTTTTGATCATTGAGTAATGAACATGTATTAAGATAGATTATAGAATGAGTTTAGTATTGCATATATTTTTGAGTGCCCCTATATATTAGTACACCCTCGCATGATAAAACCAACATGAACTGGTCCCTCATTACATGCTTTTATTAAGCACATGAAAACTCATTCTTGCATGAAATGCTAGCATTCTAGAACATTAGACTCTTAATCAATTCAATGTGTGCTTAGGGGACGTTATGCCTATGTAAGGAAAATAATCCAAACAAAAATCTAGCCTTCTGATTGAGTGCATTAACCCACCATTAAATCTAACTTAGATATTGAGTAAGTCAAGGGACCAAGTTATGAACTTGTTAAATGTGAGCCATGGTGGGATCATGGTCTAGTAGGGTTGTATTTGGGAAAAACTACATTTTTTGAATTTTTAGATTTTTAACCGCCAAATAAAGAAAAATCAAATATATAAATGGTTAGAAAGGATAAAATCTATCAAAGCTTCAATCGGTAGAGAAAAACATTATCAAAAGTATAGCTAAATGGAGAACATGGCATAATCAATCTATTTTATCAAATGATCAGATCCATTTTAAAGGTTGGTACAAGTGTACCAAAATTTAGACATGGGATGAAAATTGATGTTAGGGTCATAAAAATCATATTTATTTTGCATGAAAAGCCACGCTTCTCTTTCTTTAGTGGTTCATCTCATTAGTAAAAGGCCAATATTATTAGTAAGTATTTCCACCATGTTGAAATCAATGAATATTTACCAATGAGTGTCAGGTAGTGAATTGGTGATCCATTACCACAAATCCATCCATTCATACAAATAATTTTAGGCATAAACATTAATAATGCCAAAAAATAATTCTCTATATTGAAAAGTGTCCAAATGACACAAATGTGAAGTGTCACATCTAGAATCCACAAAATATACCCACCATTTTGGTGAAATAAATTTCATGTGACTGCCATGACCCAATTAATGATTACTTATTATCACTAAGCTATCTAGACATATCACTTTATTGACAATGCATAGAAAGAAACTTATCATCTTAATTTCTTATAAGCAAAATATGTCTATATTTGCATTTTTTTCCAAAAATATCTCACCATGTACTTACAAGTTAATTTTTTAAGACCTCAATCATTCCATGATTAAAAATTCATAGATTAAAAGTATTGAGAGACATATCTTCTGAATCTATCCCTTAAAGGGAGTCATATCTATTCTTTAGGAATTGCTCACTATTGGAGAGAAATAATTCCTAATGCTAAGTAACCCAGCTGGTAGCCAACTCAACCACATACTTTATCTCTTCCATATATTATTGAAGAAAGGGACCATGAGAATGAGCCAAGGATTCCCAAGAGGAATTTCATGTGCACTTATCTTCACTTGAATGGGATTCCATATGTGGTTGAAGAGAAAAATGATCTAAAGAAAAATTTGAAGAAACTTGATAACTGGTCAAAACATTTATGGCCATAGGTATGTTGTAGAAATGAGGTTTTGATAATTCCACCTTTGAATGGGTGAAATCCTTGGTATGTTGAGTGCTAGTAGGAAACTCCCTAGCATGTTGAGCTAGAGGCAAGGGCACTTGAGGCACACGATTGGAATACAGTTTGTTATTGCTCACTATAGTTAGATGAGTGGGTCCATTATTATGATTGTTTTTTCATCCCCCAATAATTTTCCACCCATACTCATAAGGACTCTTGGGATTATTAAAAATGGGTTTGGGAACTAGCTTGTTATGAGGTAAATACAATGGATAATCCTTGATCTTATGGTATGCATCTTGACAATGGAAGCACACATTGGGCAAGTTGATATATAAGACCTACTGTGAGCATTGAAACTCACCAACTAGAATCTCCACAAACTCCTTGAGATTAATCAAGAGATATACTTCAATGTAGACCCATTTTTAAAGCTACGTAAAATATAATTTTGTAGGCTCATAGTTGACAACATAGCTAGTGGACATCATAATTTTGTTGATGAAATTCTAACAAGGAAGAGGTAACCCAAGAAATTACACCCAAATGGTGACGTTTAAATTAGCTTAATTTGAGACAACAAAGTCATGAGTCCAAGGAAAGAGCACCAATAAAGATTTAAATATGTACTAGGTGGAAAACTTGTTCAATATCACACTCACATGGGTAGGGTCAAAAAAATACATAAGGAAAAATCCATTCATCATGTTTTGGACACTCTCTAGCTTAATGCCATGAGAGGTCTAGGTAGATTGAACCCAAGTATTAAGCATATTTTCAAAGGAGACACAACCCATAAAATATCCTATTAATCAAAACTACTCTAACCATTGACATGCATAATTAAACTTAGGCACATGTAAAATAACATTAGGTTGAGAAACATTACTTTGTGATATACTTTGGGGATAACTTTTTTCAGTCACTTGAGAGGTGGTGCTATAGAACTAAGCTCCTCCTTAATATATTGTGGTTTCTATAGCTAGATGGGAAAGTAAGGAGGTCATTATATAGCCTGAGCTTGCCCAAGGGTGAGGCTCCTAAATGCCATTAAATGTTATTATCTCATATGTGCCAATAAAGATTGGGGTATGGTTCAAAGGTCAGTAATAAATGATATCCATGATGTGCATAGTTAAAACCCTAGCCAAATGTTTGGATTTTGATAATAAAGCAATTTTTTTGTTTATCACTCCAGTACCTTTCACTGAAACAAGGATATAATAATCATACAACATTTGTAATAATTGTCTTATTTTTTTAAGCTAGATTTTTACCCAACCTAATTTGATTTAACAAGAATGGATTTCAAATTCAATGTCACATTGTGGTATGATCTTTCATTATTGAAAGGGTGGTGGTAACATTTTCAAAACTTTAGCAACAATTATCCTCTTATTTAATATTGCATGTGACCATTTTATCTACCTTATTTAAGTAGTACAAGTTTGTTGTTCAACTATAAATCCTTTTAAATCGATGAAGGATCATAGGTGGTGATCAAAAAATTTGATCTTAGAAAACAAGAGCACAATTATTCCAAAATTTGTGTGATTATTTGTATTGACTATGAAATCATAAAATATCTAATAAGGCTACAATAATCTAGTCTCTCATATTAATACACCTTTATGGCATGTGGAAAAATATGGATCTCTTGGGAACTTCCTAAAGCTAATGTAAATATGTGGTTTATCTTGAAGAACAAATATTTTTTCTAGGATAGACTCCAAACGATTGGTTTTTAGGGGCCTCCGATGTGTCTTTTGTAAAGATAAATCTAAAAACATGAACCATGTCCTCCTTATTTTATCTTTCACCTAGAAAATTTTGTCTTGATTATTTAAAAAAATGAATAGACTTTGGGTATCGGTTGGTTTTTTAATTAACTAGACAAAATAATGAGGGGATCAAGTTAGACATATTTAGGTTAAGGCCCCATATCTAATCATTTGGAGCTTATGAAGATAAGTAAATAATAGTCTTTAAAAAACTTTCCCTTTCTAAAGAGTTCCTCACTCTTAAAATCAAGGCACTCCTTCAAGAGGTTTTTAAGACTAAAGTGTCATCTCTTAAAAATAAAATCATTAGAGAGGATTTTCATATTCTCTTAAAATGGAATTTACTAAAAAACAACTTCATCCTCTCTCAAATCAACAATAGGTTATTGGAATCTTAGAAGCCTCTAAGTATCAATTATATCAAGCTAAATTTTGATGGGGAATTAGGTAATACTTGTATTTATAGAGGTGGAAGCATATACATAGATAATTTTGGTCAATAACTTTCTTGTTTTGACTTGAACATTCCATGGTCTTCAAATAAATTGGCAGGATCTCTAGTTTTTCTTAGAGGTTGAGAACCACTATTGATTCAAATTTCAAGAAATTATTTGTGGAAGGTAATTCTCTCTTAATTATAAACATTGTTAAATTGAAAATATCTAATAAATAGTAGCTCAATTCTATCATTTAAGATATCCTCCATGTCATTCCTTTTTTTGAGGACATTTCTTTCTCCCACAACTACTGTGAGACTCTCTAGTGGATTTCTTAACTGACTTTGGAGTTCTACACCTTCCTCCCAATGAAGATTGTCATTGTGATGGACCCACTACCTAAGAAGAATGTAGATAATTATTTAAAAAATAATTGACTCATTAACAACTTATAATTTATTCAAGATGTCATCGATGGATTTGGTGGTATATCTTTTAGAGTGTTTTTTTGTAGTCTCAAGTTTTCCTCCTTGCTTTGGATTATTGGGTCACTTATGTTCAAGAGGATTGGAGAAGACATGGACTATATTCTAGGTTCTCTCATCATCGATGTTTTTGAAGTAGTGATCTTGGTTTAGTTCTTGAAGGACATTTTGGTGTTTCGCAACCAAGGCTTCTCATGATGGCATGTTCCTACTTCCCAAGAGCGGTTCTATGGTGGTGCTTCCCTCTTGTGCTCATGGATGAATATGGGATGTGAAGTTTTTGGGATTCAGTTCTTTGGTCTTCTCTCTTGTTATTGGCTAGATGTAATTTTGGTTTCTTGGCTTTTTAGATTTATGTTTGTCTCCTTTTACTCTCTTGAAAGCTTTTTATCAATCTTTTTAATAGGACCTTTGTTTTATAGTAATTAAAAGATATTATTTGTTTTACATTGAAAAATTTAAATATTTTTACTAGTTAACTTGTACATTTATTAATAAAATTTGTTTAAAAAATTATTTATCTATGTTTTGATTGATGAAAAGTTTTGGAATGTTATTAACCATCTCAAAATAGCTAACATCATGAATAATAACCAAAATGATGTCATGAAAAATAACCATAATAAATGGTGAGTTTGACAAGAAATATTGAATCAAATACCAATAAGGAAGTTGAAGATTGTCTTGTTTATGGTCGAGCACTAGGAATCTCTTTGAAGCCCTAATTATTATAATTTAATTTGTCTACAACAAATTGTAGGCAGATCGTGAGGAATTTACTCCCATTCTTAGAAAGATAGCCATAAGTTATGGCCCATTCCTATCTATGTTACCCTTGGTGAATGTCTAATGTATATAATTGACATCATTTAAAAATATCTTTTCATGAGTTTTGTTTGCCATCCAATTTGGCATTCCATGTAAGCTCTTCAAGATATATTTATAACTTCTTAGATTGTCCTGCATAGCAAATGTAACAGATGCATGGGTATTTAATCTATCTTGTAAATGGGTCTTTCATAGTTTTATCCACAAATAGATTTATGTGTTATATTTAGTGAATATGTATAATGACAAGTTTTCAAGGTTTTTTATTCTTACTTTATTTATAATAAATGATGAATACTTGATTGAAATGGGTATTCTATAAATTTTTATTTTATTTTTATTTTACTGTGTGTAATATAAGTGAGGGGTTGTTAGGTTTTCTTTGGTAAATATAGCTCTAGTATTGAAGTTTATCCCAATAAGTTATTGTGTTGGCGCTTTCACATAAGATTTAAGTCTTGCATGCTCACCCGAAGCGCACATCTTGGTATCAATTCCCATAGGTTTTTGTTGCATAGAAATAATTATCCATATTCTTGATGTTAAACATGCTTTTAATTAGTTACCCTATATAAGTAGAAATAGACTATTTCAATCCTTTGAGTTATAAGATTGATTACTATAATTATGTAGATTAGTGCCATTTGTAGTTCAAATATAATTCTTAGAAAAGCAAATATAGACAGAACCCATATTATGTCTAATCACTCTAATTAACTCACATGACACCATTAATTATGAATACAAGAAGTTTGATAAAACTATCTACTTCATATATTATGATTAAACATCAAAGAGGTAAAAATTTGTCATCATAGTACTATACAACATGGGTATTTGTACTTGTTTTGCCCTAACCAAGTGTTTATAAACATTAATGGCAAGAATAATTCATTAATGAACTCTCAACAGACTGAGAGTCATGGCAATCAATAACTAGTTCTTCCTAAATACTTGGGCCTCTGTGCCCCCTATATCCTTGCTCTATGTTATATCTTTTTTGCCATATGTTCTAATCATGAGTTGGTGAAAAAATTCCTATTAATAAGGTTAGGGTGACCCATATGAATCATTATTTTAACTACTCCTACTTCTCACATGCTCCCCTAGTCTTCTACTATTGTTCCAAGTCCTATGTCTTTAGGTTCCTTGTGACTCATTCTCCTTTGACTAGGTCCTCTCATGTTGGTCCTTTCATTACATTATCCTCTTATGCCCTATAGGTTTCACACCATGGTACTTCTATACCTATAGAGCTATGCACCATGGTCCTTCTACCCCATGGTCCCTCCATGTTGTGTTAGTCCTATACCAAAAATGGACAACACTTAGCCAAAATTTGGGGTCACCATCACCCCACACTTCACTCTTAGTCCATCCCAAATTAAGTTGCACTAGCATCCTCTGTTAAAAATCTAGGTCTTGTCTACTCTATCTCCTTCTTTACATTATCCCAATGTGATAATGCCTCAAGAACCTTAATAGTTATTTCCTCTATGACCCCATTAAATTTCTTCATCTCCTTAGGTGGGTTAGAGGTCTCGTTAACCTTCTTGACTAGTTTATCTAGGGATGTGGTAGCATCTTTCTAGACGTCTTCAAGTTTGGAGACCTCTTTATCAACCTATCCTCAAAAGGATGCAAAACTTGCATTCAACTATTGGTAGTGTGTGTTTATTATATATTCCATAGTTTCCACATCCTTTAATGCCTTGGAATGCTCTACATGGTCCCTTATTAATAGTGTAACATCAACTAACTACTACCTTTGATATTTTTCATCTTGGAGTAAAGCCTCCAAGACTTTATTTAGGCATGATAGCCTTACAAAAATGCCATCCAAAATGGGGATAACCTCCCTAACTCTCTCTAGGGTAGGCTTGTATACTTTGGTTACCATGATGAACTACTCTAATATCTCTAATCTCTCATCTTTTAATACAAGTTACTCCTTACAATATTTGAGCAAAAGGTTCACCAAGGTCTCTAGCTTTCCTATGGCATCCTCATCAAGAGGTACATCATTTGTAAGTGCCATTTTTTATTTCAAAATTGTTTTATAGAGGTTCAAGGCCCTTACTTCTACCTCTGTGGCCTCTTGGATCTATTGATTCAAAGTGGCCACTTCTTTGATGAGTGCTTGTTTTTTTGTAACCTCTTTGTTATACATGCCCATAATTTTAGCATGTTTTGGCAATGCATGCATCACAATCTATTAAAATATTATGGTGCATGACCTCCATGGCTATATTTTAAAGGGTTATAATTGATATAAGAGGGGAGATGTTTTGAAGATCCACCCATAGTGGTTTTGGAAGCACTAGTGCATCTGGTCCCAAAAAAATGCTATTTTGGGGGAGTTTTAACTTATGCTCCTCATTATACATATTCAACAAGAAGGATACTTATTTCCTTGTTTCCAAGGTTGAATAATTAGAAATGAAGTATGGCCAAAGATATAAAATCTTATCAGGGATACCAAATTGATATCATTCATGTGCATTACTAATCGCATCATCGTCTGGCTCTTCTATGGTCCCATCTAGTCCCTTTCCTTTACTAGGGTTGCGTTCTAGGTAAACCTCCTCATGGATACCAATAGCCATCTCACTCATTTTTTCTTCCTCACCATCCTCTTTTTCACCATAGAGTGGTTTAGCATTAAGCACTGACTCATCAAAGGTAGCCTTTTCCTCTTGTATTAGAGAGGGGGTCTTCTTGAAATTAGATTTTGATGCTTCCAACTACAGAACAGGGACTTCATCTATAGGTATTAGCCTTGAGGCTCATGGTTATGTGGTCCCTAGAGTAAAATCCCTTGGGGGAGATGGTGGTGGAGTTAATTTAGGGGGAGAGGGTAGAGGTAGAGGAGAAGGTGGAGGTGGAGAAGGTAGAGGTGAAAGTGGAGGAGAAGGCTAGGGAGAAGAAGGGTGCAGTGGTAAAGGGCATGGTGGAAATGGAGAGGTGTGGGGTGGAGATGGAAAAGGGTGAACTAGAGATGGACATAGAGGAGATGGGTATAGTAGAGGATCCTAAGCCACCTTCTACTTTTTCTAAGGTGCCTATTGTCCACTTGTGTTGGCACCAAAATTTGGTCACTTCTTTTTCTTCAAGGGTGGTACTAATGGAAGATTTTCCTTAGGGTCCCCACCCTTTGGATCCCTTTAAGGGTGTAGCATGTAGAAAAAATTATGAATTTGTTCTCTCACCATGGTTTTCCTGACCTTAATGTTAGTCAAGTTTGTCTCCCTCTTTTTCATATAGGCCTTCTTGCCTAGATAGACAGATAATTTATGAAGAGTGTGAATCTCCAATTCTATTCTCCCAGCCTCTAAGATAATGGGTTGTGCATCATAAATTTGATTCATGGAGTCTATGAAGTACCACATCAAGAAGGTATATGGTAACTAAAGCCCTATAGATAGATCTCTAAAAGGGTTCATTTTGATGTACACCATGGAGAAGTGTTGTTTTACAAAAAATTGCACTTGTTCTATAGCCAAAGGGGGAAAGTCCTTTGAGATGTGCCTCTCATTCTAAAATGTTGACTTCATCCCATTAAACCAGTACCTCATCTTGATATTGTATGAGGGCGTAATGTGCTAGGGGCATGTGAATACCTTGTAGCATTTAGTAGGGGATTTATGCATGAGAGGGTATACCCACTTTAGAGCTTCTGAGCTATAGTCTAGCACATTGATATTATCAAAAACTATTAAGAGGATAAATACCCCTCATGTGAACCTATACTTAGGCATCCAATGGGTCCTCTCTACATATTAAATAATATTTTGGGTGAAGTACATAGCCTAATTATACCTTAGCCCCTATGTGACTTGTTGGGTAATATGAAGGTGCATCATATTGACCTATTTCTATCAATTGATCCCATCGATATTGGTCATAATAATCCACATTGCTACCCATAGGGCAGGATCTTGTAGGTTATTGATATGCATGGCATGGCCCTACTTATGGTACATGAGCATCATGGTAGTCTTTTAGATTTCCTTAGTGTTTGTCAAGTCATCAATCCTGCTCGATCTTGAGTACTACAATCCCATGACCTTGCTGATCCTCTTAGGCATGATATTCAAGATAGACACAATCCTCATTAATGTGTGAGAGAAATAATTGGACCACCTCTATGGGTTTACTAAAGTATGGTAAATTAAAGAGCTATAATAACCCTAAAGAGTCTAACTAATTAAAAATTTTAAGATTGAACACCACCTAGTTCTTGGTGCTCTTGGTCTTGAACTGATAGGCATTTTGAAGCTCAACCTCATTCCCAAGTTTATGATGGTTGTAGTTGAAGATAGTACATGTGTAAACCTTGGAGGCCTAGTTTTTTGTGCATAATATTGATTTTGGATATTGTATTTTTTCAATCAATAGAGATGGGGGTGGGGATATTTAATCTTTCTAATCTAAGGATGATTGAGCCTTCTTTAATTTATGCACCATACATTCCTCTTCTTCTTCCATAAGTTAAACTTGTTCTTCTAGTGTTTTTCCCCTAATATAAACCCAGTCTCCTCTGTTCACCTCCTCTTCTTTTAGTATTGTTGGTAAGGGTTCAATCCTTTTGGCATTTTTCTTAGGATGCATCACCCTTTGAGGAGCCTAAAGGTTAATGTGCAGTCATTTAATGTTTAAAAAAAATACGTGGTTATGGATGACTGCTTCAACTTTCTAAGCTTGAGCACCCTTTAATGGCAGAACTACAATCTACAAATTTTGATACTACCTCATGTTTTTCTCATGAAACCAGACTTGTAATACCTATCCTCAACTTTGAAATTCCCTATGTAGGTTTTTTTGGAAATGAATTTTATTTGCTTAGCTCTAGCTTCACTTGAATTGACTTAGGTAATTACTTGTCCTTCAACTTTGTTAATCTCAAAGTAATCACAAAGGTGAAGTGTAAAAAGAGTTTAACTTGCCAATTTATAAGCTAAAGAGGGGGTGGTTATCCATCATTTAACACTTTCCCATCACCCATAACTTCATGTCATTAATGTATATCATTAATGGTCATCATGCTAGGATCCTCAATTTTATTAATTAATACATTTAATGGTACTTTTTGCATCACATCATTGGCCCATTCCTCACCATAACTATTCTTTTTACATTAATGGCATATCTTGTCTCATGTCTTTTTTCCAAGTAGATGATAGTTGTGTCCCACACTCAAACACATACCATTGGATATAATTCTACCAAATTGAATATGGACCATTGATCTGCTTCCACATGGCTCGAACAAGTATAGTGAATTTATTTGACATCTCTTATGGTCATGACACTTGGTAGCCTCTCACTTTTTTTCAATATTCCCTAACATTTTGACCTTAAGATCACCATTAGATCTATTTTATATGAGTGAATGTGAGTCACAGATCTACCTAGACCTATTGACTTGAGCTCATCCATGTGATGTTAGATATGGATTCTACTCCTGAGATCATGCTACTTATCACTGATGTGATCAATTTTAATGTCATCTAAATTTTGACTTAATGTTCATCATTGATCTTTGATGCATGATTAAATTCACTTTATTAGATATTTAGGACCCACTGACACTATCTTCACCCACTTACCATTAGATCTTCATGGTACAATTAAATGTTGACCATTGATCTACATGGTGCAATTAAATGTTGACCATTGATCTTAGAGCATTTGAATTCAAATAGCTATTTTATGAGGCTTAAATTGATGTTTGCATGCCCTAAGAACCTTATGCACCCATGTACCTTGCATGCCTATCTAACCCTATGCACCTAGGTAACTTGTATGTTTTACTTACTAAACATAAACTCTTACCCCACACTAAAATGAGTCATGGTCCTCCATGAAAAGACAACCAAAACTTTGAAAGGAAATTACATGAAGAGTAGTTGCATGTAACACAACTAGTGATTTTATTAAAAATAGGAAATCCTAAACTAATGGTACAAGCCTTATTGATGATAATACTTCAACTATTCAAAAGTGAAAGATGGCCAAAGTTAGCTTCCATTATGGTGCCCAAGAAGGAATTGGCCATCCATCCTTTGTAACAAACATGCTCTGGTAGGTCAAATGCTATGAATTATAAAATGACCATCTTAGTGGATTTGAATATTTTTAGGGTGGCACGTGAACTTGGAATCATATAACAAGACCTTCATTCATGGAGAAAATGTTTTGTTATTTATATGGTGATCATGCCATATCTTTTGCTTGTGATTTTCCACATCCTATCTCTAATGAGTAAGGAAATGAGCTTCATCCAATAGTAGTAAAGTGTCTAGGTGTGCTTTCAAGTTTGAATCTTCATCCAATTGTCCTACTAATGTTATACATAGAGATGGTACTAAACTCCACCAGTAGGATTTCCTCTTTTCCATATACCAAGTTAAATGACATGCTTTTATTTAGGCACTTATAGGTTATGCGGTAATCCCATAGTATTGAAAACACCCTATCATCCCAACTAGTTTAGTCAACATTATAGATATTTATCCATGTGGTACTTAGGATATTGTTAAAATCCTTAACAATTTCATTGGCTTGTGGATGATATGGTGTTCTTTTATGGCATGCGATCATGAACTCAAACAACAAGATGTGAATTATTTCATTTAAAAAGTGGGTTTTGTGATCACTAGTGAAACTCAAGGGACATCCAAACCAAGTTATTATATTTTACTAGATGAGTTAAATAGTAGTAGCAATAGTAAAATCATCTATTAGCATAGCTTCAACCCAAAATGTAAGGTATTTAGTTATTGTAATGATGTACCAAAAACTTATTCATTATCTTGCTAGAGTGATAGGGTCAACAAAATCAATAGTACACTTCTTAAATGGTTATTGAAAAGGAATGGGTCATAGAGGCATGGCATCCCTTTAATTAGGTTTGCATATGTAGTGACATATGTCACATTGTGTAACATATGCTTTAGCATCTTGGAAAAGAGTTGGCCAGCATAATCTAGCTAGAAGAACCTTTCATGTGATAGCCTCTCCAACATAGTGTCCTCCTACAATACCCTCATGAACTTTATGGAGTGCCTTTGGTTTCTCATGTTTCATTACATAATGTCAAAGAAATTTATCATGGCCCATTTTATAAATATCACCTACTATAAGATGAAAGGGTACAACATGAACCACAAGTTACTTTTTTTCTTATGAGGTGAGATAGTCAGGCGTGGAGCTAGTGGTCAAGAATGTTGCAATGTCTTCCAACTATTTAGGTAACTACATAATGTGTAAGAGTTTTCATTAGGTATATCATATTTTATGGTGTGTGATGGTTCTCCATTCTTGATTCGAGATAGGTGGTTAGATCCACAATTGGCTTTCCTAGGTTTCACCATAATAGAAAATTAAAACTCTTGGAAAAACATAATCTAGTGATAGATCCCTCCATGTAGTATAGGTTTATTGGTAAGGTACTTTAGAGCTTTATGATCTATATATAAAACAAAAGGAGTGGCTAATAGGTATTATCTAAATTTATAAAAAGTGTAAACCATCAACAATTCTTTGTACTTCATAGTGGTATAATTTCTTTCAACTGTTGTGAGCTTTTTGATGGCAAAGTAGATTGGTTGATCCAGGTGACCTTCACTTAGTTGTGTAAGTATTGCACCAAAATCCATGCCAAATACGTCAACATGGACATGGAATGGTTTTTTATAATTAGGGAATTGAAGGATAGTAGTAGTGACCAACTTTTCCTTTAGTGTTTCAAAAGCCTCTTTACAAGAGCAACTCCATATGAAATGTTCATTATGATTTAAAAATTCTTCTAGGGGAAAGACAATCTTTGTATATCCATGAATGAACTTTATATAGTAACTTGTATGGCCCCAAAAGGTATGGACCTTACATAGAGTCTTGGGTGCTAAGAGGTGAAGAATAATAGATACCTTCACCAGGTCTACCAAAATTCCTTCCATATAAATAATATATCCTAAGAGCACACTAAAATATGTCATAAATAGGCACTTCTTTAAATTCAATGAGATTTGTAAGACCTAATAATTCTCAAAAATAAACCCCAAGTTAGAACAATGGTCCTTAACCAAAACATAAACTAACCAATCATCCAAATAGACTTGAAGGAACTTATGGATGAAGTCCTTAAAGGCTTCAACTGATATTCATGAAAACACCACTAGGGCATTTTTCAAACCAAAGGGCATGAAAATATATGCAAAGGATCCCCATTTAATGGTGAATGTTATCTTGGGTTAGTCTTCTTCAGCTATTTAGACCTAATGGTACCCCATGAAGCCATCTATGAAGGTATATACCTCACATCCAACAACACCCTCAAGGATCTCCCCCATGAATGGTGTTGGGAAGGGATCAATTACACAAGATGCATTAAACACTTGGTAGTCCATGCAAATATGGATGAATACATCCTTATTGATACTAATCACCATAGGAATAACCCATTTAGATTCATCAATGGGGGTGGTTACTTTGGCATGCAACATGTTGTCAATTTCTTCTTTGATACATGCCCATAGATTGGGATTCATTCTATATGGTTATTTTCTAACTTGTCGAATACTATCAACCAACTTGATATGCATATTCCCAAAGGATGGGTGGAGTCCCTTCATTTCAATATAGTTTCTTGGGAAGATATCTTGATATTCTTTTATAATATTAAATATTTTTGAAATCTTTATGTCATTTTAATAGTTTCCTATCATCATCATCTTTAGTTCTTGTTATATGTTGATGTTGCATTGAACAGTCTAACTGTCTATTATAAGGGTTGTCTATATAGGCACCTATGTACAAAATAATTCTTGTACTAACATCCATAAGAAAATCTAAATGGTTAGATAATGGGTTGAGTGGAGTGGATCCTTCACCTTATTCCACTTGTAACAAAATATTATATTTCCCAAAATGAATTTCTTCACATCGATCCTACTCAAGAACTAGTATAGGCATAGGAATCAAGGATGTTGATGGTTCATTTAATAAGTATAAGGGTTCTTTAGGGTCATAATGGATACTCCTCATGCATTTTTTTATGGGATTTGGGTCACCAAAAACTTCTTCATGCATAGCTTGGAGACTGAGGCACAAATCCATCCTCTATGAAGAAAAAGACAGTGCAAAGTTCATGTTTTTCTTCAATAAATGTGAAAACTTGGTACCCATGTGTCACTCTTCATGAACATACCATAATCATGCCTAAATGTGTAAACTACTATGTAATGCATGCACTCATAAATATTTTGGTAAGTATGATTCCTTATTTCTCCACATTGTTTCACAAGCTTCTATGTGGGGCTCAAGTGTTTGTAGTCCATTATAACTATTTTTCCCTTTATTTTGTTATCATGATAGAATTGACGGTGTAAGGTTGAGTGCACATAATCCCATTAGAGGAGTTGTTCATAATGGGTTCACCACCATTATGCAACTATGCCATCAAAGAGATGGACCAAAGATTGTATGCAATCTACATCAGTGTGGTAAAACTCTTCAAGGTATTGAATGAAGTCTCAAACTTCTATCTTCTCATGGAAACTTGAAGCCTCATCAAGTCTTTCAAGTGATGTCTCTATGATAGGTCCCATCATGATGTGTCCAGTGATAAGGTGAATGAACTTGTGTCATTTATTGAATCGATGTGGCATATTCTCTTGGTTATTGATTGTACTGCATACTCTGCTAGTGAGGTTGTATTCACCATGAGCCTAATAATTACAAGCATTACTTGTAGTGTTAAGAAAGGACTAAGTATCTGACCACTAAAGAAAACCATCTAGAGTGGGATATATTTCTTCATCATTCCTTATAGTTACATTATATATGTAGTTTATGTCTTCATCATTATTGATAGGTTCTATGTAAGGAGGTCCTTGTGCTTGATCTAGTGGTATCACAACACGCTGATCAGTGTTCTTAAAAATAATGTAACACTTCTCAAAGCTCAAGTCTACATTGTTCTCATAGTGCTAAGGTCATCTCAAGAGATTTGGGTAATCATCATCTTTATCTACTTACAAAACCTCAAAATCTACCTTAAAAGGCATACCAAGTATGTCAACTATTGCATTCTTGAAGACCCTAATAGGTAATTCATGAGTCTTATTTTCCATAAACAAGACATGTGGTAAAGGCTATAGTGATGGACTAGCCATCTTATGTAATGCATCCTTAGTGAGGACATTTAATTCTTGGTCACTATCTACTAATATATCTTGGATTACCCATCCATCAATGGTAGCATTAACCAATATTTCTCAATCTTGTAGAGGAACTAGGAGTGTCTTGTCATTGAGCATAATTTAGGTGATAATCCTCACTCTATATAATGACTTGAGGTTGAACCTCATTTTGTACTCAATCTTTAATCTTAATCCAAATGCTTAGTTGTGGGACAATATCCTCATCTAGCATCCACTTACGCAATTCCTAAAAGTCATCATGCATGACATTTTGAGGCTCAGCTTCCCTTTACAAAAATGTACATTACATTAATTATTTGTATCTTAGGAACTAAATCTCTCCCTAAATTTCTCATACTAATTCCATCATATCTTGTAAGACATCCTTTTGTTATTGGGCATTAGGATACTTTCTTGTTCATGGTTCTTCACGGTGCACATTCTCGATGGGATTATTGGTAGACTGAGTTTGTCCCCCTCTATGAATGGTAATGTTTACTTGTTGAACTATAAGGATGTTTGAGAAGGTGTGCCAATGTGGTTTATAATTTTGAATCACATCAACATCCTTTTCATTTCACTCCTTGGTGATAACCACATATATGTTAGGGCACTCTTATAGTCGGTGGTATTTTTTGTAGAAAGCACATGTAGGGTATTCTAGATAATCTCATTGGTAGTAGTCTAAAGATCCACATTTGTAACATGTCCTAGGTGGGAAATGAATACTTCCTTATCCTTTTCCTCTTTGTCATCCATGGTATCCACCATTGTTTTGATTATTGGCTATAAAGGTTTGGCGAGTGCAGCACACTCATGCTTCATAGATGTCACTAATCAAATGGTATTCATTAGTGTCATGAGTATAGGCATCACAGATATTGTAATAGTCAAACACCTTAGTTTTCATAGCTTGATATATAGGAGGATACGAGTGTACATCATGTTATTCATGACATATTTCACATGTCTATTTAAGTACCATGTGGATGTTCTTACATGGGCAATTACACCATGTATGCCCTTTATATTCATAGTTTGTACACCAAACACCACTGTATGTATCATATGCATTATTAACTATTAAGTTCTCTAGTTGTGATTCCATTGAAGCTATTTGGTCTTCCATGAAAGGACTAATCCTAGTATCAATGCTTACAACTACCTCAGCACGGAGAGTAGCTTCTAAAGCCTTACATAGGCTAGTGAAAGTCCATTGAGACAATGTTCATTAGAAGGGTAGTAATAATCTTCCCATAAACCATTGTGCATGTTGAGTAACATTAATCTCAAATTATAGTTTAGATAATAAAGTCTTAAACCACGTGTCATACTCTCTCACACTTTTACTAAGTCTTTGCTTTATTTCCTTTAGCACAACTATGCTCTGTTATTCAAATTCAGGAATGTCAAACTCCTAAAGGAAGACTATTTTAAGTTAATCATAATCAACCACCATTCATTAAGGATATAAATTTTGATACCATTTATACATGTATTTCAAAAGCATTGTTACAAACTAGGTGACCTTATGCTCAAAAGAAGTAATGACTCATGCCCTCCAAATTAGTTCACATTTGTGGGCGTGCTCAATTGCATTCTCCATACCCATATATTCTAGACAGTTAAGTGTCATTTCATAGTATAATATAGTTAGCTAAGGTGTTTGAATGGGTGTTTGTTTGGAACCTCTAGCCTCGGTCCCTTAAGAAGGAAGTCTTCTACCTCTTGTACCCCCACTTACTCCACCTCCACCTATAGTACTCATGATATAGGGCATGATAGTTGGTTGATTAGTGAAATTAAGTCCTATACTCTATCCTTATAGGCCTAGTCCACTAGGCGTTCCAAATTATTCCATATGATTCCCTTGAAGAGGAAAAGAAAGCATTAATTCTAAATGAGTGTCAAAAGGCTCAGCTTCAGTATCCCTTACTAGTTCAATCTTTGATTCTAAACAATATGTATATTAGTTATGTATGTATATTTTGTCTAACTCAAGAGCATGAGAATTCACTATGGTTGGGGGTCTAGGTTGGTTGAGATGTGGTTCTTTAGTTATTATTATATAACTAGTCTCTCCTTCATATGATAGTAGTGACATAGGAAGCAAGATGGAAGTGATGGGGTTCTCATGCATTTTCACTTCCCTATAGCTCCTAACAACACTCCTTGAGTTTTCTTGATCTCTTCCCATGCTACTAACTCCTATAATCCTCTATCAAGATTCATCATACTTCCATTTTCACAATGCACACTGACTAGCTACCATTTTGAACCCATAATATTCTACCAACTCTTCTTCTCCCCTCCCAAATGT
Organism: Torreya grandis; assembly: GCA_037957365.1. Lineage (NCBI taxonomy): Eukaryota > Viridiplantae > Streptophyta > Pinopsida > Cupressales > Taxaceae > Torreya > Torreya grandis. Next base: position 342,360 of record JARHVA010008385.1, on the reverse strand, counting down.
GTGTCTCATGCATGGGAGGATTTAGCTCTTCATTGGTATAGTCTCAAGTCCAAGATTACAAATAGATTCTTGATTTTGAAAGCAAAAATCATAATATAATGGCCATGCAATTCTTGAAGGAACTAAAACTTGGATTCTTCAAGACATGAATATGTAGCTATAGAATACTCTAGAATGTAGGTGTTCAAAACTCTTCTCCACCAAATGTTAATATATCTTGTCCATGGAGTTCTAAGTCATGCTAAAGCTCTTTGCCACTCTATCATCCAAGACTGTCTCCTTTTAAGATTCCTTGATCCTTTTTGAGTACACATCGATAGCCAAGTGTGTAAAAGAATCAAGATCTCAATAAAGAAGGTTTCATACAATGGACTGTAGAGGTCTTGCTCTACCCACTATCATGTAAAGATTCTTAGTTCAAGGTAAGGAACTACATAGTTATCCTCAATACTAGTAATCCATTCTTCTATATTCTCAAGAGTAATATGCTCAAACATTTTCCATAGCTAAAAAACAAGTGCTATATGTCTTGACAATAGAACCAAAATCTTGGGTTTTCTTTGGTGAATACAGTGTCAACACTGAAGTCTAGCCCAATGAGCTAGTGTGTTAGCCCTTTCATGCAAGATTTAAGTCTTACACACTCACCCAAAGTGCACAACTAGGTATCAGTTCATGTAGGTTTTTATTGCATTGTAATACTTAGCCATATTCTTGATGTTAAACATGCTTTTATTTAGTTACCCTATATAAGTAGAGATATACTATTTCTATCTTTTGAGTTCTAAGATTTATTACTATAATTACTCAGATTAGTTTCATTTTTAGTTCAAAGCTAATTCTTAGAAAAATTTTTTTAGACAAAACCCATATTAAGTCTGATCAGTCTACTTACCCCACAAGACACTATTCATTATGAACACAAGAAGTTTGATAAAACTAGCTACTTCATATATTATGCTTAAACATCAAAAAGGTAAAAATCCATCATCATAGTACTTTACAACAAGGGTATTTATACTTGTTTTGCCCTGACCAAGTGTTTACAAACATTAATGGAAAGAATAATTCATCACTAATCTCTCAACAAATTGAGATTCATGGTGATCAACAACTAGTTCTTCCTAAAGACCTGGGCCTTTGTGCCCCCTATATCCTTGTTCTATGCTAGATATTTGCTACCATGTGTTCCTCTAATTGTGGGATGGTGAAAAACTTCCTATTAATAAGGTCAGGGTGACCCTTATGAATTTTTATTTTAACTACTCCTATTTCCCATGCAGTCCCTTAGTCTTTTACTTCTATTATGAGTCCTATGTCCTTATGTTCCTCATGACTCATTCTCCTTTACCTGGGTCCTCTCATGATGTCCTTATATTCCATATTCCTTTTGTACCTTGTAGGTTCCATGCCATGATGCTAATGCACTTATACAACTATGCATCATGGTCCTTTTGGACCATGGTCCTTCTGCACCATGGTCCTTCTGCACCATGTCAGTCCTATGCCAAAAATAGACAACACTTAGCCAAAATTTGAGGCCAATAAGGGTAATCTAGAATCATTAGTCCATACCAAGGTAGGGTACTAATCACTTTATAATTAACTGATTTATTTCCAATTAATCAGAGAACTTGAAATAATATTGTGTTATAAATTACAAAGTTTTACTAGCATATTCCATAGGAGTTATTTAATAATATTATTTTACATTGAATGTAACTTTAAATGTTCTTAATCTAAAAAACATAATAATTATAATAAAATTGCCAGCGCATCATTTTGTTTTTATATATTTAATTTGAAATTAACATGTCCCATATCATAATTAATAATCATGACCATGCAAATTTTCATTCATTATAATTTCATATGCATGTAACCCCATTTATTGACTAGACATCTAATCAGATTTCATGATTGAAAAAATGTGCTTTTCTCTAATCATTAATGTAAAATTGACCCCATTAAGAGGTGTTATTATGATGTATCCATAATGTCAGGAGAAAAAACATGGTTCTAGAAAAGTCCTTAGAATAGAGAAGAGAGGATTTGGTGACCTTCTAGAACAACCCTCCCCCAAATAGAGGCTTTAGAGCCATCTTGTTTAGTATTAATAAATGGTGATTTGATGTTCATTAGGGAGATGTGCCTATCACACTACATTGTAATTACACTATTAAGATTACAATGATCCTATGGCTCCCACTTTCCCTAGTTGTTTATGTTTATATCATTCTACACTACACTATTTTTTTTGTTGACTACTAATCCTCTAAACTTAGTCATGTAAATATTTGATCTTATACATATTTTTACCACATGTTTATGCATACTTTCATTTCTAGATTTCTTAATTTAGACTTGATTGCGTCTCTAGGCTTCTACATCTATTCAAGGGCATATGCATATGTCATTGTTATATATCTCTACACCACTTCTTTTCATTGTTTGTATGCCTTAGACATGTGACCACATCCTTGTGTGTGCCTTCTTGATTATGTATGCAGACATTTGAACATGTCCTTTCATGTGGCTCTACACCAACCTACTTGATGTTTTCATATGTGGACATTTGAATGTGCCTTGTATGTATTACTTTCTCAAATTTAGTGGCATGCCCATGTCCCTTTTATTGTGACTCCTTGGCCTACTTTTCATGCCTTATGTGTTTTGTATGTATGGTTTCATGTATACATCATGGACATGATGATTGCCTCTTGCTTGTTGAAAACTCCAATTTTAGTTTCCATGGGGGACCTCATGTATCTCCCCTTCCTCTTTGGGTGCCTTGATGGACATCATGCCCTATCCCCCTAGGTAACTACTCAATTTATTTCTCAAATTCATTATTCATTCACATGTTTACATTGTTATATCTATATTGATAGCCTAATGAATGTTATATCTAGCACACATCATACATTAAATACTTATGCTTAGATTATTTTACATTTTGATTGCATGTATGCACATTATATTGATTTATTATGAAGATATCATATATGATTTGTATAACACACATATTGTAGCTTTTTTTTTAGGACAATTCTTTCACAAGTTTAACAATTCACCTCAAAAGAGGGGGCATTCATAGAGGTTTGCCACATAGATCAGGGTATCTGAATGCATTTCAAGTATAGTTTTTAGCACACATGATACTAGCATACCTATCTTAGATAAATATATTTATGAGACATTAAGAGATATCATTATTGAGGCACCTATATCACATTAATTTTTTAACATAAGTGAAATAGGTGCCTTGAGAGTGATATCTCTCGATGTCTTTTACATAGATTTATCTAAGATAGGTATGCTAGTTTATTATGTTTGTATTAAAAAATAGATTAATTATATCAAGTTATTAAGGTTATTATATTTTAAAGACAAATAATTAACCTTGAATAAGGTATTTATATCACTTTAGTTTTCATTAAATTGATTATGTTTCAGGAAAACACAGTGGGAAATAGTCACATAGAGACCAATTTTAGTCACATAAAAATCGATATAGTTGGACATTAACACCCAATATGGGGTACTAGTGCCATAATGATACTATCCAAGTATGTAAATATTATCTATTAGCCTTAGTTTTATAAAATTATAGATTAGTAGAAAAGTATAGTAGGTGTAGTTCAGGTTTGCATAGGTTTAGTTACATATTACTAATTTTTGCTTAGTTTAGCATAAATTCGTACCAATTTTATCAAATTGGGCATATCATGCATGGAATGATCATTATCATTTTAGTTTTAGATACTTAGATATAGATTATTACAACTCAATGCAAAATCCATATGTACAAATATCATATTTGGGAGCATGTGTAAGGCACACTATTTCCATATGCTCAAATTTTACTCTAGTTGATCAAATGGAATGGAAAACTTCATGTCATTATCTATGTTTTTAATCTAGACACCATTTACACTAGCATAATCTAGACACCATTTACACTAGCATAATCTAGACACCATTCACACCAACACAATCCAGATTTGATACCTTACTCTATCCACAGTGGTTAGCATTTCTAAGTAGTCCTTGAGCTACATACATGAGTGCTTATTTAGCTAATTTTCATTCCAAAATTATTGAGTGGCCGTTGAGTCGACATTTTTATTTCCAATTATAGTTAAACATCTTTAGTTACATTTCATAATCTAGATGATTCTACTACACATAGTTAGGCAATGATGGAGTCATAGTCTATTTGAGTTATTGATCCACTTACATGAGAGGGTTGGACACACCATTAGTCCAATCCAAGCTATTCATAGGTCATGATCTACCAAAAATAAGTGGGTAACAATGAATTAAAGGCTAGCTTGATTTATTGATCCACTCATACATGGGGATTGAGCAAGCCATTCAACTTAGTCTAAGTTATTCATTGATTGATCACTAGATACATGCACACATAGGTTTTCACCAGGTTTATGCATTGATTCATGTACCCAATGAGGTGTATTCATTCCTTTACTCTCTCTTATATCTTTACTCAATTTTGTATTTTTATTTTGATATCTCTTAAGTAAGGACTAATCTATGCACATTTCATTTGAAAGACACAGAATGGAGCATGCTTCATACACTTAGATCTAGATTCATGAGCTTCACCTCTTAGATAAGTCTAGGTATATTTATTTTCCTTTATCCTAGTCTTTTTAATTTACTACATTTCTAGAATAAAAGGGGGGGAATATAGCCATCTAAAATGTCACATGAGTGCTAAGAGTGTTACTTTAGACCACCTATCCATAACTTATCCCTAAAACTATCTTATGGCGTATTTAGACACCTATTGATCTACACTATGAGGCCTAAGACCAAGCATACAGGGGACAATCAAGTTTTGGTTGTGCAAATTGAATGGGAAAATCTAATTTAAAAATAAAAAACTAAACATGTTCAATGGAAAAAAAATCTTACTTGTAGGAAATGCAACTTTTATTCATTAATAAAGAATAGGAAAACCTAGTATAATGTACTACAATGCATGTTTTACAGAGTAGATACATAGAGCATGCTATATGTGTTATAACTATGTGGAGCCTCCATATTAGACCAAATATGTATGTGAATGGATAATTTACCCTTTTTTGAAGAGCAATGGTCTCCATTACATTGATGCACAGTTGTAGAAACTATAACTAAAGTTATTGTGAAGTGTACGACTTGTCTTAATCAGCATATTGCCCAACCTTGGCCACCTGTGAAATTTTATGTGTGTCATGGTGGGTGCATGTGTTTATCACTTTGATGATCTGGTCTTTTTCTATGGGGTACAAGTATTCAAGACCAAAATTAGAAGGATTTGTGTCATTATTGGATTGAGAAATGATAGAGTGTAAATATTGAGAAGTTCCACAATGAATATTGGGTGCATGCCTAAGTACTGAGGTAGATCAAGAATGAATGTATTCTCACCAATTACATGCAAAATGGTGTAAATACCACATCATATAGGTTTTATCTTTTGGTGTGGACCTTTGAAGAGTTCCTTCTAAAGTTACAACTGAACTTTATCACCAACTTAGAATGCATGAGGTGTGTGATGTGCATCATGGTACTCCTTGTACTTATCTTGAGTGTGAGAGAGAATTCGATGAATCTATTAGTAAATAAATTAGATATGGTGCAAAAAATTCTCAACTTTGTCTGCTTCCAATTCTTGTGCACATAACTCATTGCTTGATGGTTCACAGTAGGATATGTCTAGAGGTGTTGAAGGTTGAAAAGTAAGACATGTCTAGAATGGACTATTGTCAGTAGAGCTATGAAGATCCATTTTGTAGGCATGTTGAATGTACAAGAGATTATCATCCCAGGTGTGGGAATGTGTATAATTATACATTCATAGAAGATGAATAAGTATGTGATTGATGACTTCAAATTGCCCATTTGTCTAAGGATGAAAAGTTATCAACTAATCCAGCTATGTACCCATCAATTCCCATAATGCTTTCCAAACATGACTCATAAAGCATGGATCATGATCATAGATAATGGGTACAGGTGACCCAACATGAACCCAAACATCATTGAAGAATGCCCATGTAGTGCCAACTATGTCAATGTATTTTCTACATGTGATCATGATGGACATCTTAGAAAATTGATCCACTAAAATGAACATAACATCATGTTGTTATCTCATTGCAAGCAATTCAATCATGAAATCCATGTTGATATATTCCCATGGTTTGGATGAACCTAGTAGAGGTGTGTAAAGTCCAATATTTCTATTTCTAAGTTTGGTAATGCAATAAATAATACAAGACTTGATGTGTCACTCTATGTCTACGCATATACATAGCCAGTAGAAGTATGATTATAATGTTGCTAAAATATTTATCATTTTAAATTATCCTGAGGTCTTGGCATAGTGCACCTCCCAAATGAGTTGTTAGTGAGGTGTGCCAGAGGGAACATGAAGATGTCCAAACTTGTAAAGGAACTGGTCAAACAAATAGAGTTTAGGAACTTGGTTACCTTGTGTGAAGCTAGTGTAAATTATTATGAATTCTTAATTAGTTAAGTAGAGAGGAACCCAGTCTATGAAATTATAGATATACATGTCCAACATTATGATGAGTGCATAAATTGATGGTCAACCAAGGAAATATGTGATCTTATTATCCTTCCCTCTCTTATGTTGGATGATAAGATGGAATTGTTTCATGTAAGTTATCCATTTCATGTGGCACATATTTTCCAACTTGTTTTATGACTTTAAGAACTAAAGTGGTTTATGGTGTAAATGAATAATTGTCTCCTTCTTGAGAATGCAGTGTTGTCATTGCTTAATTAATTTCACAATAACATATAGTTCCTTCTCATAGGTAGAGTACCTTTGCACCATGTCACTAAATGTCTCAAAGTGGTACGTGATCAGATGTTCATGTTGCATGAGCACTGCACCAAGTGCATAGTCAAATGCATTAGTGTGTATTTAGAAGGTTTATATAATGTCGAGTATTATGAAAATAGGCACTTTATAAAGGCATTATTTGAGTGCCTCAAAATCACATTATTGTGCATGTGTCCAATCAAACTTGGATTTGGCATGTGTGAGATAGATAATAACCCAAGAGATGTGAAAGAAACCAAGGATGAACATGCGGTAAAAATTATCAAGTCTAAGAAAACTCCTCAATTTTATGAGATTACTCAGAGTAGGCTGATCTTGGATCACTGGGATCTTCTCTAGATCTACTCTAATGTCAGTGTGATCAATGATGTAGCCTAGGGATTGGATTTATATGGTGCTAAATTTACACTTCTCTAAGTTGGATTATAAATTATGTTAGCATAAAGTGTTTAAGATTCATGAGATATACTTCATATGTTCCTCTCATGTCTTGTTGAAGATGAGAATGGCATCCGAGTAGATGATGATGAAAGAGTTCATGAATGGCTTGAGTAGATCATCCATAAAGTGTATAAAAGTGGCTATTTCATTCGTGAGGCTGAAAGGCATGATCAACCATTCAAATAATCCTTCTCGAGTCTTGAAGGCTACCTTCTAGACATCTTTAAGATGGACTAGAACTTGATTGTAACCTAGCTTCAAGTTGATCTTGGTGAAGTATTATGTGCCTTAAATCTGGTCCATAAGCTCTTCAATGTGTGGTAGTGGATACTGATTCTTCAACATGATATTTTTAAGTATATGATAGTATATATAGAGTTATTAGGACCCATATTTTTTTGGTGTGAGGACTATTAGACTCTCACAAGGTGAAGAGCTATCCCTAATCTTGCCCTGATGAACAAGCTCTTGAATCTGGCATCAAACTTCATCATTCTCCCAAAATGATCTATGATAGAGAGGGTTATTTGGAAGAGGGGATCTAGGAACCAAATTAATGTGGTGTCGTACTATGTAGTGTGTTAAAAGAACTTCTAGTTCTATGAAGACTTCACTACTTTTCTCTAGTAACTTATCAAGTTGTTGTTGCTATGATGATGTGTGAGTGTTGTGCATTATTAGGTGTGCTTCAATTTTCAATGTGCAAGTGTATAAGAGTGGACCATGAGTAACATGAACTTTTGTGTATGTGAGATGATCTTGAAACATTACTTGGTAGAGACCAAGGTGACTTTGATTGTGGGTACTAACTCAAAGATGTTGTAGAAGTGATCTTGCATGTGAATAGTCCAACATTATGGCTTGGTTTTATAGGTAGCTTCATGGTCATATAAGTACAATCTCCCCCATACAATGTCATAGACCTTTAGAGGTTCAATTCCATAAGTGATGTTGTCCTCCATAGGATTGATTGTGTAATGAAAAGTGATTTACCATCAAACCTATATATCTTTCCCTTATTGAAGCCACCCTAAAAAATATGGCTTTCGATGTGTAGTAGTGGTAAGACCAAGGCACTAAGATATTGATTGTGTAATGATATTCTTCTAGATGCCATTATTTATGATGATGTGGAGAGGTTGAACCTTCACCTAGAAATTGGTATAAAATAGATTTTCATACTCTTTAGAGATGTCAATCACAATGGTGTTGGTGCTTAGACAAGAGGCATCTAGATCAATGTCATCTATTAATGTGGGTTCTGATGTAGATTGTGCAATTCAGGATTATTGTGCACAACATTTAGGATCATCATGAGTGGATGAGCAATGTAGATGGAACCACTTATCCCTAGACTTATTTTTCTTGCCTTTGTCTGATGTAGAAGGTGTTGGAGCCTTTGAAGGTTGAGTAGTCTTTTGGTGTTGCTCTCCTTTACAAGAAGTGTGTTTTTGTTTCTACATAAAAGGTTCTGATGTGGAGTTATACAAAGGTTGGGACTTATGCACTACATTGGATGAAGAACTAACACATTTATTCATCTTTGCCTTGGATTTGATCTTTATATCATTATGATATGCTTTCCCTAGAGTGTCATAAGTCAATAACTCCATATTCACATGGATATAAGGTGAGATTCCATTGATGAACTTGTTGATTAATTTTACCCCTTGGTCAAATAAGGCAACCCCACTATATAATCAAATGTCCTATAGGGTCTTTATAATTCATAGCATGGCCATAAAAGTCATTTGATGTGTTTCACACATTCATCATTTGTATCATGTCTTAATATTTCCCTCATGTCAACTTTTTGGTCACTCTAAGTGACTTGTATAGTTTTCCACTTAAGACAGATGTGTCAAAGTTTCTTCTAACATCCAAGGTGTTAGTTAGATGTCATATGGAAGTTTGGAAATTGACAATTGGAATTTCAACATCTATCTAAGAAGATCAAGCAATTTTTAAGAAGTTGTACAGTCAAAGATAACTCTTAGCACATGGGGAGGATTCATGTGGATCTTTAAAAAACCTACACATATTTTCCATGCTTAAGTAGCTTTGATAGTTCCAAACTTGGCTAAAACTAATTTATCTTCCATATCTATCCCTTGGATAAGGTTAGATAGCTCACCGATTTATTATTAGTATGGACAGAGGGAGAGGAGCTAGTTTAAATACTTTTGATGGATGTTATTACTCATAATATAATCCAATGATATAGATTGAAAATTGGTGGATTTTGCTTCATGAACCATCCCTAAGAATGACATTGATTCTATGTTGACTACACATTCCTAACACCCTTAGATTTCCTCATCTGTTACAGTAGTCTATGTGAACTAAGGAGTGGAGGTAGTCTTTCAGAATATGATCATCCTTCTTACGTGGTTTTAAAATTGGTTTTCATGTGTGTTCATGGAAGTTGGGAAAGAACATCTGATTTTTATGGAAATGAATATCACAGTAATCTACAAAGCATGTTTATATAGTTACATATCTTTGTCTTCTATGAAATGGCTTCAAAATCAAGGTAATGTGTCTATCCTTCACCTCCTAAACCATGGAATTTAGTTTCTCCATGAAAAGTTTGCATTAAAATATTTATAAGTTTATTGAGGTGGGTTTCTCAAAATATAAACAAAGACTAGTTATAACTCTTCAATGCAAAGTCATCTATAATCATTTGTAAACATGTATGGAAGAGGGATGAACTATATAAGACCTAGAACATAGGTGGTGTTCATGCCTAAGAATCAAATGGAGTTTTTTAAGTCACTCATGAATTATGGTGTTGACCCTCGATATATCACATAGCCTACATTCAGTTGAGGTAAGAAAAGTTGCTCAAAGGAAGATTTACCTTAATATCTCTGAAATAGGTCTATGTTCTATAATGTTCCATCTTATGGTGAAGTGTCTTAGATTCTAGACTAGTATAATGGTGTCACTTATATCCCAGACCTAGATTATACATCTTGACGTAAGGTAAAAGGATGATATATTAAAGAGAATGATTATAGAGTGGAGCTTCACTCAACTAGATTTTCACTAAAACCACTCAGTGAAAATCTATAGTGTTGAGCCTGGAACTTGGAGTGTAATAGTGACCTAAATGGAGAGATGAGAGCATAGTCTGTAGGCATGAGATACATTAATTCAATTTTTAATATGTCCTATTAACCTCATAATGAAATAAAGATATAAAATACAATGCTTAGGCCTAGTGACACTTATAGGAATCTTTCTAATTTTTTCCTAATTGCCACCTACAGGTCACACAGTTAGGACATATAGTGAACCAGTCTAAACAACAAGGATGATAGTTAGTTGATCAATAGAGATATGAAATTATATGACCTTAGTGACCTAAAGGGAAGATGGAGGTCTGAAACATAATTTTCAATGAATAAAAAAGCACCTACATGTTTCACAACTCCCTTGAAGTGCACCTACAATTTAACACAGTTTGCAGACTAACCTAGTGACATGAAACATGAAACTTTAGAGGTTGATAGAGATAAAGGATGGAATAAAAAACATTTAGATTAATTTTATAATTATTATGAAATAATTCCAAGTGATATTAAAAATCAAATAAATAAAACAAAGAACTGAGTTTTAAAACTTCACACTTAGTTCACCTAAACCCTGCACATTCAAGTCATAAGAAGCTATCCTTGAGATAGTTTGATGTTGAGGGATATTGAAACATGATTAGGTTTTGTAATTTGATAAATATAATATTAATGACCTATAATAGACCTAAATGGTCTCTATTTAGTTAGATGAATAGGGGAGATGCCCTCTATTTTATCTCAGACAAAGGGCACTCCCAATCAAGACATAACCTACAAAATTATACATCCATGATGGAAAGGTGAGTAAAGAGTCTTAAATTAATTTTAGGGTGATGAATATAGTTTTAATAAAGGTTAAAAATAATATAGGAGGTCCTAAAGTCATTGAAAATCTACAAATGGTCAAACACACAATTAGACCTAGACTAGGCCTATTAGACCTAGACTAAGCCCAAACCCTCATGGCTTCTATCTTGTTTCAAATGACCATGAAATAATTATAAGATAATTGATAAAATTAATAGGATAAAATAAGACCAAAATGAACCATTGAGTTGTAAAAAACCATCCAAAGTTGGCCAATTTGACCTAAAACCATATTAGGCCTACTTAGAATGCATGTAATGAGCTTGAAGGCCACTTTATTTGGATCACATTTGTATGGAACATGTGCATGAGACCTCAAGAACTTATGGAGACTTTAAGGGTCTCCTATAATCCAAATTTATTAAATTGGTTCTAAGGTTGGACATCAAGATTTTATAAATAATCGTTAATAGTCTAAACCTCTTAAAACCCTCTCAAAACCCTAGTTTAGACCCGATTGAGAAGATATGGTGGGATATGAATTCAAAGGTTGTAAAATTATCATTAAATTTATCTAAACATGTTTATAACTCTCCCAAGATTCTTGACATCTATATTTTTTATATTGTCTTTTGTACAAAAAAACCTAATATGGGCTTTTCTATAGGTTTTGATGTTTTCTATAGGTGCAGAGGAGAATTATTAAATGAAAATAATTGGAATAGGTATATATAGGATTATTACCACTATCCATACTCATTTATAATCATAGTAAATCATGAAAACCTATTTTATATTACATTCAACACAGACAGTCTAAGTGAGATAGTGAGAAGGCAAGGTGACTATCCAAGATGGGAAGTGAGAAGCATGTTTTGAGTTTCATAAAGATATATATGATAAAATAGAGGATAAAATTGTCTTAAATAGGTATCCTAACACATATTTAACACATATATTGGATAAATATAAGTCATTCTGATGACAAGTGTTAAGAATGAGGCCTAGAAGGCTAGAGTGAATGATAAGTGGTGAAGAGAGACCATCAGTTGAAAGGCATATGAAGGATGTTATAATCTTGTTGCCACCTTCTCTTAACAATTAAAATATTTCAAAGAAACATATGGAAACTTTGGATAGTCAATTGAAGTCCTCATCATCAAGATAGTTTCAAAGAGGAAAGTGAAGAACCCTTATGCCAACTCAAAGGAGAACGATGTAATCCCAATCGAAACTTATCCAAGATCACTTATTGAACTATTATCCACTTAATCCTCTTTATTTTTAACTATTTTATATAATTTGACACTTGGATTGTGACCCTTCCACTTATCTTCTTCTCTCTCTTCTCCTTTGCTCTATAAATGGAAGCCATTTTGACAATTGTATCTAGTACACACCTAGTATGGTGAAGCCCTACTAGTTTGGCACCTTGTTTTAATTTTGAATAATACATCTAAAGTTTATTTTATCTTCAAAATATCTTTCCTAAATGTGTTAATTTGTGTACTTGGATGTTAAGTGATGAACATGTTCTCCTTGCTTTCATGTTGCCCTTACATGTTTTATGTGATGGATATCTCTTCTAACATGTCTCATAATGTGTATGTGTTTATTGAGTGTGTCTTGAAGTGTGAAAGGGATTAGTAGTGTCTAGTATCAAACATTATTTTCACCCACCTCTATATGTGCATAGCAATCTACCTCTATGATAAATACTTATGCTAGAAGCATAATGAGTTAAGGCCAATTTTGGTAGTCTTCATTCTCAGTGAATATGAAAGTGTGTTTGTGGACTAACATTTTCGTGTATCAACTCATTATCATAGGTTTCCATATTGTTTCCTTATTCCCTTTACACCCCCAATAAATAAAGTAGTGTAGGTGATAAGCTATCAAAATCTAATCTAGGGACCTTTTTTATCCTTAAACCTAGAGGTTTACCTCTATTATAGGTAACCCACAAGCCTAGAGGTAATCCAATGATTCACTTGATCTAGAGTAGGCTTGAATAACCATTTTTAAGATGAAAGATTGAGTGACAATAGTACTTTATCACTTTATGTTATTCACTTAAGTTCTCATGTAGGCACATGGAGTAGTCATGAAAAATATTGGTGTAGTCTTCCACATACTGATCTTTACACTGGCATAGTTATTAGAAATTGATGTATTCATATTCAAAGTGGGAAAAATGGTAGTATTATTCCTTCATCACATTGACAAAAGTATTCCAAGATTCAATTGGTACACACTCTTATGCATGATGCATGTTAAAGCTCTCCCACCAATGAATGATTGGTATGGACATCTCCAGTACTACAAAGGTGATATTTTTAGCACCAGTGAAAGAATTGAGTGATAAGTATGCCTCAAGTTGTTTAATCCAAGAATCCAATGCTTTTGAATTGATATTGTCTTTTAATATAGGTATATCAATATTGACTTAAACTTTGAATGGAGTTTGTTGTTGAAACTATTATTGAGTAAACTGTGGAGGTGTGGTAAAAGGTGTCTGATTAAGTTGTAACATCAATTCATGAAAGTGGAATTTTTTTTTGGTGCATAGTGCCTCTAGTGCATCAATAATGAGCTTTTGTACCTTGGGGAATACCTCAGGTTGTTTTTGGGTGTCAGACATCTTACTTTTGCTATGACATTATTCTAGATATTTTGAGATAGAATCGATTGAAAAACCTTCCTTATCAAGTTGCACTCACATGTTTACATGCATAAAAAGGAATAGAGATTTTTAGATATGATACAAATGATCCACACCATGGGTCCTAGGACCAAGCATGTGGGTAATAACCAAGTTTTGGTTATTTAAGAGTGAATGGACAAGGTGAATTTAAAAATAAATAACTAAACACATTCAATGGAGTGGAAGTCTTATTTATAGGAAATACAACTTATATTCATTAAAAATGAATAGGGAAAACTAGCACAATGTGTTATAGTGCATGTTTTATAGAGTAGATACATGGAACATGTTATTTATATTATGACTATGTGGAGCCTACATCTTAGGCTGGATGTATATGTTATATACGTATATAATTAAAATACAAGAGTAGTTACAACCACTATCAATTACCAAAAAGATGATTATGTTAGTTCATCTTCCAAGATGGATGATAGTTGGTGAACCTCTTGAATCATGTGGCCAAGGTAAGGTGACACAAAGATGTGATACAGATTCCAAGATTCAGATAGGTACATGGGAATATGAGCTATGGTATGAGACTATGAGGCATGCAAGGCTACAAGCTGTGAAGAGCATGATAATGAGTGCATAGTGTGGAGTGCATAGGGGTTAGTACATATAAGTATGTGATAAGGCGTGGGACTTGTGTGTATGATTTTGAACAAACTTTGAATAAGAAGTGCATAATATTGGGTAAGAGTTGCACACCATGTGTAATAGACCAAATGAGGAGTAAGTTTGGCTAAGTGAGGATCGTGCATGGATCACCTGTCCAACCTTCATGTAGGCCACACATATCCCTAAACATCCCTAAAATAGTCTTAAACCCTCAATTTAGTATCCTAGATTGTAGTGCCTCATGTTCTACCAATTAGACACTAGCACCATTACTTTTATAGTAGTATTTATGGTGTTAGTGTCCCAGTTTGGGTGTTATTATATTTTTATTGCCTTTTATCACCAATGAATATTTTTTTGAATCAAAAACCACCTAGGGTAAATGTAGACTTATTTAAAGTCCCACAAAAACACTATAACAATATATATACATGAATTTTAGCCCTTTATTCACTAGATGGATATCAGATGCAAATAACACAAACTAGCTTAGAACAAGTTGTGCAAAATCAAGGTTATCAATCCTTATTTTCCCCTACTTCTACATACAATCATCTATAGTTATTCTAAGCTCAAAATACATAGATTTATAGTCTCAAGTATCACTCAAATAGTTTAAACTAACATTTATTCTAGTTTTACTTGTGCTTGCACTAGCACTTAGGTGGGTAGAACTACGTCAAGCTTCATACCTCTTTGAAGTATTGGTATGTAGGCAACTCTCCTCATAACAAAGTGTTGATGATGTCTATCCTACCCTACTAACATCACACTTTACTAATTTTTCTAATTAGATTCCCTAACAACATAGAGGTCTAGGGTTTACATGCAAAATCAATCAAAATAAGTCACTGATAGGGAATCAAAACTTTTGTGCATAAAAATAGGCTTAGTAGACTCTAACACAGGTATACCCAAAATCTTAAAGTAGTTTTACACAAAGGACACTAGTGATAAAATGAAGAAACTATCACCTTTAGAGAGGATTACAAAGCAAGTTAGTCAAGCATTAGTCCATAAACCATGAAACACTCATAAAGAACTAACTAACCAAGCCTATCTATTCCTATGGGAATTACAAAGGATAACAAGAAATAAATGAAAGAAAGCAACACCATATTACCTTCCCAAATGGATTCACCATACCCATGTGGCTCAAAAACATGTTCTCCATTGATCAAGCATCCTTGTCTTTGTCAAAAATGGTGGTAAGATCTTCCAATTCCTCAATAATACTCCATAAAACATAGGCTCTTGATTGAAAACCACTAAACTAGCCTATCAATGAAGCTTTGTGAAAATAATTTAGCATTATAAATTTTAAATGTTTAAGCTTTGGAGATACTTGAGCATAATAACTTTGCACCAAAATAGCTTAGAAATGATGTCCATGGCCTTTCTATTTATAGATTTTTGAGATTGGTCAGGATCAACCATGACCATCCATCTCAAGATTGAGATGTGTGGTTGAGGATAATCCTAATATTTGGAATTAAATCCATAATTATCCTCAAGATGACCTTGGAAGAAGGGCCATTGAAGAGGTATGAGAGGCATTAACTAGGCATGGGTGACCTATAACCCTGATATTTTATGCACTTATGGCTTGATATGTGTTACCCCATAGATGATGTCATTAGGTGATGCATATAATAAGAATAAATTTTCAAAAATAAATATTCAATAACTCTCATGGAAAATCCACTTAATCTCTTGATTTGGATTAATTATCCTTAAACAAGGTTAATCAACATTTGTGCAAATATTTGAAAATTGACTCTCAACTAATCAAAATGGTCAGGAAGTCATATTACTAGGTCATAATTTGACTCAAAAAGAATTAGAAGGTGATGTTAGATGCATTGGAACCATATTCCCATTTAGGATGTTATAAAAAATAAATAACAAAGGTACATGACGTGTACCAATGAATTAGAAGAATAGAGTGATCTAGAGCACTAAATGGTGAAATGGTCATTTTGACTCAAAATGATTTGATCAAAGTTAGCTGGCCCATAAAATGAATTAACCTATTTAGGGATACATTGAGCTAAAATGGCACTTTTAAACATTATATTTGAACCATTTATGATGTTTTATGGATTTTGACCTAAAATGTGCATTTGAGTGCAATTCGAGTAAGATTGATAATTTCAACACAAATGGTGTTAGGAATTAGATGTCTACATCAAAATTGGTGCTACTATCCAATTAGGGAACTAATTCATAAAAAGGGTTTTGACCCTTATATCCTATCCCTAACACTCAAATCAACTCTTTTCCTAGTTTGTCTTAGTCAATTTCTAGTTAAGTACTTGTTTGCATCATTTAATACTATTTTTAGAAAGGTCAAACTAGGTCAATTCTATTAAAAATTAGTGGTTGTATTTATTGCATATTTTATACCTTGATTTACTATACTCAACACCTTTAAAAACCTAAGGCTTAAACTCTATAACCCTAAAAAGTTAAATTACATATGAAATAACTCCTTAAGATAGTAAAACCTACAAGAAATATGTTAGGAGTTTGAAAAGTGATTATTGGTAAACAAAAGAAGTCATAATTTTATAGTTTTACGCTCTTAGTAAATTCACATAAGGTGATCTCACTATTTTATAGGTCAATCTCATTAATCTAAAATAAATAAAAAACATAGTCTAGTAACCTTGTTGATTAACATGACAACCTCACCATTTTAAAGGACAAGTTTGTCAATTTTTAGTAAATAACAACACATAAAACATAATTATCCTATGCAAGTTAACCAATTAATAGGTCATTCTCACTGATGTGCAGGGTGTTCTCATAATTTTGTAGGTTAATCTTGTTGATTTAGTAAAAACACAAAATGATGTTGAGATCTGAGAAAGTGAAACCACTGAAGTGTAAGCCAATCTCACCATTTACAAAATCAAACCCTCTAAGACATAATGTGATCTCACCAAATTCAAGAAAAAACTCTCGAAAATTAGTATTGCAAATCCATCATTCAATAGGTTGATCTCACTGATTTGTAGGTCATTCTCACTAATTTCCTAAAAAACACAAAGAACATAACAAATAATGAAGGTGAAACTGTCAATCCATAGGTCAACTTCATTATTCACATGAGTGACCTCATTGATTAACAATGCATTCTCACCAATGTGAAGAAGATAAAACATAAAAAAAATTAGAGGAAAACAAAAGAAATCAAGGTCAAAAGGTGATCTAATTTCATAATTAGAAGACTTAGAAGGCCTTGAAAGAGGGTTTGTGAGGTGTGTCATCTCATTGGTCATGCCAAATGTAAACCATAATTAAAAGACATGGTTAGTTTCTTTTTTTAGTATTCAAGATAAAACAAGCCCACAAAACCTAAGTTCTCAGGGATGATTCCTCATATTGGGCAAGGTCTAACCAAGACAAATAAATAGAAAGTAATTTAAAAGATATTACCTTCCTCATGGACACCATTAGCTAGCCAACACACATATATGATTATGCCTAGATGTAGAACTCAAAGTCTTCATCAATGTTGCACTGTAAAATCCATCAACATCTCTCCAAGCAAACTGGTTTGTTGACTAATTGGAAGAAAAAAGGGTGAAGCTTTCAAAATATTTCTTCAGAGTTTCTTTGCACAAAAAACTTAATGAATGGTATATGGTGACCATTCTATTTATAGGTTTTCCAGATTAAGTGTGGATTTTGGATTAATATGAGTGGCTACAATTTAATTCAATATTAGAGGCTCAAAGTAATAAATATTTTAAAAAGAGGTTGCATTAATGAGGCATGGCTTATTGTTTGCCAAATTTTTGGATGATGTCATAGATGATGTCATGATTCAAATATTTATTAAATTTTTGAATATGACATAATTAGATATTAGCCAATTTCTAGGGATTTTCTATTTAAGTATTTTATTTGATTTATTATTCTCATTAATCCTAATAAGCTTTTGGGTGTTTTATGCAATGTCAAAATTCAAATATTCATTCCAATTAATTGACCCATAAGATTGCTTGTACAATGACAATTTACTTGCATTGATTTAAACAAAGTTGATGTTGGTTATAGTGTATTGCCCCAATCAGGGATGCATCAATATGTTTCATAAATTGCACATGATGTGTGTTGATGAATTAAAGTGTTTCAATGATATTTGGTCTAGTTTATGCATTATTGTGGGAAGTCATTTTGACTTGTAATTTCGACACAAAAGTGGTAAAAAATGGATGTCTACAATTTCTATTAAATGAATCTCTAATTCATCTTTTAAGATTAATAACTCGTATAAGGGTACTTTTCTAAGAGTGCCACACTCAATAAGAAGTATACATAATTATCTTTCATGATATTTCACTATTGATCATTAATCAAAGGATGGTGACATTAATTTAATAAGATGCATTTGATTTTGCATTATATGGTAAATGAGAATAATACTGGTGAAACAAAAAAGGTATCGAGCTATGTAAATCCACTAGATAGTAAACTCTATTAATTAAATAGTGACAATTACTATGGTGGCATAGTAGAATTGTGCCTTCCATAAGTAACCCAAAAGGATTGATTATTTGTTTAAGCACCAATGAGTAAATTGGTACAAGTTACAACTAAGGTCAAGGCTACCATTTATGAGCTCAACAAAGTAAATATTAGAGTTATCTATGACAACTCACTAACATGGAGTTCAAAATTTAATTATGACTTATTTTCTTATCTCCATTTAAATGTAATAGGTTTATACCTTGTGAAGGAAGTAATGCATTTGTGTTGTGCATGTATAGTGATGGTTAGTAGATTCACTAGTGTGTGATTAAGTGAACTAATTTTTTTTACCTTGACCTATGTTTATAATATTTTTGTTTTGTCGATGTTATTTAAATCCCTGTCTAGAATGTTTGTAATTAAGTTAGTTGTGCTATTAAATCAATAGTGCTAGATCAAATTAATGTTAAAAATTCTTGAAATTAACCCTTAGAAATTAGTTTTTGTTAACTCAAATTTTGGGGGTTATGACAGTTGCCTTCCTCAAAAGGTGGGTGACATGGGCTTGATCAGTGTGTCTCATCAAGGTTTGGCTCTCTGTTAAATGGATTGTCTGAGATATTAAAGGAAATGAAGCCTGGAAGGTGATCATGCACAATTATATTGCTCAAGTCTCCTGTCATAGCTTAGAATTATACCCTTTTGAGAGAGTTCTTTAGGTTCCCTCACTTCTATCTACAAGCATGGGAACAACCTCAGGATGTGGGTATCCTATGGTGAGATTGAACCTCTAGGCTCTTTAATGAGGCTAGTTTATTAGGTGCTTCACTTTAGCTCCTTGATTCTCAAACTAAAATATACTATTAGCTAAGGAAAAGATGTGGGAGGATTATTGAAAAAAATATAAGATAAGGGAGGTGATGCACCAAAAATAAGTGATCCACTTGGTTTAGGAAAAGAGCCAACAACTAATGAATCCAAACAGGACTAGGCTATTCTAGTTCTATCTCAAGACCATAGGTATGGAGCATTTGTATAGAGGTTGAGGGGGAGCCTTGAGTTTTGAAGGATAATTAAAAATTAGGTCTATGAGAGACACTATGAACTAGTATCAATTCAAAGAGAACTCGACACACATACACTTCATGCAATCCTGCACAAAACCGAAAAGATCAATATCAAGGTGTTGCTAAAAATTATAGGTGATGAATGATAATCATACATTCTACAAATGAAAGCCCAAAAATGGAGATATTTTGGAAGAGGTATGGAAGGAAGTTTTGTACCACCAATTTACTAGTGGTAACCAATGAACCCAACATCCCTATTTATCTAATGCAAAATAATGGAGATACCCTTTTATGTATTTATTAACCACCTCTATCTTCCCATTAGATTGAGAATGATATGATGAGATATAAGTCAATCTAATACCTAAAAAAAAATCAATCTAAAAGTTACTGGTGAAGATGGGATCATAATCACTTATAATGATCTTGGAAGTACCATGCATTATTTGAATTGTATTGAGGAAAAAACAAATACTGTACTAGATACAAATGGTTGTGATAAGGAAAAAACTAAGAATATTTTACGTGCATATCCACAATTACCATGATTAAATTATTACCTTTATACCTTGATAGCCCTATAATGAAATCCATGAAAACCTCCTCCCACCTCTAGTTAGGGATGGATAAAGACTGTAAAATACTTATTATCTTAATTATTTCACCTTCATTCTATTTAGAAACCATGCATTATAACACAAATTTTTGTATATCCCACTTGAGTCCTTAAAAATAAATCATGAATGATTCTATGATATGTCTTCAAAAATATTGAGTGCTCCATATTGGATATCTATGAAACTCTTGAAGGGTATTGTGCTTGATGATAGAATCTATAAATAGGTATAATATATCTTTATATCTTTATACATTCCCTTTCTAATCAAATTTTATAGAAACACCAAAACCATACTTAATATTCTAAATCATAACATGTATATCCCTGTCATTCTCACATTTAAATGTTGCTTCTTTTAACCAATCTGCCTACTAATTGGTATTTGCACATAACAATGCGTCAATTAATTCATCTTTCCTATAGAGTACATCTGCTATAACATTATATTTTTCCTATCTTATAGACTATTTTAAAGTCATATCCCAAAATTTTAGTTACGCAATTTTATTATTATTATGATGATAATCATTATTCCAAAAAATATTTTAGATTAACATGATTAGTCTTTACTCGAAAGTGTCTACCCTTCAGATAATGTCTCCATTGTTTGATATGATGAAGAATAGCCATCACATTTTTCTCATAAATTAAATTTAACTTTTTTTTTCCATTGAGTTGATGAATCTAAAATGTCATGGGTCTTTCTTCCTATATGAGTTCTTCCTACATGTCATAACTTGATGCATCTCATTTAACAACAAAACTTTTGGAAAAATAATGGATAGCTAAAATTGGAGTGGTGCACATAGCCTTTTTAAGTTTTTCAAATGCATCTGTAGATATTTCATTCCACTATAAGGAGTATTTATTAAAAAATTATGTAAGTGGAGTTATTATGATTCCATAATTTTTTACAAATTTACAATGGTACCTTGTTAGCCCCAAAAAACCACAAAGGTTCTTGAGGGTCTTTGACACTTGCCACTCCATAGATTTGATCTTCTTAGGGTCAAATTTGATTCCTTCATGAGAAATAATATGACTCAAATAATCCATATCCTATACTCCAAAATCACATTTGTAAGGTTTGACATAAGTCTAATGTTGTTCTATAACTAATAATACCTATTTCACATGCTTCAAATGTTCTTCCCAGGTGTTGTTGTATATTAGGATGTCATAAAAAGTAGCTACACAAACTTCCTCAAAAAATTCATAAAAATAGTATTCACCAATATTTGAAATGTATATGGAACATTTTTGATACCAAAAGGCATGACCATAAACTTGTAATGGTCCTCATGAGTTTTGAAAGTTGTTTTAGGTATATCCTCATATCTAACTCAAATTTGATGATACCTGTTGTCCCCCAAAAACATCACTTATTTTTGGGACAACATTTAAACTATTTTGGTCCTACAGACCAAAATTGTCTCTTCCCTTTTCAAAATTTGTCCTGGGCATTCAAATTCCTCATTCTTCAAGCTTCTCAAAAATCTATAGACTCTACAGGCTTGAATCTATAGACTTTGTAGGCTTGAATCTACAGACTTTGCAGGAAAATAAAATCTACGGACTCTACATGCCAAGTTGAACGGGCTTCATAGGTTGATTTCTACGAAGTCTATAGGAAAGAAGCAAGCTTTCAACACTTAGGTGATCTCAAAGTTGGTTTAATGACCAGGTTCAACCAAAAGAGTTTATCGACAAGCTTCTAAAAAAGGATTGAACTGTTGAACCTTGAACCATTTTTATTCAACAGGCTCAATAGGTTCAAAGGTCCAACATTAGCAGCAAGAGTTCAACCACTTCTAGGTTCAAAGGCTTCTACAATCAGGTTCAAAGGCTTTTACAAGTAGGTTCAATCAAAAGAATAAGTTTTTGAGGCTTGAACCATTAAACCGTTGAACCATTAAACCACTTGGGTTCAAGGTTCAACAGGTTCAACATGTTTGGTTCAATGAGGATCAAAAGGACTTAGCCAAATCAAAGGGAATGAACCATTGAACCATTGAACCAAAGTTGGTTCAATTTAGTTGGTTTAATGATTTAGTTCATTTAGTTGGTTCAATGCTTTGGTTCACTCAGTCAGTTCATCCAATGGTTCAATAGATTTTGGTTCAATCAAAGCTTGGTTCAATAGTTGGTTCAAAGGAGCAGTTCAATGCAAAATTTCAAAGAGAGCCTCCCAAAGGACAAGTGCCCTTGTAGAGGGCACTTAGTCAACAAAAGCACCCTTCAGAAGGGTCATTTTCAAGGAAGCCACAGAGGTAAGTTCTTTCAATTTTTTTTTAAGGCAGTCGAAAGGCAAAGGCATAATTCCTTTGGAATTTTTGTTCGAAGGAATTTGGGAAAGTCTGCAGGAGAAAAGCCTAAAAGAATTTCTGAAGGCCAAAGACAAAGCAATAATTCTTGCAGACTTTTTATCTATGGGAAAATGTCTACAAAAAAATTCCATGAGAAAATGTCTGTAGGAAAGCTCTGAAGGACTCTGAAGATAAAAGTTTGCCGAAGGACCTTGAAGGGCAGGTGTCCTTGTAGGGGACTCTCAGCTACCAAATTAAAGGACACTTCCCAAAGTTGAAGGGTCACCTTCCCTTCAAGAGGGTGCAAAAAAAGAAATCCAAAGAAAGCCCAAGGGGTGACGTGCTCAAAGACGTCAAATTCAAGAACGACAAACTAGCAGTTGGAAATTCAAATGTATTGACGGGTGCATGAACGTCAATTTTAAGGTTCATAAAATAGCCGTTGATTTTGAAAAGCCTTAAAGAAGAGCCAAAAAACTTAGACTGAAGGCCATCCAAAGACCACTCACAGGGTAGATACCCTTGTGGGGGGCTCTTCTCGACCCAAAGTGGATCATTTCTCAAGGCTCGAAGGGTAGATCTCCTTCGGGAAAGCTCAAATGACAAAGATGAAGGAATTGCCGAGGAAAGTGATGTGATCGCAAACATCAAAGTTATGACAATAAAATAGCCATTGATCCTTGTAGGTTTAAATCTATGGACCTGAATGCATTCAAAGGCTTTAAGGCCAAGATCAACAGGAAGTGACTAAGGAATAAAGCATCAAATTAAATCAAGGACCCAATTCAATTAACCATAAAAGGAGGAATGATGAAGAAGGATCAGATCACTAGGTGGACATTAAAAGATGCAAACTTTCAATAGAGTGACTTGTTTCTCTACATTGAGAAAAGAAAATGGGCAGATGCCCCTAAATTCTAGCCTATCTTCTTATCAAAGTTCAATACAACATGATGTGTTACTATTCCCAAGTCCATCTTGAAGAGGCTATATAAGGGACTCTCTTGTTAGTGTAAAAAGGATCTCTCTTTGACAATTAGAAACAAAACTTTGCCCAAATTGAAAGGCATTATTGAGACTTTGAGCTCAGATTATTGATCATATTTTGTTATTGGAATAAGAAAGCAAGTGACTTTTCAGACTTTGTGTTGTGATATCTTTGTTGTTGGGAAAATTGTTCTTATGTCATTTTTCTTAATATATTTTTTGTTCCTTTAATTCAACAAGTAAAATTAGTGAAAGTAGTCAGGAAGCTATCCTGAAGTCAACTGTGGAGAGACTTTGTGCCCCCATAATTGCCTTTAGTGTGTTTTCTTTTTTTTTTATGTAAAGGACCTTGGGACGACTTTGTGCCCTCATTGTCCTTTGTATCTCACTCTTGGGAAATTCAAGTGGAGACTTTGTGCTACATCTCGATTTGCTGGTTACTACATCCTTGGTTACATTTTTCCATTACTACTAGGAATATTCTTGTGGTTTGCTGAATAGTACTTCTGAAAGAAGAGAAGTGCTTTCTATCAATTCCCTTGAGATTTTTCCTTTGATTTGCATGCATCATCTCTAAAGAAAGAGAGATGGATGGTTTGTCCTACCCTTGAGTATTATTTTCTATATATATATGTATGTGTGTGTGTGTGTGTGTATATATATATATATGCAGGGAACCTCCCCTTGATCAGAGGAGAGATTAGTCCCCTTTTGACATGGTGAACCTACACATTTGGATGATCAATCTTCCTACTTTGGCTAATTAGACCTATTTTGTTTATCAGTATGCTGATTGACAAAATAATCAACCAATAGTTTTTGGCGACTCCACTAGGGATATAACCCATTATCCATTTATAGCCTTACCATTCACCTCCACACTAACCAGAAAAGAATGCATAGTTTAAAGCCTCAAGCTTCAAACTGAAGCAAGGTCAATTCTTTTCCATTTTTGTTTCACAATCTGGTAGATTCAAGGTATACATGAAGCCAAAGGGCTAAAGGTATTGTTGACCCTATATTTGAGTTGGTACAACAAAGTAATTTTGATCTATTTCCTTCACCATCTCACCTCCAACAAACCAAGAGATTTCCTCCTACTAAAGTCATATCTCCATTACCAAATGAAGTATCCACTTTTGCTGTTGATAAAGCTTTGCCAATAATTACTCCTTTGAGATTTGTTATTCCTCCTTTTCATAGTCATATAATGGCAGCTCAAGGCCCCTGGGGTAATGCTTTTGGTCCTCTTAATCTTACTCGACCTCTATATGAGCTTCCATGCAGTTCAAGGAAGAATTTCCCTGAATTCTATGGTGATGGGAAAGTTCATCCTGATGAACACATTGCAGCTTTCAGCATAGCCTGTGGCATAATTGGAGTAGAATTTGAAGATGTAGCAGTCAGGCTATTTGTAGAAACATTACAAGGTGCTGCTATAGATTGGTTTTATCATCTATAGGCTTGATCAGTAACTGATTGGAATACCCTCAAAGCTAAGTTTGAAGCTAGATTCAAACATGTAGAAGATGCACATGCATTTCTAGCTCAACTTACATAGATGAAGAAAGATCCTCATGTACCAATGAGAGACTTCATAGCCAAATTTGACAAACTAAGGAATATAATTCTTGTAATTGCTCGACCTATAGCTGAGAATCTCAAATGCTTCTTCATTAATTCTTAGTTACCTAAAGTAAGTTTTCTTTTGAGATGTGTTGGTCAAATAGATCTTGCTATAGCTCAACATTTGGCCACTGAGGTAGAAGATGATCTCATCTTAGCAGGGAAGATAAGAAGAGATCTAAATAGAAATAGACCTTCATCATCTTATGAATATTCATCTACAAGCACCATAGATCCAATGGTGTAGAATTTGGAAAATGAGTTGCTTGCTCTCAAAAAGTAAATGGTGTAGGTAATGTCTTCCACTCCTTCATATAGAGATATGCCAAGAAGGACATTTCCAAATCAGTCATATTAGGGCAATGCTACCAAGAATCAAGGGCAAGAAAATTGTCTTCCTCCCCCATAAGGGAAACTTGCCCTAGAAGCTCCTCCAACCAATTTAGTAATGGGATATCTTGAAGCAAAATTAGAGTTCTCTTTCTAGCCTGAATTGAATCAAGAAAATGACATTGATCTCCTTATATAAAATCAAGAAGAATCAGATGGTGACTACCACATTGGTTTCCTGAACTACCAGGATGAACCCAAAAGTAAAGGAGAAGCTATTGATGGATCATATGTAGTGTTTACCAGGTCTAAGAACCAATCAGTCTAGCAAGCTGATAAAGAGAAGATAGAAAAGCAACCTCAACTAGTAGTTACAATTGCTAAGTATGGAACTACTCTACCTTTTCAGTCAAAGGATCTGGTGATCACCCAAAAGGTAGATACATCAATTTCACCTTCACCTTCTACTTCAATTTCATAAACCAGCCCTCCTCCCATCCCTCCTAAAACTTAAAAAGTTGAAATAACTTCCTCTGTACCTAGCTCAATTCAACCATTTGACATAATCGATCATGTCAAAAAGACAAAAATACAAATGTCTAAATTTGAATATTTGTAGTCCAATCTTGATCAATTGAATAAGTTGGTCTAATATGTCAAGAATCAAACCATCCCTGTAGGATAAGAAGCTAAAAAGGTAACTCTTGATTCACCAAAGAACATGCCCATTCTAAATAATCTTGTCATTACTCCTCCAGCTACCCCTAGGAAAATAGAACCTTTCTATGTTTCCCTGTTAATAAATGGTCACAAGCTAAGTAATTATATTATAGACTCAGGCACATCTAACAATGTAATGCCTGCTAAAGTAGCTAAATGTATTGGCCTCACATTGGCCAAGACATTTGGGAGATGTTTCTCCATTAAAAAAAGCAAGAACCATTGCTAGGGCAAATCAAAGATGCCCAATTTGCATTTGTAGCCTTTCCAGACAAGAGAATCAAGGTGACTGTCTTGGTGGCTAACATCCCAACATCTTATGGCATTTTTCTTGGACAAATTTTTTGTAAGGACGTGGGAGGAGAAATAAGCATGGACCTGTCTAAGGCAAGGATCCTTGTACAAGGCATAATGAAGAGGTTGCTCCCTGAAAAGGAGGCAAAATATGTGGTCACCCAAACATCAGCCCCTGAAGCTCAAATTCTTTTTAAATCCTTAGGTATGGGTAACTACTTTCTATCTACAGATGAAGTGCATGAAACATTTGATAAAATTCTTGAAAGTGTCAACCCAACAATCATTTCAACTAGAATAGTAGAAGAACTAGTAGGTTGCAATACAAATGAAGAAGGACCATCCCTCTCAAATGAAGGAAAGTCTAAATAAAAATCAGTATCTAATGAGGTATGGACTCTAGAATTCAATGGAAGCTATTCCTCTACTATTTTAGGAGCTAGGATTAGGTTGATATATCCTCAAGGAGATATGTTTCCTTCATCTTACAAATTACAAGTTAGCAACACTAACAATAAAACTAACTATGAATCTTTGTTGCTTGGATTGAAAGCTGCTTAAGACAAAGGCATCAAGTTTATTCATGCTAAAGGGGATGTTGAATTAGTGGTCTGTCAAGTGAGAAACTTATACCAAACCAAGAATGAAAGATTATGCCACTATCAAAACTTGGTTTGGGACCAAATTGAAAGCTTTGATGCTTTCAACATTTCTGCCATACCCAGGGAGTCTAATGACAAAGCTGATGCACTTTCTATTTTAGGAACTCTCTTAGTTCTTCACTCACCCAGGGAGTCTAATGACAATGTCTCTGAGTTCATTTGAGTGAAGAACTAAGAGAGTTCCTAAAATAGCAAGAGTCAAGTCATAAAGATTGACTCAGATACAGTCAAGTCTATTCAAGAGCTTTTCATACAAGTAAAAATGTTGTTCACTCTTTCTTTAGAAAGGTGAATTTCTTATAGAGGTTCATCCCTAAATTTGTTGAGAAGACTAGACACATTGTGAACATGATGAAAGGGAAGACCACCTTTAGCTAGACTAAAGAAGGCAAGTCAACATTTTAGGATATCAAGACTGCCATTTCCCATTCCCCTACCTTGGTTTGTCTAGATTACAACAAAGATTTTATCATATATAGCTATGCTTTTGAACACACACTTTCAACAATTCTTGTTCAACAAGACAAGGAAGGTATGGAATCTCCTATTTATGTCATGAGTTGCCCTATCAAAACTCATGAGATGAAGTATTTAAATGTAGAGAAGCATGCTTATGCATTAGTGAAAGTAGTCAAATATTTCTGCTGCTATATCTTGAATTCACACACTACTGCCTTAGTTCCTAACACCATAGTCAAGTCCATATTAACTAAGCAATAGTTTGGCACAAAAAAAGGCAATTGGATTGCAAAGATCCAAGAGTTTGATCTAGACATCAAGCCAACAAAGCTTGTTAGGGGAAAAGGACTATGCTAATTAATTGCTGACAATAAGCTAGAAGTTACACAACATGAAGAAGATGAAGTGGAAGATACACCAACAATCCTTTTTGTCTCCACTACCAATGAGTGGTATTCAGGTATTGCTTAATTCCTTACTTATGGTGAATGTCCTGCTCATTTGTCGTATAAAGAAAGGAGGACTATCAAGTTGAAATTTGCCAATTTTATCCTTTGGGACAATAACTTATACAAGAGAAGCATAGATGGAGTATTCCTTCATAGTGTAGATAAAGAGCAACAAAGCCAACTTTTGAAATCTTTCCACAATCTAGCTTGTGGAGGACATTTTTCTACTCTTGTAACTACTCACAAGATTTTGCGAGCCAGGTATTACTAGCCAACTCTTTTCCAAGATACATATAAGTGGGTGAGAAAATGTGAACTTTGTCGGCAATTTGTTGAAAGACCCAAGTTAATTGCCCTACCTCTCAAGCCAGTAATCATAGAGGAACCTTTCTAGTAATGGGAGATTGTTTTTATTGGGACTATAAACCCATCTTCAAGCGCTGGACATGATTATGTCATTACAGTAACTGACTATTTCACCAAGTGGGTAGAAGCAATCCCAACTAAGCATGCTACTTTATAAGTTGTATGCAATTTCCTCAAGGAGAATATCATTTCCAGGATTAGAGTTCCAACCAAAATTGTTACTGACAATGCAGCTTGTTTCACCTCCCAAGAGATTACACAATTCTATTTCCATTATGGAATTACACTCTCTCACTCTTTTGATTATTTCTACAAGGGAATGGACAATTTGAATACAACAATAAGAACCTGGTAACTATCATCAAGAAGCTAGCAGTTGACAATCAAAAGACATGGCATAAAGCATTAGTTGATACTCTATGGGTAGATAGAATTACACCAAAGAGGGAAATTGGTATGTCTCCTTTTCAACTTCTTTATGGTATCAATGCTGAAATACCAATCACCTTAGAATTTCTAGCCTTGAAATTGGCAAAGGAAATTGAAGATCAGACATATGAAAGCTCTCTTCATAAAATAATCATGTGCCTGACTGAGCTGGATGAATAGAGAACCATGGTGGTGGACTGAATTGCTACTCATCAAAGTCTGGTAAAGAAACTCTTTGACTAGAAGGCCAAAAATCATGATTTCTAGATTGGGGATCATGTCCTACTATGGGACAAAAGGAGAGAACCAAAAGGGATGCATGGAAAGTTTGACTCCCTTTAGAGAGGACCATTTATAATTCATCAACACAATGGTGAAAATAGTTTTTTGCTAAAATATCAAGTTGGCACACTCTTTTCTCTACCTCACAATGGGCAGCATCTGAAACACTTCAACTCTTGAAATATCAAATCATTGCATCTGTACATATATATATTTGTATAGTTTTTAATTCTATTTTGTTTTGTTTATTTTCATTTTTGATGCCTTTCATTTCTGGGTAACATGACTCGATAGCCCAATGGTACAGAGATAAAGACACTGGAGATTCTAGATTCTACTCCCTTTAATTCTTTTTATAATTGATAGAAGTTCCACAATTGGAGATTTTGGATTCTACTCCCTTTAATTCTACTCATTTTTGGGACAACATTTGAACTATTTTGGTCTTATAGACCAAAATTGTCTCTTCCCTTTTTGAAATTTGTCTTGGGCATTCAAATTCCTCATTTTTCAAGCTTCTCAAAAATCTACAGACTCTACAGGCTTAAATCTATAGACTCTACAGGCTTGAATCTACGGACTCTATAGGAAAAGAAAATCTACGAACTCTACAAGCCAAGTTCATTGAGCTTCACAGGTTGATTTCTATGGACTCTACAAAAAAGAAGCAAGCTTTCAACACTTAGGCAATCTCAAAGTTGGTTTAATGACCAGGTTTAACCAAAAGAGTTTATCAATAAGATTCTAAGCAAGGATTGAATTGTTGAACCTTGAACCATTTTGGTTTAATAGGCTCAACAAGTTCAAAGGTTTAGCATCAGCAGTAACAGTTCAACTGCTTCTAGGTTCAAAGGCTTCTACAATCAGGTTCAAAGGCTTCTACAAGTAGGTTCAATCAAAAGAACAAGTTTTTGAGGCTTGAACCATTAAACCATTGAACCATTGAACCACTCAAGTTTAAGGTTCAATAGGTTCAACATGTTTGGTTCAACGAGGATCAAAAGGACTTAGCCAAATCAAAGGGAATGAACCATTGAACCATTGAACCAAAGTTGGTTCAGTGCTTTGGTTCGTTTAGTTGGTTCAATGCATCGATTCACTTAGTTGGTTCATCCAATGGTTTAATGGCTTTTGGTTCAATCAAATCTTGGTTCAAAGCTTGATTCAAAGGAGCGATTTATTGCAAAAGTTCAAAGAGAGCCTCTTGAAGGACAAGTGCCCTTGTGGAGGGCACTTGGTTGACAAAAGCACCCTTCAGAAGGGTCATTTTCAAAGAAGCCACAAAGGTAAGTTCTTTCAAAATTTTGTTTAAGGTAGTCAAGAGGCAAAGGCATAATTCCTCCAGACTTTTTGTCTGAAGGAATTTGGAAAAGTCCACGGGAGAAAAGCCCAAACGAATTTCTGAAGGCTAAAGACAAAGTAATAATTCTTGAATTTTTTTTGTCTAGATGAAAATGTCCATGGAAAAAGTCTATGGGAAAATGTCCACAAGAAAGCTCTGAAGGACTCTAAAGATAAAAGGCCACTGAAGGACCCCAAAGGCCAGGTGTCCTTACGGGGGACTCTTGACTGCCAAATTAAAGGACACTTCCCAAAGCCAAAGGGTCACCTTCCCTTTGAGAGGGTGTAAAACAAGAAAGCCAAAGAAAGCCCAAGGGGTGACACGCACGAAGATGTCAAAGTCAAGAATGGTGAACTAGCCGTTAGAAATTCAAATGTATTGACGGGTGTGCGAACATCAATTTTAAGGTTCATAAAATAACTGTTGATTTTGAAAAGCCTTAAAGAAGAGCCAAAGAACTTAGCCCAAAGGACATCTGAAGACCACCTAAAGGGTAGATACCCTTGTGAGGGGCTCTTCCCAACCCAAAGTGGATCATTTCTCAAGGCTCAAAGGGTAGATCCCCTTCGAGAAAGCTCAAATGACAAAGCTGAAGGAATTGCTGAGGAAAGTGACATGCTCACAGATGTTAAAGTTGTGATAATGAAATAGCCATTGATCTTTATAGGTTTAAATCTATGGACCTAAATTCATTCAAAGGCTTTAAGGCCAAGATCAAAAAGAAGTGACTAAGGAATAGAGCATCAAAATGAATCAAGGACCTGATTCAATTAACCAAAAAAGGAGCGATGAAGAAGGATCAGATCACCAGGTGGACATTGAAAGATGCAAACTTTCAATAGCGTGACTTGTTTTTTTGCATTAAGAAAAGAAAATGGGTAGATGCCCCTAAATTTTAGCCTATCTTCTTAACAAAGTTCAATGCAACATGATGTGTTACTATTCCCAAGTCCATATTGAAGAGGCTATATAGGGACTCTCTTGTTAGTGTAAAAAGGATCTCTCTTTGATAATCAGAAACAAAACTCTACCCAAATTGAAAGGCATTACTGAGACTTTGAGCTCAGATTATTGATCATATTTATTATTGGAATAAGAAAGCAAGTGATTTTTTAGACTTTGTGTTGTGATATCTTTGTTGTTGGGGAAACTATTCTTATGCCTTTTTCCTTAATATATTTTCTGTTCCTTTAATTCAACAAGTAGAATTAGTGAAAGTAGTCAGGAAGGTGTCCTAAATTCAATTGTGGAGAGACTTTGTGCCCCCATAATTTCCTTTAGTGTGTTTTATTTTTGTTTTTATGTAAAGGATCTTGGGATGACTTTGTGCCCTCATTGTCCTTTGTATCTCACTCTTGGGAAATTCAGGTGGAGACTTTGTGCTACATCTTAATTTGCTGGTTGCTACATCTTTGGTTAAATTTTTCCATTACTACCAGGAATATTCTTGTGGTTTGATGAATAGTACTTCTAAAAGAAGAGGAGTGCTTTCTGTCAGTTCCCTTGAGATTTTTCCTTTGATTTGCATGCATCATCTCTGAAGAAAGAGAGATGGATGGTTTGTCCTACCCTTGAGTATTATTATATATATATATATATATATATATATATATATAACACAGCTATAGGGAACCTCCCCTTGATGAGAGGAGAGATTAGTCCCCTTTTGATGTGGTGAACCTACACATTTGGACAACCAATCTTCCTACTTTGGCTGATCAGACCTATTTTTTTATCAATACACTGATCGACAAAATAATCAACCAACAATACCCAAAATGTAGATCTAGTTTGGTAAAATAAACAACACTATGTAATTCATATAATAAATAATAAATTACTATAAGAGGTAACTTATCTTTGATTATGTAATTATTGAGTTATTTATATTTTAGGCACATCCTCTACGTGTCACCTTTATTATGCATCATGACCATTAGGGATGAATATTCACTTTGGCTATCTCAGATAATACTTGCCTCCAACATCTCCTATATAATATTTTAAATTTCACTCTTTTGGTCATATTGATACCTATATGGTTTAATGTTTGGTGGTGTACTACCTAGAAGCAATCTTATGGAATGATCATGTGATATTCTTGTTGGTAGTCCTTTTGAAATGGTACCAAAAATAGTTGGGTGGTCATCAAGAATCATTTATAAATTAGGAAGTGTAGACACATTAGTTGGTTGAAATTATATGGAAAAAAATCACACTAAAAATAGATCATTTCCTTTTTAAGAACCTTCATCATATGATGTTAAGTGATTAATTGTGGGTATTTTCCCCTTAATCCATATAGTTCAAATGTCTTACCTTCAAAATGAAATCACATTAATAGTTACTAAAAATTCATCTCTATAGTGCCCAAATTTTTGGCCATTGTACTCCCAAAATAATGTCATCCCACCCATGGGAATAATGAACATAGGACAATCAAACATGTAGTATCCCATAACAACATTTATGTTATGAAATTTTTTAGAACAATTGACTATGCCACCATTTGTAATTATGACCTAAAATTATGGGGTGGGGTAAATGAAATAGTTCAAATGAGTAACTCACTTACTATCAATGACATATGTAGTTCTTAAGTCAATAAACAATGTCACCTTTTATTTGTTGAGGAAACCCACCACCTTAAGGTTTGAGGAGTAGTAATACTTGAGAGTGCATGGTAAGAGATAATAGGAGGAGAATCTCTAGATTCCTCCTCTGACTCTTCCATACCCTCACTTGAGGCCTCACAATTTTATTCATCTTCAATGGTTCCTTCTTAAATTTACATGTTTCTCTTAAATTTACTAAGGGGTTAATCCTGTATGTTGAGGAAATGATGTGTTGTTTCATGGCCATTAGTGAAAGT
Source organism: Torreya grandis (assembly GCA_037957365.1). NCBI lineage: Eukaryota > Viridiplantae > Streptophyta > Pinopsida > Cupressales > Taxaceae > Torreya > Torreya grandis. The sequence goes on along the minus strand of JARHVA010008385.1, from coordinate 308,535 downwards.
GGCTCATTTGATCATATTTTTTTCTTCTATCATGCACGCTAATTTTATGGATTCAGATACCATAGTTGGATTAAAAATGTGATTATTAATTTGGATGTTATCCTTGATCCCATCCAGGAAAAATTTAGTCATGTTGTCCTCATTGATATCCTTCACACATAAGGATAAATTTTAGAATTTTTGAATATAATCCTTAACAATCCCTATTTATTATAACTTTACTAATTGAAATAAATTTTTGAGCCATTATTATAATATTGCATCTATATATCCTGAATAAAAACTGACCAAGTAACAAGAACACATATATTTTTATTTTGAGTATACAACCATCTATACCAAATGAACTACTCAGGTTCTAAATATAGAGATTCCATGACCACCTTTTATGCACATGGGGTCTGATTTATATCAAATACATTTTCTACTTAATTGATATAAGTGAGTGTATCCTTACCATAAAAATTTTATACTTCCATTTTTGGCATCATGTGCTTCAGACCAATATTTTTGTGGCAATTTTTCTAATTTAGAGATCCTAAATGAAATAGTGGAAGATCATTTTGTAAAGCTAAGCTAAAAGACTAGTGAACTCACCACTCATAGTTTCCAAATGAGTCTTCACAAAATCAATGTCCCCTTGTACCCCAGTTATGTCCCCTTTAATTGCATTGAGATCATATTTCCTTACCATGCTTTGTATATCTAATTGAAATTAGTGAATTATCTAAGAAGCTGAAGGATATGAAGTTTTAGACTCTATTGTGAATTTTTTTTGGAGTGTCCTTCACTTTCCCATAGCTACGAGTGTTAGGACCAACCATGCACAACCTTAGGATGGAGGGATTTTGACCTAAAAAAAGTGTATTGATAGATTATAGCAGTATGATTGTCTCTTTTAGACAAATCTAATGACTGCTAATTTACACAAGGGTGTGAAAAAAATTATATATTTTTTTCTTATTCAAAAAGTACTTTGAACAATACTATAGTGATTAAATTTTTTTAAATCTTTGTGGATCACAAGTTATGTTTTTCTATCCTTTATCTCTCAATATAACTATAACACTAGATATGAAAACCAATGCCATAGAAACTTGCCCAAATCGATGCTTTAATACAACTTACAATGAAATTGCTTAGATGTTCCACAATAATGGAATAATATATCATAGAATTAAGAACAAAATAAGTAGGTATACAAAGACAATTGACTAAAGAGTATAATAGTTTTTAATCAAATATTTCTTACTTACCCTTATTCTATACTAACCTTTTGAAAAGCAATTATGATAACTATTCATTTATAATCATTATCCTGCATGATGAAAAAAATGAATTTTTGTTTTATTACAACACAAAGACAAAACCAATCTTCCCATGATCAATATTAGATGTGTGTTGGAAAACCTATCATTCTTTTTAAGGAGATATACTATCAGTTTATGGCCCTAGACATACTAGAAATCCTGCTTCACCATTTAAAGTAAAGATAATCCATGCTAACTTGGTTCACCTTCATGGTCAAATGATAATAAAATTTAATTTGAGGAAAAAATAAATAATGTTTGAATTTTATAATTTTTGATAAAAGAAAAATAAAATACAAAATAGGATGTGTTGACTTTTGCATAGTGCTTACTAAAAATTCAATAATGGAAAACATACCCACAATTTATAAAAAACACAAACTTACACCATATAGTATAATTAGTGACATTGTAGAATCAAATGATCCATATTTAGTAGGCTCATTTGGAGCTTTGATTATAGGTTGTCAATAAAGCAACATATCATTAAATCTATATGTCAAAGATGAAAACAAAGCATTCCATTACAACTGTAAGATTATATTTATCAACGTATTATTTTTCCTTTCATTGTATCCCTATTTGTTTATAAATTAACTAAAACTATTTTTTTTAAGATTCAACTTGGAGATCAACATCAACAACATTATCATGAAGTAAAAGATTAGCTAATGTATGAAAAAGTGTTAGTTTATATTTTAGTTTTTTGTATGCAATGGGACAAAAGGTAATTGAACTCTTCATGAAAATTTTACCTAATTTTTCAAACCATTAAATGATTAATACAATAGAAAATATTTGAAAATAATTGCAACATCAAACATTGAGGCAAGTATCCATTTCCTTGGTTTTTTAAATTAAAATCAAAATAATATTATATTTCTCTTTCCTTGACCACATTAAAAATCACTAGCTAACACTAATACCAACAAGTTATAATCACACTAAAAGCATTTATCTAGATCCCTTGCAATGAATTTTTAATTCATCTCAACATGCAACCCTAATAATAGGTCCTCATACTGATGACTATTTACATTGTGAAAGATGTCCAAGAAATATAAGGTGTTCCTATACTCATACATTGACATTTAACATTTATACAAAAGACAAAAAAGTTGAATGCATATTACCAAAACTTATTTTTGACACTATATTTTTAAAACTAACAGTCATATCATTAGAAAAATATCAACAAGACATTTTATAAATTGTATTTCTATTTTAGAAAATTCTAAATGATCAACACATTCATAAGTGGAATGGATAATACTATTTATTCTATTAAAAAATAATGAACCATGCTTCCAAGCAAGTAATTTTATTTACATTTTAATTTACATAAATTTTTTAAAAGGGCAAACAACTAGTTATTCATTAAACTAATACATTTCTCACATTTAAAAAAAAATTGTAGGATGTTACAAGATTATGAACATTTTTAATGACATTCCTAATTCTAACCCTAATTTTTTTTTAATGAATGTAGTATTTAAGTCACTATCATAAATTTATTCCTCATTTATACTATCATGTCTTCATTAGATAGTGTTCAAATGTTCGTTACTTCAACTGATTTGAATTTTTATATTGTTGTGTTGTTTATAAATTATGGAAATTTCAATAATATAGACAAATTTAAAGACTTAATGCTTAATTTACAATGACTTTGTTTCTTAATTATATTTCCAAATCTTTAGTTTCAAGGTTTCACAAAAGTTATTTCAACTACTTCAATATCACTCCTAATTTATGCACATATATTTTTATCATTTTTATTTATTTACATGGAGTTTATTTGTAGAATTTATTAGATACTAATTTAAATTATACCACCAATAAAATATGATTTCAACTAAATCTATTATCTTAATTGGACATTGTTATGAAATTTATCTATACTTTTGTTCATTGATTATTAAACATTAGAAACTAAAATGATTGATAGATACAAATTCTAGAATCACATATATTGATATGGCATAGAATTTATCCATCAATATTACATTCTAGATACACTATAATTTTAGCACCTTTTCTCTATTTGTATGGATGTGCAAAAATATACTTAAAATATGTTGATTTTTTATTGTTATATAGTAGTTCTTTAGTTTGTTAAAGTTATTTATACAAACCTTTTATTTAAGTGTATTTATATAATAAGTAAGACATTTAACCTTTATACACATTTTAATTTGTAATTTTTTTATTCTATATAAAAGAATATGATGTTTAAATGCTTCCCAAGAATTTATATCAAATGTATACAAAGTTATTAGATTAGCTAAAATTTACAAATTATTTTAATAGTAAATCCAATTCTTGGTCAAATATGGAGCTTGGGACAGAAAAATCAAGCTCTAATATTTGGGACATATTACATGTTTTTTTAGCATATAACCATAACTCTTTTAAAGATCCAACTATATCAGTGAATTGTTGTATCAGAAGCACAAGCACACAAGTATTTGGTAAGTGAATGTTGTATTGTTTAAAAAATGATTTTATAACTACACCATACTATGTTAACACCCTTTTTAAATGCTATTATTCATCCTCAACTTTATTTTATTGATTTAGGTTCCTATCTATTAAATTAACATACATTTATCTTTTTTGAGTTACATTTTCCAAGCATATTGTTCATATACATTGTTATCATAGAACAAGTGAAATAATACAACATCTAGAAGTTTTTTTGCATGCCCGAATGACTTATGTGAATAGAATTTGCATTTGTCATTAAGGTCAAATGTGATTTACTAGTACAAATTTATTTCCAAAAATTAATACATTTAAAAAATATATAAAATAATGGTAGTGTGATAAATAAAAAAATTATTGTTATTTGTTTTCTCACCATTAGCTAACACAAATGGACCTTGCTTGAATCATATGCTAGATAATACAACCTTTAAAGAAACAAGAATACTATCAAAGAAAATAACATCAAATATATACCAATCATGTCATGTTAATTCAACATAGATATGCCATGATATTTATTTTAAGAATCAATTCCTAGCTAAAGTCTTATTCATTATCTAGCCTCCAATTCTAAATATAATTCCCATTCTAATAAAGATAACTAGTTCTCTCAAGTGATATGAAACATACAAAAATATTATCTCCTTTCATATCAATTAATGAATTTATAGGGCTTATCTTTTTCAAATTTTTTGTTCAATAGCATGCCATGATAGATGTTAAACTAATAATTTTAGGACATGATATAGAAAAGAATAAAAAGCCAAAACTGATTATGATCATTAATCAAGTCCAATGTAGATTTCCCATGTTCATTGATATAATGCATTTGTTTTATCAAAATTAGGGATTAAACAAGTGTTAATCTAATTATGATAAAATGTTGACTAAAAATAGAATGTATAAGAAATGCAAAAAATAGACATAAATGTTTTGGAACTTGTTATTTCTAAAAATATTCTAGAAGGGTAAAGTACTAAAGATAAATAACTTAGCTAGCATTTGAGCATCTAGTGAACTAAAAAAAAGATTATGTGATTGATTATGAGACTGTGTGAGGTCATTGTGAATATAGAACAAAGCTTTATTTTATTCTTGGACAAGGTCACATTATTCAAATAAGGTCAAATTATGCTATCATTTGTAGGGTGCACCGATGTCCGTTAGGTTTTTTTTTTTAACTCTATGTGAATTTTGACTAGTATACCTTTACCTATAGATCATGTGCATATATTTAGGATAAATTGATTATTATATAATCTAATGTATGCCTTCTTATTCACTTTAAACCTTAACTCATTGACAAAGAGGACCAAATGTAATAGAACGGGGAAAAAGAGGTTAGGAGTTGAAATTGTGCTTGACTTCAACACACCCTATGTTGATTATTTACTACATACCAATACTCTAAAGAGGGATTAAAATAATTATAGTCCTCTCATGCTATAATGGTGTGTGTGAAATACTCATGTAATGATATATCTTGGTGCAATCTTAGTGTAATTATGTGCTTCAAAAATGACTTGTGACCTTTTTGGTATATTTAGATTTAGCTTAGGGATACTTGGGCTATATGGAATCAAAATTGGGAATAATAGTTCTTTACTCTCAATGTGTATTTATAATAATTTTAGTGTTTATAATATAGATGCCCCTTGCCAACTAGTGAATAAATGAATATAAAATGTGATTATAAAGTGGTATTTTTGGAATTTCATCAAATGGGACTTTTAGAATGTGTGGAATGAATCATTAGATGAATTTTTATTTGATAAATTATAAGTTTTTTGGTATGAGGATGAAATTGATATCATCATACACTATTGGCTAGTGGGATTGTCCTAAAGGAGTTACCTTGTCTAAGGAGTTAAGACAACTAAACTAGAAGTATGAATCGGTCTAATGGTGAGTCTAGGCTACTTGAAATGAAGAATAGGAATATTTATTATTATAATTATTTAAGGATAAAGGATCATCCACATATAATTATAAGAATAATGTTTTATAACTATGAAATTGAACATAGGTTAATAATGCATAGAGGATTGTCATAAGTCATTAAATGTTAATTTTAGTGACTAAATTTACCCCCTTTATTAGAATAATGTAGAAAATAAAAATTAATAGAGTAAAATAAAAAGAGTTATATATAATATTACCTATGTTGAGTAGGATTGGATGTAGATCACATGCTAAACTGTGCCTCATGCAAAAATTTTACTGTATGAAAAAAGTTGTGTTTTCTAGTGCAAAACTAGTGACTAGAGAGGGTGGGACCCTTGGAGATTTTATTTTAGTTTAAACACTTGGATTTGATTGTGTATTATCCAATATTCATTGGTAGTTGAATGTGATTAAGAAATCAAGGTGCACTTGATTCCTTAATCACATAATTCAAGGTAGTATAGTAGCTCAAAATATCTATATGAATTATAATAGATCATTTTGGTGTAAAAACTGGTTCAAAAATCTAAATCAACCATTTTAGATATAATAACATTCATTTTGGTGAAAAAATAGTGTAAAAATAACATGATCTGAGTCTAGTGTATACACATAGAGAGAGAATGACATGATTTTTCTTTCTTTCTACAAAATTGGTGAAAAAAATTAAGGAATAAAGTGACCATGTGTAATTCACATGCCCCCAATATGAAATATGAGTATATTGATTCCAATAATTGAGTAAAAACCAATGTAACATTATAGAACACATGTTGCACATGATGCCCCTAATTTGAGATAATCATGTGTATAAATCTAAAAACTATTTTTGAGCAATAATGAAAATTGTTCTGTAGACTGAGTATAATTTTAATTTTTTTAAAACTTTTGTTTTAAACTTTTAAGATGAAAGTATGTTGTTCTAGAAAATTAAATCTTTTATTTTTGTTTAAATGGTGTAATTATGTATGAATATACTTTATGGGAAAAATAAATATGCATTGATCAACTAAGTAAGTACTATCTTTTTCTATCTATGAAATGGAAAATTTTAACCTAGTATCTAAGACAAGCCACTGTGTATTCCCCCTCTTTTGAGGTGAGTTGTGAATCCCACACAATAACTTATATCAAAATAAAAATTTATGTGAATGATGTTATAAAAAATAATACAATCTGGAGTAATGATGATAACATTAGAGATCATGGCATCATGTTGATAATATAAGAAACATAGTAATGTTTAATACCTTTAGATAGTGTCATGTCTAGATAGATGTTAGAAATTAGGCACACACTAAATAAATGATCAATACTAAGTTCTTGAAATTGATATACATCTACTTAGGGAAGATGCATGATATTGATCATGGCATCAAAAACTAGGGAGATGCTTTATATCTACCATGGCATCACAAATTGAGCAAATACTAATAAACAAGAGTCATGAACATAATGAATACATACAACACACATAAAATCACATAAAATATGGAATAAGGCCAAGGGGATGAATAAAGGGGAAATGTTGAAACACACAATAAGCCTTAGAACCACATATAAGGACATGTTCAAATGTCCATAATCAATAGAAATGAATACACATAAAACATTAAGTAAACAAGTAAACATGATAAACATGAATGAATAAGTGAAATTGATCAACATAAGCAATTGGTAACATCATGATATATAATAAATCAGGTATCTAATAAGATAATAATGTGAAAATAAGTGAGAAACTATGGAAAGATGTACATAATGTACTATATTGTATTAGGAATAAAAGGGGTAGACACAGAGTGACAAAATCTAATTAAAATATGCCCCTAGTGAACTTGTTATCATATACAAAATCTATAAAAGGATTGTGACTAATTTGGATCTAAGAAATTATATCTTATGTTCACTAGGACAAGTCTGCTGAAACTAGACAAGAGAAAAATGTGTTACTATTAAGGAGATAGTGATTTTATCTATGTAAATTTTCTAGGTTTGATAAATATCACCACCTAAAACTATATCTAAAGTGACAACATGTATATTCCGAAACTCACTCAAGTACACTTTGAATCATATTTGATATAAAATTGGATATAGAGAAGTATTTCATACACAAAAGCATAAATTAACTAATGTAAACAAACTACACATATCATGCATAAGTCTTAATTTTTACAATTTTTTGTAATATTATATTTTTGAATATATATGGCTTAAAAAGGAATATATTAATCAATGAATCCTACAAGATCCTCATAATAAATAGGCCATGTATCTAACATATGAAGGATAAACTCTAGTTAATGAAAAGTATCATGCCATAATGTCTAATTTGGATATGTAATATAAGTGACACTATCATGATAATTTGTAGTATACTATGTATGTTCTTTAGTATTGTGAACTTTAGGACTCTTCAAAACCCATCGTGGAGTATAATAACTATGTGTGGGTGTTATTTTTGGAATACTTTTAATGCCTTGTAATATCAATCTAGGATGTGATAAAGTAGAGAGTGGATCTCTATAATATATGACAAATCACTATTTAAGTGGATTTTCAAGTATAAGTCTCCTTGGAAAGTTGGCCACTTATCTCTGAACTCTCTAGATATGTTTAACCTTTTTAGGTTGCTCAATTGATTTTGTGTTGTAGGTAAATAACCTTTGGTTAGATGGGGTATTTATATGAAATACCATGAGCTATGATAACCTCATTAAAAAAAATGTATTTCAAAAATCTATATATTGTATAAGGTACTACATAAAGTTATTGAATCCAAGGACATCCCAATAACACATTGAAGATTCTTACACTAAGTACTATTGATGTGGTTTTTATGCACACCAAGCCTTAAATGAGCAACCTCTAACATTTTGGGATCTCTATAGAGGTAAAATCCCCTATGGGGAAAGAGTTATAGATATGAGTTAAACAAATTGGTGGTGGAATAGTCAATTGATCATGTAAGTTGTTAACTGAGTGTGTGTAGGTGAATGAAACCTAAAATAAACCAAAACCCATTTGAGTCAGATGGGTAAAATCTATGATAAAGTGGCTAGATCTTCAAAAAATCTTGAAAAAGGGGAAGGTAGAGAAAAAAATAAGGCTCTATAAGAACAAAAAGGATTACTTCCTAGTTATTTTCCTACATGGATAAGTGTCTTGAAACTAATGTTTGTATCTAATAGCTATTTCTCACACACATACAAACATAGTGAGGGAGTCTGAGGGTAAATAATGTAGTAAAATTTAAGTTCTCATCTAAAGGTTTTTTCCTATTTAGAGTAGTTGTAGCAGACACTTATAATATAAGATTATAGCTTATATCAAATAGGTATCCAAGGTAGATATTTATCAATCTTAGAAAGATATATAATAGAAGACACTTACACATGCTTAGAGAAATGAAGCATATAATCAAATATGTTTGATAATAATCAAATAGCTATTGTATATCCTATATCAACATACATCACTAATAATAACAAGGAATTCTAAGTAGCATTTTCACACTTTGAATTATTGAATCGATTAATTAGGAAAATAAATATAATTAATCACATAGAATTGGAGAAAAAAATAATTAACATAGTTGCATGACAATCAAGAAGTTATCTTCCTATATGGATAAAATTCTAACTACTTTTAAAATGAAAAATTCAAAGAACATACAGACTTGGGGAAATGGGTGTAAAGAGGATTATAATGAGAGTTAGTCAAACATTAGTCAAGAAATAATGAAAAATACATTAAAGACAAAACAAAACTTAGATTATCTATTCATATTGAAACTACAAAAGATAACAATAGATAATTGAAATAAATCAACATTGATTACATTCTCAAGTGGATTCACCATAAAAGTGTGGCTCAAAATCATGTTCTCCCTTGATCATGAGTTCTTGTCTTCATCAACAATGGTGGTAATTCCTCCCATGTCTCAAGATTTCATTGCATAGCCTAGGCTCAAAGTAAATGAAATATCCAATATAACCTATCGAATGAAGCTTGATAATGAAAAAAATGATCAACACAAAGGATTGTGGTGATAATTTATCATTATAACTTTTCACAAATCAAGCATAAAAACTATGTTCATGGCCTCTCTATTTATATATTTTTGAGATTGATCAGGCTCAACCATGACCATCCATCTCAAGATTGAGATGTGTGGCTATGAATTAATCTAATTAAATACATAAATATCCCTCATAAACATTTGTGATATAGGGTAATTTAAGAGGAATAGAAGGTCTTAATGAGGCACGAGAGACCCATAATCTTGATATTTTATGCATTTATTGCTTATGGATGCCACCCTATATGATGATGTCATTAGGTGACGAAGTTAATATAAATCAATTTCCAAACTAAAATATTCAATAAATCTAATGAAAAATCCACTTAAACTCTTGATTTGGATCAATTAGCCTCAAACAAGATTAATCAACATTTGTGCAATTATTTGGAAATTGGCCCTCAATTAATCAAAATGATCAGAAAGTCATATTACTAGATTGTAATTTAAATTGAGAAGAATTAGAAGGTGACATTAGATGCATTGGAACCATATTCTAATTTATGATGATTCTAAAACAAAATAACAAAGGTACATGATGTGTACCAATGAATTAGAAGAAAAGAGTGATCTAGATCACAAAAATGTGAAATCATCATTTTGACTCTAAATGAATTGATCAAAGTTAGGTATCACATAAAATGAATTGCCCCATTTAGGGATAAATTAGCATAAATTAGCACTTGTAAATGAAAATTTCAAACTATTTAATGCATTTTATGGATTTTGACCTAAAATGTGCATGCAAATGCAATTCGAGTAAGATTGATAATTTCAACATAAATGGTGTTAAGAATTGGATGTATACATTTTACCCCTATTTGAGAAGGTGTAGTGAGACATTCAGATGAAGAAACATATTTTCAAATAAAATATTTATCAATAATAAATTGGAAATGACCCAGGATGCCCCCTTGAGAGGACATACTAAGATGAAAGAAAAGAATGGACTCTTGAAAAGAGAGGGACAATGAGAGATTAACCCATGGAGTAGGTCACATCCAAATGAGATAATTCTTGCACATGTGATTACCATCAATGATTAAAATATAATTAGAGGTATAATAGTCCCCAAATATGGGGGGAATAAGATAGCTATAATCCATAAATGTAAGGGACATAATTTAAATATACCTAATTTGAGAGTACAAGCTGCATGCTTATAACATTGATAAATATCAAGACAAGTTTCACAATAAATATTTCCATCATGGGAATTAGTGTGGAGAGATTGGAATTAGAGGAAAAGAGAGAATGTTCTACTTCAGGAAGGGAAGCACCACTAGAATGGCGTCTCCAAAGAGAAGATAATAAGAAGTGCCCTAGTAGAGTAGATTTGATCATGATAAGATAGTTGTGCCCCAATAGGGCTAATTTTTATCATTGATAATAAATAAATAATGGTTTCACCCCTATAGGGCTGATTTAATTTTGACATTGTTCAAATTTTGTGCCCCAACATGGGAAATTGGCAAGAAAAATAGCTCAAGGATATAACCCAATAGGTAGGTAAGAGTGAGTGGGTGCAAACGTACATGCAAAGGTGTAATAGCTTAGAAAGACACATAAAACCAAGCATATGAGAATGCATAAATTTATGAAAGAGATGAAAATAAGAATGAAATATAGTTGAGCTAACCTTAATAGAAATTGAGAACTGCTTACATAGTCTAGTTAGACCTTAAGCTGATGTAGTTCTCCTAGGAATGGGATAGAATGGAATGAGGGATGATGAAAATTGACCAAGAATTGATTAGACTCATTATTTATGAAAAGAGATGCATATATAAGAATAGAGTCAAAGTGATAAAATGAATGATACCTAGATGCCTAATTTCATATCATGAGCCTAGATTATGTAAAGTGTTCTTGAGAACTATTCATTGGAGTGATGTTGACATTAAGACTTTGAAACCTAAGCATAAAAACGTTTGATATAGAAAAATAAATTAGACATCATAAGTATGAATAACTTAAAATGACATAATATTCAAATTATGATGAGCCAGTTCAAATGTGAATACCTATAACTAAGGATAATGGTAAAATAATGACCAAAACTAGAGTTATAATTATTTACATTTAAACAAAAAAGTAAAGACAAAGAAAAAGAAAACAAGACATCTTCACAACATGAGATCAAGATATGAATAATCAAGATCTTTGTGCACCATCAAGATGTACTTGGAAAATAAAACAAAGAAGCAAGACCAAATAGAAAAACAAAGACCAATATAATAATAGTAATCAAATAAACACACAAAATGTTTTATGAATGTTTTTAGAATTTTCTAAGTATCTCAACTCAATTGAGGATTAATAGATACAAAATGATCGAGCTCATGAAACATTGAGAGAGTGCCATCTTAAAATTATCTTAATACAATGAGAGTGTATGATAAGAGGGACTGAGTTGACCTCAGCATGAATTGAGCATGACCTATATAACCCCAAAATAATCCCAAGTCATAGTAATTTTGACCACATAAAAAGAAATGAAAAATTGACTAAGTCATAATAAGTTCATAAATAAAGGTGAATGACAAGATAAATAATAATAGTAATGACTAAATGATATGACAATGCATGATAAAAAGGCATTATACCTAATTTTCCCATAGGTAGTTATAATTAGGAAACACCATCATAATTCTGATTTGCCCAAAGGTAGTTATAATTAGGGGTAACAAAACAATACTGATTTTCCCATGGGTGGTTATAATCAATGATACTAAATAAGATGATAGATAAAAGATAACTTAACATATCAAATTCCACACTAATGCCATAGATTGTCATTAAACACAAAATTCTAAAATTATTGAAATGGATCAAAATCCCCTTGTAAAAAGTCTAGGATGAACCAAAGGAACCAAGATCAAAATAGGATTGATAAGATGACTAAAATCAAGCCTTGGTCAATAGTAAATAAATGATATAATAAAATTGGTCTAGTGAAATGATCAAAAGATGACTTGCTATAGTGGAAACAAAGTTAAACCTAAGTGATGATTGGCTTATATTGCTCACAAAATGGTGAGAGTGTTTCTTAGGTTTCTCACAAAATGGTGAGAATGTGGAAAAGGGGTAACTAAGGTGACTTCAATAGAAATTGAGCATTGCCTACATAGTCCTTAAGGACCTCAAGTCAATGTGGTTCAAACAACATGGTAAATGAAACACAATGGTATAATAATGCCTAAAAGGGGTATATAAGGTTGCCTCCAAGAAAAGAGGCATGGTAACGGCAACTGGTAATTGGAAAAATGAAAAATGGTTTTGCTTCTCTTGTTGATAGGGAGATACATATCCTAATCAACATGCGATATAATAGAAAATATTATCTATAAAGTTATTATCCAACACCCTTTCAAAAAATCTACTCTATTAAGAACTTACTGATGATTTAGATCTCAATAATGTGTTCATGATCCCGATTGGAAATTGATTCTACTTCCTTCAAACATCAAGACAAGATAACTTTGTAGCCTCTATAAAGGAAAGTGTTACTAGTGATAAATGATATAAGTGGGTAATAAATAGGTGGGTGATAATGAAATGTATAATGAATGGAAAATAAATGAAGATCAAATTTTTTAATCACATGTAATGTTTTTAATGATAGATTCAACATAATTTTGATTATGGTGGGGTCAAAGACCTTTGAATATGCTCTCGATAGGACCACCAATTTTTGTTATTGTTTAATCTTGAGAGTAGCTACCATCTAATTATGTTTTAGATTAGAAGATATTTTGATTTGATCTTAAATAATATCTTTAGTAAATAGTGAATAATGTTTGTGCTCAACTATTGGTGCCTCAATGAGGTTTTCACCAATGAATTTGTTTTAATCATCCCATAGTGCCTTTGCAAAGGTTTCACATAGAGATGCTAGCATTTGAATCTAATTTTATTCTAGTACCTTCAAAAAGGTTTTACTTAAATATGTTGAGTTTGATCTTTACTTATCCTCTAATTCCTTTGAAATGTTTCCACTAAGAGATTGTTCTTCTTTTGAATGAATGTGGTCTTGGCCCCCATAAATTTTTTTAAATGGTATGTTGCCATGGATGTAGTTCAATAAAGTGTGATTCTATTGGTCCCAATCGACATTTTTGGGAGGTAGAATGTTAATATAATGGCTATGTTGGTGGGAATAATGGGATGGTGAAATTTAGTACAATCCTCATAGAATATACTAGGAGAACTTATGTTGATGTTAAAGTAATCATCCTCAAAAAACATAGAAGGATCATAAATATATTCAAATTGATTTATAAGGCAATTGTAACCAGTGTTGTAATAACCATGACTATAATTTTTTTCTAAATTTGATTCTGAAGTAAAGGATTTTGAATCCAATGTTTTAACTAATGTTGATTCTATTTTTGATGATAAATATGATGTTGGTTCAGAAATGGAACCTAACTCTAATTCTAATTCTTATTTTGATATGGTTGTTTTGATAATGTTCTATTGAATGCTAAATGTTTGACAAGTAATGGCCTATGATGGCATAATGGGCTAAATAAAAACTAATTCATCTTGGAAGGGTTCAACATAAACTGGACCATCTAAGTGAAGTCCCTACAAGATAGGGAACTACTCAAGGGACATCTTGACAAAATTGTGTCTATCACAATGAGACCCCTTAACAAGTGGAAAAAGATCAAGAGATAACTCTACAAAGACTGGCTTGTCAAGGAGATGAGGCTCTTTAAAAATAGGTAAAATATGAATATTTAACTTATCATAGGTTGATTTATCATAAATGGATGTTTTAACAATGACATTTTGGTTTTGGTTCACAATTGGTTGAAATATATCAACTTCAAACACATTTTGATCCTCATAAGATGGCTCTTAAAGAGGTAATGGTTCTTATTTTGGCTTGAATATTGAAAAGACATTTATAAAGTGGGGAAAATTTTATTTAGTGGGAACAATTGTTATTGGTTAAATAATGGACTCTTCAGAAATTGGACTATTGAAGAAGGGATCAAACACAACTAGTTCATCAAATAGAGGTTCTTCAAGAATAGGTTCATCAAAAGCTAGTGATGGGATAAGAATGGTAATGATGGGATGCTTCTTCATTTGGTTTCTCATGAAAATTAAAGGAGGAGGTATTAAAATGGTAAAGACTAGATGCTTCTTAGTTTTGTTGCTCATGCAAACCAAAGGAAGAGATCCTAAAATAGTAATGATTGGATGCTTCTTAGTTTGGTTGCTTATGCAAACCAAAGGAAGAGGTCATAAAATGGTAATGACTTGATGCTTCTTAGTTTGGTTTCTTGTGTAAACCAAAGGAGGAGGTCCTAAAATGGTAAAGATTGGATGCTTCTTAGTTTTGTTGCATGTGAAAACCAAAGGAAGAGGTCCCAAAATGGTAACCTTTACATGTTGTGGAGCTTGATTACTTTCACAAACCAAAGGGGAAGGATGAGGATGACATATGATAACTGACATGGATGTGATTGGATTTCAATAGATAGGCCCAAAGAGGGAAACATCCTCAAACAAGATAGAGTGCTCATGCACATCATAAAGATGCTCTACCTTGCAACTAGGGTCACAAGAAACCCTATTGCAAGTGTACCTTTGAGTCATGGTTTTAAAAATAGTGTTTTCAATGTTTGACAAGATTTGGACAATGTTTTTCAAATGTTTAAACAAGATATGAATTTTGATCCTTTTCCAAACAAATGACTAAGGCACTAAAGATACTATAAAGGATGGTGGCTTGAAACCACACACAATTAGAAGATTTGGTTCATGAATTTACTCAATTTTTGGTAAAGTTAAAATCATATAGATTGGAAGAAGGTAAGGTAATTCAAAGATCCAAAGTGAAAATTAGTACACCAAAGATTAGATCTTTATGATATACCTATACTATAAAGTCTAGTTTCAACTTTGATGAGTTGACCGTAGAAAATTAGAGGGAATCTCTCTAGATTATGAAGAAGATAATGTGAAATAAGCAACTCAAGATGTAAAAACACACACAAATCACTAAGTACAAATCTAGGACCAAATGTGTAACACAACATCACCACATGGTTTTAGCAGGATAAAATATGTTCTAGGACTCAAAGTGTGAGAAATACGCAAGATGACTTGAGTCCACCAAGATGGTAATATAGTTTTGAGTCTAATAAATGACCCTCAATCTAAATGTAAAATTGAACCTAAGTTAGAACAAGTTTAGTGTGCAAATGGAAAACCCAATTTAACATGTCAACCCTTAAAACTTAAAAAAATTCAATTTTGAATGTGAATTATAAATGAGGGACTTAAACAAATTATGTAAATGATCTAGATGCAAATGGGTAGTATAACTGCGCCAAAGTGGGTGATATGACACAAAGTTTTTTATAACAATTTTGAGCAAAGAAAAGATAAAATTTTAAATTGGAAAACATAACACCTCCCTTGCTCAAGAATTTGGAGGACAATGTGTTTTAGTTAAGTTCATTGAGTTAACAAGCAATTTTAGACACAAATCAAGGCCAAGTAAGATAATGACAAAAAATAATTGTCTTAAGTCTAAACTGACAAGGTTAGTGATATTTTTGGAATCTATCTATATATGCCATTTGAGAGGATTTTTAAGTGTTCATCCAAAATTAAATTTGCATTATATAGTAGTGTTTTTACACCCCCCATTCTCTCAAATGATAATATGGTGACATGGACCTTGAGGTGCACCTTGCACCAACAATACTTCAATGGTAAATGGGGATTTATCTAAAAACTACAAGTTTTTGAATGTTTCTAGATGGATCAATTGCACAATGGTTTTGACACCAAATGATGCAAAAGAAGCACACTTTAATTGGGTGTATATGTCACTTGTCTTGTTGTAAAAAGGTCTTGCCCTTTTTTCAACCACTACATCTATCACTTTCTTAGTGTAGTGTGATGTCCAAAGTGTAGATACATGCCAATGCTTTAACCCTATATAACTCATAGGAGGTGATGAAATCTCCCTCACAAAACAAGTTTTAATAAAACAAAAGACATAATAAAAATACTTTATGGTCACCTCAAGATCACCCAATACTATTTCAAGTTTTTGGGGAGTGCTTTAAATGACATTCTTTTTATGCCTTAGACTAGGCATGCTTCTAATAAGGATGGTGCTTTTGATTCCAAAATTTCCCTAAAGAGGATGGATGGAAGAGCATACACTCAACATCCATATTTTTTACACTCAATTAATTAATCACCTATTACATATGAACTTGATAAATGAGTTCAATTTTAAGCACTAAAGCAAAGATTTGGTGATGTTCTTTTTGGCCCTTGGCCTTAAATTGTGAAATTTGAATGAAAATCACAAAACTTGATCAAGAAAACACCCTAATTTTTTTTAATAAGCACTAAAAGAAAGATTTTTATTTCATTTTAAAGATCTAAAATAAGTTTAAAAGCTTGTTTTAGTAAATCTTTAACTTGGTCTTGTAAAGAAAAAGTCAGTATGTCTTTTAGCCTTGAAGTTAATTTGCAAATGAGCGAAGAAACTTCTCAAACACAAGATCTTTGTTTTGAAATCAATTTTACATAGTCAATATCACTATTTCCCTACAAAATCATAATTACCTAACAACAATATCATTGTTATGGGTTAGATCATAAAAAAAACACAATATCACTATTTTCTTACAAAATCGTTATTACTAGATATAAAACATAAAAAACAAAAAATCACTATTACATGACAAAATCAATATTTTCAAATATGAAATCACTACATAGGGTAAATAATATCATTTTTTTAAGACAAAATCATTGTTTTAGTGTAATCACTACTCAGGCAAATAAAATTGATGTTTCAATGAATGATATCACTACCTAAGGCTATGAAATCACTTTTTAACAAGCAATGATTTTGTTACAAAATCACTACTATGACAGTGGTGATATTACAACAAAGAACAAAACTAATGTTACTAGGAACAAAAATGCAATTATCAAAAAAATAAAATTTTAACTTAAAATTTCACTCTTTTGACTCCTTCACTCTAAGATTCTATATAAAATTGGTTAGTAGGTTACTTGAAAGAGCCTTTGTGAGAAAATTCATGGATTGTGGTCCCACCATGCATGCCAAAATGTAGAGAGGATTAAAAAGAGATTTAGTCAAAAAATCATGAAAAATGCATTGAAGACATAACAAAACTTAGCCTATCTATTCATGTGGCAATTATAAAAGATAATAATCAACAATTGATAAAAAACAACATCGATCACCTTCTTAAGTGGATTCATCATAAAAGTGTGGCTCAAAACTATGTTCTCCCTTGATCAAAAGTTCTTTTCTTTATCAACCATGGTGTTAGCTCCTCCTGTGTCTCAAGAATTCTTTGCATAATCTAGGCTCAAAGTAGATGAAATGTCCAATCTAGCCTATCAAATGAAGCTTGATAATGAAAAAAATGATCAACACAAAATATTGTGGAGATAATTCAGCATTATAAATTTTCACAAATCAAGCTTAAAAATGATGTTCATAGCCTCTCTATTTATAGATTTTTGAGATTGATTAGGATCAACCATGACTGTCCATCTTAAGATTGAGATGCATGGCCATGAATTAATCCAATTATATAATTAAATCCATAAATATCCCTCATAAATATTTGGGATAGAGGGGCATTTAGGAGGCATGGAGGGTCTTAATGAGGCATGAGAGACCCATAATCTTGATATTTTATGTATTTATGGCTTATGGATGCCACCCCATATGATAATGTCATTAGGTGATGCAGTTAATAGAAATCAATTTCCAAAAACAAATATTCAACAACCCTCATGGAAAATCCACTTAAACTCTTGATTTGGATCAATTATCCTTAAACAAAGTTAATCAACATTTGTGCAATTATTTGGTAATTAGCCCTCAATTAATCAAAATGGTCAAAAAGTCATATTATAGGGTTGTAATTTAACTTAGAAAGAATTGGAAGGCGATGTTAGATGATTTGGAACCATATTCCCATTTAGGATGTTACCAACACAAACTAACAAAGTTATGTGATGTGTACTAATGAATTAGAAGAAAAGAGTGATCTAGAGTACAAAAGGGAAAATCATCATTTTTACTCAAAATGAATTGATCCAAGTTAGGTATCACATAAAATAAATTACCCCATTTAGGGATACATAAGTATAAATAAACACTTATAAATAAAAAATTTAAACCATTTAATGTATTTTATGGATTTTGACCTAAAATATGCATGTAAATACACTTTGGGTAACATTGATAATTTCAACATAAATGGTGTTAGGAATTGGATGTATACATTTTCCCCCTATTTGAAAAGGCATAGTGAGACATTCAAATGAAGAAACATATTTTAAAATAAAAGAGTTATCAAGAATAAATTGGAAATGACCCAGGATGCCCCCTTGAGAGGACATACAAGGATGAAATAGAAGAATGGACTCTCGAAAAGAGAGGCATAATGAGAGATTAACCCATAGAGTAGATCACATCCAAATGAGGTGATAATTTCACACGTGATTACCATCAATGATTAAAATATAATTAGAGGTATAATAGGCCCCAAAGATTTGGGGAATAGGAAAGATATAATCCATAAATGTAAGGGACACACTTTAAATGTACCTAATTTGAGAGTACAAGCTATGCACTTATGACATTGATCAATCCTAAGACAATTTGCACACTAAATATTGACATCATGGGCATTAGTGTGGAGAGATTGGAATTAAAGGAAAAGAGAGAAAGTTTTGCTTTAGGAAGGGAAGCACCCTCAGAATAGGGTCTCCAAAGAAAAGATAATAAAAAGTGCCCCAATAGAGCAGATTTGATTGTGATAAGATATTTTTTCCTCGGTAGGGCTAATTTTGATCCATGATAAAGAATAAATAATGGTTTTTCCCCTATAGGGCTGATTTAATTTTGATATTGTTCAAATTTTGTGCCCCAACATGGACAATTGGTAAGCAAAATAACTCAAGAATATAACCCAAAAGATAGGTAAGAGTGAGTGGGTGCAAATATACATGTGAAGGTGTAATGGCTTAGATAGACACATAAAACCAAGAATATGAGAATGCATAAATTTATCAAAGAGATGAAAAGAAGAATAAAAGATAGCGAAGCTAACCTCAATAGAAATTGAGTGCTTCTTACATAGTCTAGTATGACCTCAAGTTGATGTAGTTCTCCCAAGAATGGGATATAATGGAATGAGGTATGAAGAAAATTGACCAAGAATTGATTAGAATCATAATATATGCAAAGAGATACATGCCTAAGCATAGAATCAAAGTGATAAAATGCATGATACCTAGATGCCTAATTTCATATCATGAGCCTAGATTTTGCAAAGTGTTCTTGAGAACTATTCATCAGAGTGATGTTGACATTAAGACTTTGAAACCTAAGCACAAAGTTCTTGCTATAGAAAAATAAATTATTCATCATAATTATGAATAACTTAGAATGACATAATATTCCAATTGCACTAAGTCAGTTCAAATGTTACAACTATTTACATTTAATCAAAAAAGCAAAGATAAAGAAAAAGAAAACAAGACATCTTAACAACATGATATCAAGATACAAATAATCAAGATCTATGTGGATCATCAAAATGTACTTGGAAAATAAAATAAATAAGCAAGACCAAACAAGAAAACAAAGACCACAATAACATTAATAATCAAATAAACACACACAAAATGTTTTTGAGTTTTTGAATGTTTTAGAATTTTTTAAGCATCTCAACTCAATTGAGGATTAAGAGATATGTAATGGTCTAAATCATAAAATGGCAAGAGCGTGTCAACTTAAAATTCTCATAATACGATGATAACATATGATAAGAGGGATTGAGTTGACCTTGACATGAATCGAGCATGGCCTATATAACCCCAAAATAATCCCAAGTCATAGTAATTCTATCCACATAAAAAGTGATGAAAAACTAACCAAGTCATAATAACTTCAAAAATAAATGCAAATGACAAGATAAATGATAATGATAATGACCACATGATACAATAATGCATGATAAAAAGGCATTATACCTAATTTTCCCATAGGTGGTTATAATTAGGAAATATCATAATTCTAATTTGACCAAAGGCAATTATAATCAAGGGTACCAAAATAATACTGATTTACCCATAGGTGGTTATAATTAGCGATACCAAATAAGATGATAGATGAAAGATAACTTTCCAGATCAAATGTCACACTACTACCATAAACAAGATGATTAAAATTGTTGAAATTGGATCAGAATCCCCCATAGAAAGTGTAGGATGAACCGAAGGAACCAAGATCAGAATGGAATCAACAAGATGACTAAAATCAAGAATTGGTTAATAGTAAAGAAATGGTATAATAAAAATGGTCTAATGAAATGATCAAAAGATAACTAGCTATAGTGTCAATAAAGTTTCCCCCAAGCAATGATTGGCTTAGATTGCTCACAAAATGGTGAGAGCATTACTTAGGTTGCTCATAAAATGGCAAGAGTGTGGAAAAGGGGTGATCAAGCTGACCTCAGTAGAAATTGAGCACTACTTATATAGTCCTTAAGGACCTCAAGTCAATGTAGTTTAAATAACATGGTAAACAAAACACATTGGTATAATAATGCCTAAAAAGGGTCTATAGGGTTGCCACTAAGATAAGAGGCATGGTAATGGCAATTGGTATTTATAAAATTGAATTTTTTTTGCTTCTCTTGATGATAGGGAGATTTACATCCTAATCAACATGTGAGACAACAAAAATAACTAGTTATAAAGTTGATATCTAACACCTGTTCAAAAAAGATGCTCTATCAAGAACTTGTTATTGATTTGGATCTCAATAAAGTGTTTATGATCCCTATTGGAAATTGATTATGCTTATTTCAATTATCGAGATAAGATAAATTTATAGCCTCTGTAAAGGAAAGTGTTACTAGTGATAAATGATATAAGTGGGTAATAAATAGGTGGCTGATAATAAATATATAATGAATGGGAAACAAATGAAGATTGAGACTTTTAGTCACATGTAATGTTTTTGATGCTAGATTTGACATAATTTTGGTCATGGTAGGGCCAAAGACTTCTGAAGATACTCTTCATAGGACCACTAGATTTTTCTATTATTTGATCTTGCGAGTAACTACCATCTAATTATGCTATAGATTGGAAGCAATTTTGATTTAATATTGAATAATATCTTTAGTAAATAGTGAATAATTTTTGTGCTCATCTATTAGTGCCTTGATGAGGTTTTTACCAATGAATTTGTTCTGATCATCCCATAGTGCCTTTGAGAAGGTTTCATGAAGAGATGCTAACATTTGAATCTGATTATCTTCTAGTGGTTTTGAAAAGGTTTCACTAAAAGATGTTGAGTTTGATCTTTGCTTATCCCCTATCACCTTTAAAAAGGTTTCAATAGGAGATTGTTCTTCTTTTGAATGAATGTGGTTTTGGCCCCTTGAGATTTTTCAAATGATATGTCACCATGGATGCAATTCAACAAAGTGTGATTTTGACAGTCTCAATCAACATTTGTGGGAGGTAGAATGTCAATATAATGGCTATGTTGGGTGGGAATAATGGGATGGTGAAAGGAAACATAATCCTCATAGAAGATACTACAAGAACTTGTGTTGATGCTAAAGTAATCATCCTAAAAAATTATAGAAGGATCACAAATATATTCAAATTGATCTATAAGGCAATTGTAACAATGTTATAACAACCATGACTATAATTTGTTTCTGAATCTAATTATGAAGCAAAGGAATTTGAATCTAATGTCACAAATGATGTTGATTCTATTTCTAATGCTAAATCTGATGTTATTTTAGAAATGGAACCTGACTCTAATTCTAATTCTTCATCTGATATGGTTATTTTGATAATGTTCTATTCAATGCTAAATTTTTGACAAGTAATGGCCTATGATGGCATAATGAGCTCAATAAAAATTGATTCATCTTAGAAGGGTTCAACATAGACTGGGTCATCTAAGTGAATCCCCTAAAAGAGAGGGAAACACTCAAGGGATATCTTGACAAAATCATGTCTATCAAAGTGAGACTCCTTAATGAGTGGAAAAAGATCAAGAGACAACTCTATAGAGACTGGTTTGTCAAGGAGATGAGGCTCTTTAAAAATAAGTAAAATATGAATAGGTAACTTATCATAGGTTGACTGATCACAAATGGATGTTTCAACAATTTTTTTTGGTTTTGGTTCATAATTGGTTGTAAAATATCAACTTTGAACACATTTTGATCCTCATAAGATGGCTCTTGAAGAGGTAATGGTTCTTGTTTTATCTCAAAGATCAACATGACATTTCTAAAGTGGGGAACATTTGGTTTAGTGGGAACAATGGTTAGTGGTTGAATAATGGACTCTCAAAAAATTAAACTATTGAAGAAGGGATCAAACATAATTGGTTTCATCAAATAGAGGTTCTTCAACAATAGGTTCATCAAAAAATGGTGATGGGCCAATAATGGTAACAATTAGATGCTTGTTAATTTGGTTCCTTGTGTAAACCAAAGGAAGAGGTATTAAAATGGCAATGCCTAAATGCTTATTAGTTTGGTTTCTCATGCAAACCAAAGGAGGAGGTCCTAAAATAGTAACGACTGGACACTTCTTAGTTTGGTTTCTTGTGCAAACCAAAAGAGGAGGTCCTAAAATAGTAATGACTAGACACTTTTTAGTTTGGTTGATTGTGAAAACCAAAGGATGAGGTCCTAAAATGGTAACGATTAGATGCTTCTTAGTTTGGTTGCTTATGTAAACTAAAGAAAGAGGTCCCAAAATTGTAACCTTTGTATGTTGCAAATCTTGTTTACTCACACAAGCTGAAGGGGAAGGATGAGGATGACGTATAATAATTGACATAGATGTGATTGCTTTTCAATAGATAGGCCCAAAGAGGGTAACATCCTCAAATAAGATGGAGTGCTCATGTCGATCATAAAGATGCTATACCTTGCAACTAGGACCATAAGAAACCCTATTGCAAGTGTACCTTTTAGTCATGGTTTTAAAAATAATGTTCTCAATGTTTGACAATATTTGTATAATGCTTTGAAAATGTTTAAACAAGATATGAATTTTGATCCTTTTCCAAACAAATGACTAAGGCACCAAAAAGACTATAAAGGAGGGTGGCTTGGAACCACACACAATTAGAAGATTTGGTTCATGAATTGACTCAAATTTTGGTAAAGTTGAAATCATATATATTGGAAGAGGGTAAGGTAATTCAAAGATCCAAGGTGAAAATTAGTATACCAAAGCCTATATATTTATGATACACCTGCACCATAAAATCTAGTTTCAAATTTGATGAGTTGACCCTATAAAATTAGAGGAAAACTCTCCAAATTACGAAGAAGATAATATGAACTAAGCAACTCAAAATGTAAAAAAATACATGAATCACTAAGTATAAAGCTAGGACAAATGGCTAACATAACATTGCCACATGGTTTTAGTAGGATAAAATATGTTATAGGACTTAAAGCGTGAGTGATACATAAGATGACTTTAGTCCACCAAGATGGTAATGTGAATTTGAGTCTAATAAATGACCCTCAATCCAAATGGAAAATTGAACCCAGATTAAAACAAGTTTAGTTTGTAAATAGTGAACCCAATTTAACACACCAAGCCTCAAAACTTAGAAAGTTTTAATTTTGAATGTGAATTATAAATGAAAGACTTAAACAAATTGGGTAAATGATCTAGATGCAAATGGGCAGCATAACCACACCAAAGTGGGTGATATGACACAAAGTTTTTGATAACAGTTTTGAATAAGGAAAAGATAAATTTTCTAATTAGATAGTGTAATGACTCCCTTGCTCAATAATTTAGAGGACAATGTGTTTTGGTTAAGTTCATTGAGTTAATAAGTAGTTTTAGAGACAAATCAAGACCAAGTAAGCTAATGACAAAAAATAATTGTCTTAAGTCTAAACTGACAAGCTTGCATGATATTGTTGGAGTCCATCTATATATATCATTTGAGAGGATTTTTAAGAGTTCATCCAAAATTAAATGCACATTATATAGTAGGGTTTTTACACCCCCACTTTTCTCAAATGACAATATGGTGACATGGACTTTAAGGCACACCTTGCACCAATAATGCAAGTGAGGATTTATTAATAAACTAGAAGTTTTCAAAAATTTCTAGATGGATAAATTACATAATGGTTTTCATGAAAATTGATCCAAAAGAAGTGCACTTTAATTGGGTGTCTACTATACACACCTAAATCTAGCCACCGATAACCTCCAGTTAGGCTTGTTGGCCAATTTCTACCCAAAATGCACAATTTGGCCTAAAAACACTAAAACACACTAAATGATATGAAACTGACATATTCAAGTTTCAATTTTGGCCAAAGTATCCCTAAATAGGGAAATGTAATTTATGAGCCAACTAACTTTGATCAGATCATTTTGAGTCAAAATTCTAATTTTATACCTAGGTGCTCTAGATTGATCTTTCCTATCAAATCTTTTTCACAAGATGCATGCCTTTGTTATTTGCTATTGGTAACATCCTAAATGAGATAATGGTTCCAACACATTTGGCATGGACTTATAATTCTAATTCTATCAAATTTTTGACCAATAACAAGGCATTTTGATAATTTGAGTAATTTGTGCACAAAGTGCTTAATCATGCTTAACATCTAATTAATCCAAATCAAGTCCTAATAAAAAATTCCATGGAAAATTATTGAATGCTTATTTTTGGAAATGAATATGGAATATTTGCATCATCAGGTGACCTCATTTCTTGGGAAGACATCCCTAGGCCATAAATGCCACAAATATCAAGATTCATGCCCTCTATGCCTCATCAATGCCTTCCATGAGCCCCTCCATTCCTCTTAATTTTTCATTCTTCTACTATCATGATGAGGATAATTAAAAACTTAATTCAAAAAATTGGATTAATCCTTAGCCACACATCTCAATCCTAAGATGGATGGTTCAGGTTGATTCTAGACATTCTTGAAAATTTATAAGTAGAGAGGTCATGAACATAATTTATAAGTCTTGATTATGCAAAGTTATAATGATCAAATGGTTCTAAAATCTTCATAAAATTAGTTTTATGATGCTAAATTGATTCCAACCCAAGACAACCTACAAGCCAAAGGTGCCAAGGAGAGATGGAGGTAGCCAAGCTTCCATTACCAAGGACTTCATGAGCACAAGCTGAGCAAGCCACCACTACAAAGGCATTTGGAGCATCCAAGGAAGGTGAAGGAATTATTGTGTTTTCATTCCTTGATTTTTAGTTGTGTTTTTCATTTGATTTTGTTAACTAAGATCTCCCTAGTGTCTAGGCCTAGAGATGTTATGCTATTAGTGTGTTTACTTCATTTTGTTTCATTTTGGAACTAACACCATACTAACCATCCTCTCTTTAGTCAAATTTCTAGATCACATTATGGCACACCTAGTAGGACTAGATGCATCCCATACCTTAATAAGATCATTTTGAAACTCTAAAATATTTATTTGGACCTTTAAAACTCTTGTAAATTAATTTTCTAACTCTATTTTGCCATTTTTGTTTGCCAAAGTTTTACATAATAATTGACGTTAGCAAGTAAGACCAACATTGGTTACATGGATTAACCAACATCAGTTAGCAAAACCGATATTGGTTAGATTTTGGTTAGCCAAGGTAACCATCATCGGTTGTTTATAACCGATGTTGGTCATTGTGTTTTTCCCAAAACACAAACCCAAGAGCTATTTTTCCAAAGTTTATTGTTTCAAGCTAAAAAGAGCTTCAAAGCTAAAAGACATGCTAACATTTTTTTTTATGAGACCAAGCTTGATATTTGTTCAAAACATGTTTAAATGACCTTTGCATGCTTAAAAATCAATTAGGAACCTTGTTTTGGGTGTTTAACAAAGAATTTTGATGTTTTTGGTAAATGTTTTCAAAGTTTGAAACTAAGACCAAGGGGTCAAATGAACACCACTAAATCTTTCATTTTGGGCTTATAATTGAACACACTTGTCAATTATTATTTGAAATAGTTATTTAGATCAAATCTTTGTTTGGAAAAAATAGGAATGTTGCATGTATGCTCTTCCATTTGTCCCCTATAGGGAACCCTTGGAATCAAAAGTGCCATTCCTATTGTAAATAGCCTAGTCCAAGGCTTTGAAAGAAAGTCATATAAATCACTCCCCAAAAGCTCATCAAAGTTTGGGTGACCTTGAAAATGACCCTAAATTCTTTCTAATTTCATGTTTTCTTTATTTTTATGCAAACTTGGCTTATGAGGGGGACTTCATCACCTCACGTAAGTTATTTAGGGAAGCTTTGACCCAGGGTTTCATCTCCCAACATTGACTTCATTTGGCTCCTTTGGAGTTGCACACAAGACGTAGTGGTACTTTGGAAATCACACTACACTAAGTGAACAATAGGATGTAGTGGTTTCAAAAAGGACTAGACTTTTTTGCAACAAGCCAAGTGATACAAACCCAAAATCTATGCTTTTCTTTTGCATTGTTTGGCATGCAAGTCATTATGTAATTGATTCCCCTAGATCATTTAGAAACTTTTTAGATCTTAGACAAATCCCCACTTGTTGTAGAAGTATTATTTGTGAAAGGTGTGCCTCAAGGTCCATGTCATAGTACTCTCATTTAAGATAAGTGGGGGGTGTAAAAACCCTACTATATAATGTGCATTTACGTTTGGATGAACACTTAAAATCCTCTTAAATGATGTATATTGATGGATTCAAATAATACCAAACAACCTTATTAGTTTAGGATCTAAGAATGATTAATTATTTGGTCTTGTCCTAGTTTAAAGTCTTTTTTGGAGTCAAAACTTAGTGTAAACAAACAATCTAAACCAAACACATAGTCCAAATTTTCCTTTGAATAAAGAGGCATTATAATACCCATGTGAGATCATCAATTTGCCTTGTTCAAAGTTCATCAAATGCTTGAGATTCATATCATCCACTCTAGCATAGTTATGCTACCTAATTGAGTCTAGACCTTTACCAAAGTTGTTTAAGTCCTTCACTTATGATCTAAATATGAAATTGCACATTTATAAGTTCATAGGGTTGATGTGTTAAGTGGATTCACCATTTACACTAAACTTGAGGTAACTTAGGTTTAATTTCCCATTTGGGTTGAAGTTTGTTTAAGATTCATAATCATTGTTGTTAATTGATAGACTTAAGCAATTTTATTCTAAACACTTGTACTTTAAGTCTATACAGCACAAAATTTTGAATCAAGAAAAGTAGGGTCGTGTTGTCAAAATTGTGGGAAAACATCTTTGCCTTAGAGAGTTTTTGAAGAAAACCTTTTTTGTCACACCTTTTAGGTAGTATAGTGTCATTACACTACCCAAAACATTTTGAGTATTGTTTCATGGACCCTCTTGCATAGAGTTCCAAATTTTTCCTTACATTTTTAGACCAATCTGAGTGTACTTTTATGATTTTTTGTCTAAAATGGTTATACTATTCACTTTTGTCTAGCTTGTTTGTCAAAAGAACCCAATTTTAACCATTTTTTTGAGAAAATAAACTATTGTTAAAGTACCTTTTGTTTCATACCTTATACCTAGTTGATCAAGTTCATGTCCAAGAATCAAATTCCTAGTGTTTGTTAAAAGAGTTTCAAATCCATTAGATTAAAAATTTCATCTATTTTCAAAGTCTAGCTTTTGACATCATTTGGCCAAGAGTCCTAGCACATGCCTTACTTGAGCCTAGATTTTGACACTGCATTTAGCTAAAGGACCTAGTAGCTTTTAAATTCATAGATTAGACTAATTTGAAACACTTTGACCTTATAGTTTGGCATTTTGATTTACGGTCCATTTACTTGCTTATCTTTGTGTGAACAGTGAAATGTTAGATATTTTTCACTAGCTTGTTTCCTCACAAATCTTTGCATAAACCTTTTAATCTTTTTGACAAATCTAGACCAAGTTGAAACATCATCTATTTTAGACATTTTCCTTTTTAGAGTTTATAGAACTCTTTGACCTTTTATCAAAAAGCATTGACTGTGGAATCCAACATGTATTCCTACACTCGTAGTGGACTCATGTACAATCTAGGGATTATTAATGTGGCATCGCAAGAAGAAATGGTGCAAGACCCCTATGCAGATATTATTGCTTATGAAATGGATTCTTATCCCTCATATAATACTTAATCAGGGGCACAAAGCCAAGATCCATTGACTAATTATCTAGTTAATACACCACCTTATTTAGAACAAAACCAATAGTAAACCATGCAATACCTAGCTATAATACCTATCATGAATGAGCTAGTACTTCAAAATTCATATTCTACTAATACAATTTCCATATATGATCCATTTTTATTTGAGAAATATTTGTTAGAGAATAAATATGGGATTTTGGTTAGAGCCATAGAGGTAGGGGCTAAGTTTCCAGTAGACTTCCCCCATGAAAATTTACCAAGTCTAGTAAGAGTGCCCTACAATATCATTTATGATCAACATGCTTCTTATTGAAATCTTATGGATTTAATCTAAACAACGTATCAAGACCTTAATATATCTGATCAAGGCAAAAACATCATGGAAGATCACTTTAATCAAATGTAGACATCATATCAAACCTACCTAAATCTAGCATATAATTTCAATTAGAAGACCATGGTAAGTAAGCCTCTTATTGACCTAGTTCCTTTAATAAGAGTGTTGATAGAGTTAAATAGATAATAGAATTTGAGTTTTAACCCATTCATATAAACTAATTCAATAGATAACTTGATGCTTATGCCCATTATTGAAGAAGTATCTTCATCCTATACACAAAATAATGAGCCAAATGTAGTAGATAATGTGCAAATAATGTCCAATATCGATCAAAATGGTACTAATTTGCAAACAATTAGCCAACAACATATGCCTATAGTTAATCCTATGAATAGGTCATCATACCAGGGAGTGGGATTTTTTACACCCCAACCTCAACCAACTGCTTCCTAAAGTGTACAACTTATGGAATTAGGTAATCAAATAATGGCCAATGTCATGCCTCAATGATAGAATATGATGAATCCTACTCCTCCTCAACAAGTAACGAGTAGTATTTCAAAACAATAGGCACAATCTAGTGTATCATTGCAATAGAAGACAAATACATTGCCACCTCAATCAGGGGAAACTAATGTTCCACCCTGCTAGGTAATGATGAACATACCTCTTTAGTTACAAATAATATGCCAATCTAGAACCAAACAATGACTAGTCAACAATGTGCAAATATTGGTTAATGACATATGTCAAATCTACAACCTACTTTCACTTCCTCATAGGGATTCTTACAATAAGGAGGTCCCCATGTTTCTTAGGTACATACTAGACAACCGTTGGTTAAAAATGTGCGATAAATCTATAGATAGGGTCTTGGTCCACAAGTTCCCACTTAATAGTAAGGTTTGATTAGTCGATAGCATGTCCCTTTTCAACCATAGTAGGCACAATATAGTTATATCCCTCTATCCCAACCACAAAATCCTCCAAGTTAAACCTTTATCACCAACCCAAACTAAAATATTGCACAATCAAGTGTGCAATTTCAAATACATTCTAATCCATGTATGTGTATTCCTGGTCCATTCCCAAACCAAACCAATGTACCCTAATAGGTATCTCCATCTTACCCTAGTAAAAGTGTCCCACTTGTGACCTCTCAACCATCTACCCAAATTGTCCCTCAAACTAATGTTCCTTCCAGTTTCCTATCCCAAGAGTTATAACATATGAAGGATGAAATTACTGATATTTAGGTGGGGAAACAAACTAACAAGTTCAAATTGGATGATGTATGTTCCATCCATTCAATAGGGAGTATTTATAGATACCATTTCCTCTAGGATATGAACCACCAAAATTTGATAGATACAAAGGGAAAGGTGACCCTAAGGCTCATTTGATCGAATTCTTTGTCGCATGTCAACTAGTGGCATATAGTGACATATACCTTTTGTTGTTGTTTCTAAGTAACTTGGTTGGACAAGCCTTGGAGTGGTTTTTAAATTTTCCCAAAAATTTAATAATGGATTTTGATGATCTTTTTGATAAGTTTATGCAACACTTTTCTTATAATCTCAAGCATGAGATTTCATTAGTAGACTTAATGCAAGCAAAGCAAAAAACTAGTGAGATTTTTGCAAGTTATTTATAGTGATAGAGAGCCCTTGTGATCTATTTCACCCATATTTTACCATATAAATAATTATCTATTGTGTTTACCAAAAAATTTCATAGTGAGATAGCTTACCATCTAGAACTACAATGTGCACATACTTTCAAGGAAATCATTGATAAAGGTTTGTTGATCGAGTGGGCACTCATAAATAAAGGAGTCATAAAAATTAATTAAAATAATAAAAATCAAGGTACCAATCATGTAAATTACCAACATCCCATTCAAGCACCAACATCACAATTGGCATAGGCCAATAACCATGAAAGACCGAAGTAATTCAACTTTAATAAGAATGTTGAGGTAAATGGAGTAACCAAGTCCCATCATGTCCAAATGGTGTAAACATCATCTAAACTACAATTTTAGCTTATTCTTACTCAATTATTACTACAATCACAATAACCAAAACCTGCACAATAAATATAGTAGCTGTTACCATTACAAACCCTTCCTCCTAGGAGAACCATGCATATACGTCATATCTTTAGTGACCTAGGAGAACCTATTGAGTTTGTATTTCATAATCTTGTTGCCACTAATCTGATTTTTTGGCCTATACCAAAGCATTATCTACAATATATTCCTTATCTTGATTGGTACCATGAAAATGAACTATGTGACTATCATTAGGTCGATGGGCATAATATACAAAGATGTGTACAAATCAAGCATTTAATTGAGAATATGTTGGAGAATGGGGAGATAACATTGGATAATGGTGATTACACTTATAATAAGAATATTGGGATTTATCAAAACCCCTTTCCTTGACATAACAATCAGCAATAGAAAAATAATTAGCAACAACAATAATAACAACAATGGCTAGGGTAGTAGCAAAATCAATATCAAAAGTTAAACCAGTAAAATCAATAAAATCAATATCAAAACCCATAATGATATAAAAATGGCTAAAACCAAGGTTATAATGATAAAAACCAATAAACCTACCATGCAATTACATATGACTATAATAGGGTTGTAGGTCATATTACAGGGGGTAGCATTAATACCATCTCCATTAATCCTAGACCAAGCACTAGTTAGCCTAAACCATTGCTAAACAACCTCATTCAACCAAATTACATGGATAATCCTTCTTTGACCTAGGAATACATAAATGTAAACCATCAAACTAGGACTTCACCTTTAGGACCTTATATTGCTGACTCGTTCTTGCCATGTGACCATATGCAAGTGCACTAGAAACTAATAATTGTCCTATTTGGGCCCACACCATTTCCAACATTGGTTAGCAATAATGGTCTAGTATTTAATCCCATTTATGAAATCACAACTTAGAGGTCAAATATTACTATTCCAATCCCACAACCATCCATAACTTTGCCTATCATCTAACCAACCATTCAACCTTAGAATAAACCATTCACTATTGATCAAGATAAGAAATTTGATATTGTGGAACAATTACATAAGACACCAGCACAAATTTCTATTTTAGATTTACTACAAACATCAATAATCCATAAGAACATCTTGAATGAGTTTTTGACCCAATCCATGGTTGCTAGTGACATATCACCTAATAAGTTTCAAGCTTTGGTTAGACACTTAGCTCCATCCCAATAAGTCACATTCAACCAAAGCGATGTCTTCCCTTGGCCCACTCCATAATAATCCATTATACATAGAAGTTTATATAAGATGACATAAAGTGAAATGTGTACTTATAGATAATGGATCCAGCCTCAACATAGTGTCTCTAAAGCTCATAAAGCTTTTTGGTACACAATGACAGATATCCAACTAAAAAAAGTAACTATTAAAGCCTATGATGATCAAGAATGAGAATCATAAGACACCATTAGTTTGCCAGTTATCATTAGGACTTTAACCCATGATACACTTTGCCATGTGCTTAATCTTGATTTATCATACAATATGCTTCTAAGAAGGCCTTGGTTACATGAGATTCATGTAGTCCCATTAATGCTACACCAATGTATTAAGTTTTTCCACTTAGGGATGGAAGTGAATATTTTAAGAGATTTACACCCATATAAACACTGCAAGCATCTTGAGGCTGAATTTCAAAGCTATAATTATCAGTATAGTATGAATCCAAGTTCCAAGTAGGACAAAGGAAAGGCTATACTTATCGATCCTTCACTAGATAATTACATAGATCTTAATACCTTAGATTCCTTTTCTCACATGTCACCTCTTGAAGCTTCTAATCATTTCACTATTTTAGATAATGGACCAGGAGAGTATCTGAACCATGATACATTTCATATTTCCAATATTCCTCATAATCTAAAAACATTTGGATGACCTAAAGTCATCCCACATATGCATTGGCAATAAAAGAACATAGATAATATACCTCTTACATTTATACCAACATCTAGCCTAGGACTTGACCCTCTTGAAGGGGATGAATCATGATATACAATGATAACCAAGATGATTTTTATAAAAATGCAAAGTATCCTATTCCTAATAAGATCATGGAGCATCAAAATTATGAAGGAAGAGGCCTCTAATAAAATCAGCAAGGAACCATCGAGATAATTTCTATGATTAAGTATAAAATACCTTATGGGCTTGGATTAAATTTCTCTGGGGGTGACCCCACATAACTTATTCAAACTCCATCACTAGGACTAGTGATGATGATGATATAGAATCAGAGTCCAATCATAGCCTCACTTTGATAACCTAGCTAAAACCAACCTATTTGATAATAATGCCATTTGTACCCTTACCTTGGCCATTCATCACAACCCTTTGCCATTATATTATCCCTAACTAATAGATTGGGACCAATAAGAATCCAGTCTATTGATTGAAGAGATCTAGAATGATGAGGCATTCTATGATTTCTTAGTCCTTAGAGATAATATTTTATTGGGAGATCAAAAATTAGGATTCTCAATCACAATGGATCATACCACCTATTTTGGAGAGTGAGTGAACACCCTTATCCTAAAATAAATAAGTAAAACATTGAGGTCTCAAAGGGAAAACCTCTTTGAGGTGATTTTTGACCAAGGAAAAAGTAAACATAAAGGCTAGTCTAGTGGAAAAAACTTGTTTCAGGCACCATTAGATAGGGGTATTCATTCTTCTTAAAATTTAGACTAGGAGACCACTTGCATGTGGATCTAAATTCAGCTTCGAGCATCAAGTATTTGATCAAATTCTTCAAGAATTTTTGACTATTTTTGTTGCATGGCCATACCTCCCATTAGGGGACTCAAATTCATCATGCCTAGGAGAAGTAGAAGAGCAATTCCTAACAAAGGACCCTGATATAAGTCATTGCCTACTATCCTAGAAGATGGTTTGACCCTTCTAGTTGAAGATACAACAAAGGTAAATATTGAGACTCCATCAGAATTGAAATAGACAAAATTGGGGGCATCCCTCACTAAGGAGGAACAAGACGTCTTTACAACTCTATTGAGAGAATTTGCAAATAGCTTTGCATGGGTCTATTCTAATATCCTAGGTTTAGACCCTGCCTTGGTTCTGCACCATCTTGTGGTTAATCTTGATGCCAAAATGGTGAAACAAAAGTTACATAATATGCATCCTCACATTGCTATATTGGTAAAGAAAGAGTTGGAAAAACTCTTAGAAGTAGAATGTATCCAATCTATTGACTACTTATAATGGATCTCTAATGTGGTACCTATTAGTAAAAAGCCTGAAAGGATCATAATATGTATTGATTTTAGAGACATCATAAAAGCTTATCCTAAATATGATTTTAACTTACTTAATATCAACATGATCATCAACTCCATAACAGGTTATGAAATGCTTTCACTCATGGATGGCTTTTTAGGATATAACCAAACTAGAATGACACTAGAAGACCAACATAAAACAACATTCACCACTCCATGGGGAATGTTTTATTATTAATTAATGTTATTTTGCCTTAAGAATGTTGGAGTTACATATTAAAGGGACATGACTATCATATTCCATGATATGATGCATGATATTGTTAAACACTATGTTGATGACATATTAGGAAAATTCAAAACTAGGGCCAACCATCCAATAATGCTATGTAAAATATTTGAAAGATTAAGGGAGTAAAAAGTTAGACTCAATACAAATAAATATGTGTTTGGTGTAACTTCAAGAAAATTACTTGGCTTCATCATGTCTTGTAGAGGTATTGAAGTTGATTTGGTAAAGTCCATGCTATAAATGAGATGTTGCCACCAACTAATTTGAAACAACTCTATATTTTACATGGTAAGATCTAGTTAATCTGACACTTCATCTCTCAGTTAGTAGACAAGTGCCATCTATTTACACACCTTTTGATTAAGGGAGTTGCATTTCACTGGGATGATCACTGCCAAACAACTTTTCAACAACTTAAAGACTATCTTGTTAATCCACCTATTTTATTACCTCCTATGCCAAGAAAGCCATTCTTGTTATACCTATCAGCGACTAACCATGCTCTGAGGGCACTCTTAGTTCAACATGATGAAAATGTAAAGGAACACTCTATATAATACCTAAGCCATACCCTAGTTACATATGAATATAACTATGCACCTATTGAAAAAGATTGTCTGACCATGGTTTTTATAGTTCAAAAATTGTGCCATTAAATGTTGCATAATAAAACCATGGTCATTTAAAAAGTAGATCCGATCAAGTATCTACTATCTAAAATGGCTTTGAAAGGTAGAATGGATAAATGGATCATACTTCTAAATGAATTTGACATAGAGTATGTCAATTAGAAGGCAATCAAGGGAAAAGTTCTTGCAGATCAACTTGCTAAAGTACCTCTCATAGACACATAGCCACTCACATATCACTCTCTTGATGAATCCATAATGAAAATCATTAACATACCCCTTGAGGAACAAACCTATAAGATGTATTTTGATGGTTTATTCATTATGCATGGATAAGAGGCATGCCTATTATTTATTACACCATAGGGGGATGTAATCCCTAAAACATTTAGAATCAACTTTCCTTGTACAAACAACATGGCTGAGTATGAAACACTTATTGTAGGGCTTTGGAAAGTAGTGAATTAGAATATATCTCATCTTTAAGTTTATGGTGATTCTTAGTTAATCATCAATCAAGCGATAGATCATTTTTATACCAAAGATGATAAGCTGGTTCCATATAAAGCCATGGTTGACACTCTTAAGCAAAAAATTGCCAATACTTAGTTTGAGCACATACCAAGGGCTAGTAACAGAACTATAGATTCCATGACTACTATTGGCTCTCTGATTTGAAAAATAGATAAATCTAGAGAGTATCATTTCCTCATCAAGAATTTTTTAGTACTAGCTCATGAACCTTTAACCATTGCCATGATTTGTGATATTATTGGTCCTAATTCTATTTGGTACTCAGACCTTTACAACTACCTTTATGACCAATTTCTACCACTTAACCTATCTTGAAAACAAACCAAAGCCTTCATTCATCATTCCAGTCATTATACTCTACTTGGATCCACCCTTTAGCATCACAATTTTGATGAAACTCTACTTCATTATTTAACATCGATAAAGTCTACACTAGCATTAAGACAAGTTCATGTAGGAGTATGTGGAACTCATTCTAGTGGGGTATTCCTATCCAAAAATCTCTTACGTATTGGTTATTATTAGCCTGTAATGGACACAGATGTCACTACATATGTAAAAAAGTGTGACAAATGTCAATGACATGCTAATATGATTCATGCCCCAACAAAAACATTGAAACTAATGTTGACACCATGGAATTTTTTTACATAGGGACTTAACCTTATTGGAAAGATTAACCCCACTTCATTTGATGGCCATAAACATATCCTTACTATCACTGAGTATTTCACTAAGTGGGTTGAAGCTATACCCCTCATATGACTAGAAAGCAAGTTTCCAATGTCATTTTCAACCATCTCATTTGCCACTACAATATCCCCTCTTACATTATATCTGATAATGGAGGATCATTCAAGAACAAGGATGTAGATTAGCTATGTACCAAATATAACCCAAATTAAGACCTAGTCAAAAATTCCATAGAATCTTATTGAATACTTATTTTTGGAAATGAATATGGAATATTTGCATCATCAGGTGACCTCATTTCTTGAGAATACATCCCTAGGCCATAATTGCCACAAATATTAGGATTCATGCCCTCCATGCCTCATTAATGCCTTCCAAGAGGCCCTCTATGCCTCTTAATTTCCCATTCTTCTTATGTCATGATGAGGATATTTACAAACTTAATTCAAAAAAATAGATTAATCCTTGGCCACACATCTCAATATTGAGATGGATAGTTCAGGTTTATTTTAGACATTCTCAAAAATCAATAAATAGAGAGGCCATGAACATCATTTCTAGGTCTTGATTATGCAAAGTTATAATGCTTAAATGGTTATAAAAGCTTCATGAAACTAGTGTTACCATGCCAAATTAATTCCAAGCTAAGACAAGCCATAGGCCAAAGGTGTCAAGGAGAGATGGAGGTAGCCAAGATTCCATTGCTAAGGAATTCATGAGCACAAGCTGAGCAAGCCACCACTACAAAGGTATTTGGAGCATCCAAGGAAGGTGAAGGAATTATTATGTTTTCATTCCTATATTTTTAGTTGTGTTTATCATTTGCTTTTGTTAACTAATCTCTCCCTAGTATCTAGGCCTAGAGATGTTATGCTATTAGTGTGTTTACTTCATTTTGTTTCATTTTGGAACTAACACCATACTAACCATCCTCTCTTGAGTCAAATTCCTAGATCACATTTGGCCTGAAGTTTTTTTATTAGATATCACATCCATGGAACTATGTAGGTAGCATCCACTTGCCTCATGTATATAGAGATAGATCGACCACCCCCTTCCTTTTATTCTATTCCCCCATTTTGGTTATTTGTTAAGTTTTCACCTATTTTCTAGGGGTAATGTTCATATGTTTTTTATTACATTATTTGTTTCTTTCATTCTTCTTATGTTGTTTATTTATCTATCTATTTGTTTGCTTTTAGCATTGTTGCCTTGATTCAGTTTATGTGTGTTCATTAGGTGGTTCCTTGTCCATGCTTACACTTAAATCCATCATTATTTAGATGTTTACATTGTCATAATGGTTTCTATCATTGGTGCATTGTTTTCTATTGAGTATTGAATTATGGAAGTCAATCCTCATGCATATTTTGGCCAAGTCTTCATGATGTTATATCATGATGCCTACTGACACATGCTACAACAAACCTTAGCTTCAAGAAGTCTATTCAACAATGGCATCATTTCTTCAACACTAAAATCCTAATTCCATCCTAATCATATCCCAAATAGAGTAATTAATCATGAAATAATTTCAACTTTTATTAGTTCAGACAAGCATCTCCTTATTGGTAGGTTGTTCCAATTCATCATTACCCTCTATGTTAAGTTATCATCATTTGCGACCAAGTTTATCATGTTTTCCATAATCAAGGTCTAATTATTATAACCACCTATGGGATAATCATTATACACCATCCCACCTACATTTCTCAATGATTATAACTACCTTTACTCAAATCATTGTGTTGTCACCACTTTTATTTTTCTACCTACACAAGGGCATGTTATCTTGTTTTTCTATCCTGACTGGGGTAGCTCCATTTTCTCAATGATTATAATTGCCTTTAGGTAAATCATTGTGTTATCATACCATGTTGCCACTATCAGGGTACAATGCTTATAACCACCTTTGGGCAAAACATTATACACCATCCCACTTGCATTCTTCATGATTTTGACTAATTTTTCAATATCATTGTGTTTTCAACCCATCATCTTTCCTTTATTTGGTCCCCTCATTTTGTTTCTTTCTTTTCAAGGGACCATTTGTCAACCTACTTATGCCAACCATTCCCTTGAGGGGGCATCATATAGTTAGTTTATCATCATTACAGTTATAGGCATACAAGACCTTTTCATTCTTTGAGAAGATGTTACTATGCTTATATCTTGAGATGCCTTCCCAAATAGGGGCAAATTGTAGACTCCTAAATCTGGCCACTGATAACCTTCAATTAGGATTTTTGGCCAATTTCCACCCAAAATGCACAATTTGGCCTAAAAACACTCAAACATGCTAAATGATGTGAAACTAACATATTCAAGTGCTGATTTTGGCCAGGGTATCCCTAAATGGGGTAATGCAATTTATGGGGTAGCTAACTTTGATTAGATCATTCTAAGTCAAAATGCCAATTTTACACCTAGGTGGTTTGGATTGATCTTTCCCATCAAATATATTACATAAGATACGTACCTTTATTATTTTTTATTGGTAACATCCTAAATGGAATAACAATTTCAATGCATCTGACATGGACTTCCAATTCTGATTCAGTCAAAATTTAGACCAATAATAAGGCATTCTTATCAATTTGAGTAATTTGTGCACAAAGTGCTTAATCATGCTTAAGATCTAATTAACCCAAATTAAGGCCTAATTGAAAATTCCATGGAAACTTGTTAAATACTTATTTTTAGAAATGAATATAGAATATCTGCATCATCAAGTGACCTCATTTCTTGGGAAGACATCCCTAAGCCATAAATGCCACAAATATTAAGATTCATGTCCTCCATGCCTCATCAATGCCTTCTATGAGGCCCTATATGCCTCTTAATTTCCCCTTATTCTAATGTCATGATGAGGTTAATTACAAACTTAACTCCAAAAATTAGATTAATCCTTAGCCACATATCTCAATCCTGAGATGGATGGTTCAAATTGATTCTAGACATTCTTAAAAATATATAAATAGAGAGACCATGAAAATAATTTCTAAGTTTTGATTATGAAAGTTATAATGCTCAAATGGTTCTAAAATCGTCATGAAACTAGTGTTACCATGCCAAATTGATTATAAGCCAAGACAAGCCACAAGCCAAAGGTGCCAAGGAGAGATGGAGGTAGCCAAGCTTCAATTGCCAAGGAATTCACGAGCAAAAACTGAGTAAGCCACCACTAAAAAGGCATTTGGAGCATCCAAAGAAGGTGAAGGAATTACTATGTTTTCATTCTTTGATTTTCAGTTGTATTTGTCATTTGCTTTTGTTAACTAAGCTCTCCCTAGTGTCTAGGCCTAGATATGTTATGCTATTAGTGTGTTTACTTCACTTTGTTTCATTTTGGAACAAACACCATACTAACCATCCTCTCTTGATTCAAATTCCTAGATCACATCTATGACACTTAGATTATTGTAACAAGGTTTTACCCTTTTTGTAACCACTAGATCCATTGTTTGCTTAGTGTAGTGTGATGTCCAAAGTACAGATACACCCTGGTACTTTAACCCTATATAACTCATGGGAAGTGATGAAATACCCTTCACAAGTCAATTTTTCATAAAATAAAAGACATAATAGAAAGACTTTATGGTCACCTCAAGATCACCTAATACTATTACAAGTTTTTTGGGAACACTTTAAATGACATTCTTTTTATGCCTTGGACTAGGCATGCTTGCAATAAGGATGATGCTTTTGATTCTAAAAGTTCCTTAAAGGGGATGGATGGAAGAGCATACACACAAAATCCCTCTTTTTTCCAATAAATTAATTAATCACATATTGCATATGAACTTGACAAATGAGTTCAATTTTAAGCACTAAAACAAAGATTTGGTGATATTGTTTTTAGCCCTTAGCCTTAAATTGTGAACTTTGAATGAAAATCACAAAACTTGATCAAGAAAAACACCCTAATTTTTTTTCAAAAGCACCAAAAGAAATATTTTTAGTTCATTTTAAACATCTAAAAGAATTTTAAAAGCTTGTTTTAGTAAATCTTTTAGCTTGGTCCTGTAAAGAATAAGTTAGTATGTCCTTTAGCCTTGAAGCTAATTTGCAAATGAGTGAAGAAACTTCTCAAAACAAAATTTCTATTTTGAAATCATTGTTACATAGTCAATATCACTATTTCCATACAAAATTGGAATTACCAAACAATAATATCATTGTTATGGTTTAGATCATCAAAAAATCACAATATCATTGTTTTCCTATAAAATCACTATTACTAGATAAAAAACACAAAAAATATAAAATCATTGTTCTGTTGACAAAATCACTACATAGGGTGAACAATATCATTTTTTTGAGACAAAATCACTACTCAGGTAAATGAAATCATTGTTCTGATGAATGATATCATTTCCCAAGGCTATTAAATCACTTTCTAGTAAACAATAATTTTATTACAAAATCACTACTGTGACAATAATGATATTTCAATAGAGATCAAAACTGATGTTACTAGGAATAAAAATGCAATTATAATAAAATATAATTTTAACTTAAAATTTCACTCTTTTGACTTGTTCACTCCAAGATTCTGCATAAAATTGGTTAGTAAGTTGCTTGAAAGAGCCTTTGTGAGTAAATTCATGGGGTATGGTCCTATTGGACATGAAAAAATGTAGAGAGGGTTACAAAGAGAGTTAGTCAAGAATTAGTCAATAAATCATGAAAAATTCATTAAAGCCATAACAAAACTTAGCCTATCTATTCATGCAGGAATTACAAAAGATAGCAATAAACAATTGAAATAAAGCGACATTGATTACCTTCCCAAGTGGATTTACCATATATGTGTGTCTCAAAAGCATGTTCTCCCTTGATCAAGATTTCTTGTCTTCATCAACAATGGTGGTAGCTCCTTCCATGTCTCAAGAATTCTTTGCATAGCCTAGGCTCAAAGTAGATGAAATCTCCAATCTAGCCTATCAAATAAAGATTGATAATGAAAAACAAAGATCAACACAAAGGATTTTGGAGATAATTTATCATTATAACTTTTCACAAATCAAGCTTAAAAATGATGTTCATGGCCTCTCTATTTATAGAGTTTTGAGATTGATCAGGATCAACCATGACCATCCATCTCAAGATTGAGATGTGTGGTCATGAATTAATCAAATTATTTAATTAAATCCATAAATATCCCTTATAAATATTTGGGATAGAGGGGCATTTAAGAGGCATGGAGAGTCTTAATGAGGCATGGGAGACCCATAATCCTAATATTTTAAGAATTTATGGCTTATGGATGCCACCCCATATGATGATGTCATTAGGTGATGTAGTTAATAGAAATCAATTTCCAAAATGAAATATTCAACAAATATCATGGAAAATCTACTTAAACTCTTGATTTGGATCAATTAGCCTCAAATAAGGTTAATTAACATTTGTGTAATTATTTGGAAATTGGCCCTCAATTAATCAAAATGGTTAGAAAGTCATATTAATAGGTCATAATTTGACTTGAGAAGAATTGGAAGGTGACGTTAGATGCATTGGAACCATATTCTAATTTAGGATGCTACCAACACAAAATAACAAAGGTACGGGATGTGTAACAATGAATTAAAAGAAAAGAGTGATCTAGAACACAAAAAGGTGAAATCATCATTTTGACTCATTGACTCAAAATGAATTGATCAAAGTTAGGTATCACATAAAATCCATTGACCCATTTAGGGATACATTAACCTAAATCATCACTTGTAAACAAAAATTTTGAACCATTTAATGCATTTTATTGATTTTGACCTAAAATGTGCATGTAAATGTAATTCAAGTAAGATTGACAATTTCAACACAAATGGTGTTAGGAATTGGATGTCTACAAGGGGAAGACTCAATGTCTAAATTTACAATTATAGAAATAGAACATCAATTCTAATTTTAGCCTTAATCTGCATGTACACTAGATGTATATGATAATTATCTTAAGGCATAAATGTCTTATAGAATGTATTGACATGTAGAGGTTATTTCATTCATTTATGAATAACACAACAAATAGAAGCTATGAAAATATGTTTATATCTATAAACATATTTGGGTCCTTAGAAAAAAATATAAAAGGTTTAAAAGAGGTAGATATGTGCATATATCTACATGTTTTATCCTTTATTTATAATTAAAAATTTGGTAAAGTTCATGCAAATGTGTGCATGGATCACTTAGTTAATTGGGACTTTATTCATCTTTAGCATATCCTATGATTTCTTGAGTTAAAACAAGGGTAAGCTCCATATTTAGTCAAAAAAGAGCACATGACATATATTATAGATTCATAGACTTGAAAAACTATTTGAGTTAAGCAAGGTCTATTTTAGGGCTCAAACTTCTTATTTGAAGATGACTGAGTATGATAATTAAACATGAGATAATTATGATATTGAATGTGCACCTATCTAGGACTTGGTTCTTCTTAACCATAGGATCATCTATAGATTTTTGGAACTCATGTGGGTGTTCATATAACTTGCCTAGATGATTAGCCCTTAAATTTAACTCAACATGATTTCTTGATCCACCAAAAAATGCATAAGTTGATCTCACACTTAATTAATATTGATGGTGCAGTACTTACATTGGGATCATGAATTATGTATTCACATAAGATAAACTCCAATGGTGTACTAAACTTTTCCATTTTTCCCTAAGCTCCAAGCAAACTCAAACTTAGTGATTAAGCCTTGTAGATCTTCT
The DNA here is from genome assembly GCA_037957365.1 of Torreya grandis. Taxonomy (NCBI): domain Eukaryota; kingdom Viridiplantae; phylum Streptophyta; class Pinopsida; order Cupressales; family Taxaceae; genus Torreya; species Torreya grandis. Next base: position 264,897 of record JARHVA010008385.1, on the reverse strand, counting down.
TAGAATAAGTAGATGAAATTAAACATAGATCCATTTATGATTGATCATGCAAGTGAATATGGGATCCTCTTAGATGACTCAGACTTAGATCAATATTCATGTCCTTGGTCAAGTTATTGTGTGATTTTAACTGATTTAAAATAAACCCAAATTGAGCTCACTATGTTGTGCCTCACCTTAATAAATATAATGGGCCTGATTGATATGCTTATAGGGTTGTTGGTCTTGTTGTACTCATTATTATCTCCATCATAGACTAAATTATAGCTTTCACTTGTCATATTGAATCTACATGACCTCTAATTCTATTCAGTTATGACTATGTCTCCATATTATCTCTATAAGATTCTCTAAAGATTCATAGCTCAAAATATAACTTCCAACAACTTGCATTGACCTATTCTTGATGAATCCCCATAATTGATTTGTTATTTGTTGATGATCTTGGGGATCATGTGTGTATTTATGTATTTTTTTTTGGATTTTATGTGAATCAACCTCAATACAATCATAAAATTGAACCCAAATGATCTTTTCATAGTCTTTTGACACTTGGTGGTTGTTTGAGTCTTGGGGTTCATTGTTTATATTCACTTCAGGATTCAATTACTCTATTTCCTTGAGACTAAATGAAAATTATTTTGTATGTGTATATTCTCACCTATTTATATGATTTCATGGGTCACACTAGAAATTATCCAAAGGTTAAATCTTCACATTATTATCATGTGTTCATCCATTGTGTACTTGGGCTATCAGGAAAATCTTTGCTTTTTCTAATCATTTTTTTGTCCTAAGTGTACTCACTTTTTTTGTCAACATTTATCCTTTCATTCCTTATGGTTAAATGATCTTCATGCATTTTGGTTGAGTGTATAAATGTGATCCCGATATTACTTATAAAGGATTCCACATGTGAAGAATGATTCCAAGCTGCATTGCATGGAGGAGAGTTGAGAGTCCATTAGCGGCCCCATCAAGTTGGGAGAATCTTAGGAAAGCTTGTAGAGCTCTAGGAAAGTGTCTTCAAGGCTTGGGAACATGAAATGAATTTTTGTAAATCCTATATCTCTAAACAAAAGAGATAAAACACCCAAATTTTCATTAATATGGTGAGTCTATAAAACCAAAGTATTAAAATTTGAATAAATTGCCTTGTGTAATCTTAGCAAGTAAGAACCCCAGGATACATACCTAGTTTTTGTTTTCATAGGGTTAGTTTATAAACATATAAGATTTAAAAATATGGTATTTATCAAACTCAAATGAAATTTAGATATTATTATTCCAAATACCAAAATTCATAACATAAAATAAACCCTTTATTTTATGAGATTAGATCAAGACTAAACCCTAACACACCTTTTAAAAGGCTATTGTTGAGCTCTAGATGAAAAATTAGACTTTAAGTGAAACCCTAGATCATGTAGATGAAGCTTACTATGACCATTTTTGGATCTATAGGATGGATAGGGACAAAAATAATGATTTTAAATATAAAGTGGCTCCCTATTAAATGGTGGGTGGGGGGGAGGGTATTGAGGTAAAATAAGTACTACTATGAACTTGGTAGCCATAAATGTTAGACCAACCTATAGTGGTAATGTGATCTCACCAATATATATATATATATATATATATATATATATATATATATATATATATATATATATATATATATATATATATATATATATATGACCATTGAATCCCTTGATTATTTTTGTTGTAAAAATCATATCATTATTTGTTTATCTAAAATGAGAGAGAAGTGTGATATTGCACATATTCACACTTGAACTTGTAGACACCCCATTTTTGACACAACTAGCTTCTGACCAGAATTCAGACTTATTTATACCAAATAATGCAATTTAAGCCTAGGAATCACTAAAAATCCAAATTTAATTTGCACATAATTAATTAGTGCTTATAATCATGTTGAGGCATCCCTATTTATGGTATTATCCCATACATAATAATAACCTCTCATAGATTCATCCTGAGTCACCATGTGACCTAACAAATAGTAGTTTGGCCTATGGACCCATTACATGGGGTGCTTGAACAATTAATAAAAGAGATAAAATAGTAATCAAATAATTAAAATAAATTAAATGATTAGCTCAATAATCCATTTTCAATTAATGAATATCTAAAAATAGAAATTCAAAAATTCAAAATATCAAGCTTCATCATTGCCTTTATAAGTTGTTGAGCTCTTACAAAATACATAAAAAATAACTAATTTGTGACCCATACCCATTAATTGAAAATCATAATTACATGTACCCTTATTAACTCAATTATAGTCTATTTCAACTGACATAGGGTTAGTTTTAACTCATTCCATGCTTAAATCCTAACTTAACTCAACTTGGGTAAGAGTTAACTTTAAAGGCTATAAATACAAGGCCTTACCTATTGATATTTAATCTTTCTTAGTGAAATGTCATTATGAAAAATACATCCAAAAATATTTATAATAGTGTTAACATGCCAATTCCATAATCCAAGCCAAGTTAAGCTAACCAACATTACCAAGGTGCCAAGGAAAGGTGGAGCAATGGAGAATCACTGACAAATATTTCTTGAGTACAGAGCCAAGAAATCCAATTCAACAAGACATTTTGGAGCTATAAGGAAGGTAAAAGGATTATTTATTTTATTTTCTAGTTGTTTTTTCATTTCATGCTTGTTATATATGCTCTCCCTAGTGTCTAGACTAGAGGTATTAGTGTTTAGTGTGTTTATTTTGATTGTATTTTATTGACTAACATTATACTAATCTCCCCTATATGGATTCCTTGTTCACATGATGACACACTTAGTGAGATCCACACCCAAAAAAGTTTTTCCCATGGAATTTTAGGACATCTTCTACCATTTTTCATGTCAAAATCTCAAATTGCTGACATAAAAAGTGAAAAGTTGAAGCTCATAGATGTTACATAGGAATTTCTAGTTTTGCTCTATATAGTCACATTTTTGTACTAAGAAGTAGTGATATTTAACTATGGAGTATCAATATTTCACTTGAATTTTTACATTTTTTAGTTGTATTTTTGTCTTAAAATCTATGATATTTCCTTTGATAATTGTGTTTTTGCTTTTATAGTTATGGTTTTATCCTAAAATCTATGACATTGCCTTAACAGTCACTATATTACTTTGACAGTCATGGTATTGTATTGATACTTATGGATTTACCTTTAAAATCTATGATATTGACCTTGTAATCAATAATTTTGCACTGTATAGTTACAATTTTGCATTGTATATTTACAATTTTTCACTAACACTTTATTTTTTAGGAAGTTGTAGTTTTATACTAATTAGTTGTCATTTTGCAAGAAAGTTAAAGTATTGCTTTGTGTATCTATGGTATTTAACTATGTGAAAAAAATTAAGAAACTAAAGAGCTAAATTTTAATTTTCAATTTCTCACTTTCTCTTAGATTGTAAGCACAAGGACCCCCTAACACTTTTTGTAGGACCCAAAAACCAAGGAAAGATGTTTTTTAACACTCTAAGATTCAAACTCTCATTTAAATTTTGTGTTTAAAACTCATTTACTTCACTTATTCTCATTTTTAAAAGTTCTCAAACAATGTCAAAGGGATAAACTTCATATCATATTTCATTTGGTACTCTAAAAATGAACTCACACTCTAGTGAAGTGCTCATAAGTGATTTTACCTTTTTGGTTATTTTTGTGTGTTTGTTTCATAAGCCAAGTGTGGTGTGTATACTCTCCCCATATCTCCTTTAGGGGATTTAGGTGATATAAAATTCACTTATTACCTTTGTCACTTTTTAAAAATCATGGAAGGAAAGTTGATAAGACACTCCTCAAAATTTGAGTGATTTGGGTGATCCCAAAATGACCCTAAATTCCTAATTTTTTTATTTTCATGCATCTTGACTTGTTGTCGAGAGTTCATCACCTTATCATAAGTTATCTAAGGAAGTGTTGACCTAGGAATTCATCTCATGGAATCATTTAAACCCCACTCCATGGTAAGGTTTTATAAATTGAGGCCAACTTAATAGGATGCTTATTTGAACAATTAAACAAGCTCCATTAGTAAGAGACTACCTCAAAATATATGTTTAACTCAAAAATCGCACTACACTGAGTAATTGATGGATGTAGTGGTTTTGAAAAGGACAAGACCTTTTCACAATAAGCTGGTTAATGTGTATCTAAATGATGTATTGTGACCTAGTGTTAACCATACACATGGGTCCATTTAGAATGTATGAAAATTGATAGTTTTTTAGATAACCCCACTTTCCATAGATATAATATCAATGAATGAAGAGTAACCTGAAATTCTATGTTATCATGAAAACTCTTAAGAGAAGATGGGGCTTAAAAACCCTACTTTTCATGGGCATTTAATTTTTTGGATTAACAACATAATTTCCTCTTAAGATCAAGTATATAGACAAATTTTGATAGTACAAAGCCACCTTGTTAGTTTTTAGGATTATGACTATACATTTAGGTGTTTTTTTTATTTTTCCTTTTTTTACTTGAATTGTCTTGAGTCAAAATTGTTTGTTTGTTAAAACCATGTCCAAAATAATCCATGTTTTTATATCACTCTTTTTTTTAAGAGGTGTTATTCCATCCATTTGATGCCACAATTTTCCTTAGTCATTTGTCAAAATTTTGTGTGTGTATGTGTGTCACTTGTTTGAAAGGGGCATCATTACATTGCCTATTTCATTCCAAGTCTTATGCCTTAGAGTTTTTGAAATAAACCATTTGTCATATATTTACAGTAAGATAAAATCATTATGTTTATTTTATTATTTCAAAGATTTTTTTCCTTATAGTCAATCATAATTGCAAAACCACATGTGCCTTTTTGGTCTATAACTAGTATCATTATGCCATCTATTTTGGTCTATCTTATTGTTCATTTGAGAACCAAGCCTTCTAAATAAATTTAAAAAGTGGTCTTGATAAGTTCAAATTCAAATGTTGATTGGTGTATGCCTATGCCTTATACGTAATTTTTTATTATACATTTACTTATCGATTTTAGATTATGTAACTTAGACTAACTGCTTGCTTACTTTAGTGATATTTTGCCTAAATTTGAGAAGTGATCTATATTTTGTGTGCTTAAAGTCCAATGTATTTTACCAAAGGTAAAGCTTATGTTTAAATATGAATGCGTAATTTGAGTCAAAGTGTTTTAAAATTTTAATTACTTTACCTTTTAGACCTAATGTTATGTCAAAGTGTAGATTTTGTGTCATGTCCCTAAAAGACCTAGAAATTCTTATTTCTTTTAGACCTAGTTTTGTTTCAAGTGTAGATTTTGTGTCATGTTTCCAAAAGACCTATAAATTCCCATTTATCTTACACCTAGTGTGTTTCAAAGTCTATATTTTATGTCATGTTTCCAAAAGACCTAGAAATTCTCTTTTGTTTTATACTTAGTGTTAAACCAAGTCTAGATTTTGTGTTGTGTTTCCAAAAGACCTAGCATTTTACCTTCCATTTTAGACCTAGTTATTTTGATCCTAGCTTTGTGACTTGTTTTCAAATACCTATAAAAAATTTTTAGACCTAGATTTGATTTATTTTAAAAACATTTTACTAAGTTTGGCATTTGGTTTTACCCATTCACTTGACCATTTGCGTGAGACATTTAAAATTAGACCATTTTAAACCAAAATTATCATTACCTATTTTAGAGAAACAACTCAATTCCTAGAACAAGTTTTTAGACCAAGTTCCTAAGCATTTCAAAGTTGGGCCATTTTCCCTTTTGACCTCATTTATAGAGTTTGTATAAATATAGAACTTCTTTGTATAATGTTAATAATCAATTTGGATATGTCTCATTACACTCATAGTGGAGCCATGTATAATCTAGGTTATGATAACATGGTCATGAATGATAACTTTATTAAAGACCCCTATGGTGATGATGTAGTTTGTGATATGGATCCCTATCCTCCTCACACTACTCAATTTGGAGAACAAAGTCAAGATCTGTTAGCCCACTACTTGGTTAACACACCTCTATATTTGGAGTAAGACCAAGATCAAACCACATAATATCTTGATAGTGTACCATTGGTTGTAGAACAAGTTCAAAAAATAACCATATTAAATCACTATGCTATTGACATATGATCCTTATTTGTCTGATCATCACTTACTTGAAAACAAGGATGAGGCTTTATTCAAAGTCACAAAGGTAGGGGCCAAGTTTTCATTAAATTTCCCCAATGAAAATTTACCTAAGCTAGTTATTGCCTTTATACATGCCTTATACCCAAACCATTGAACAAGGCTTTACTAGCTATCCAAAGCACTTGTGACAATGTCATATCAAGACCAAAATATGATCATGGAAGGAAAGGGAACCATAGAGGACCACTTTATATAAATTAAATAAGCATATAAAACCTATTTGAATTTATCACATAATTTTAATGTCATGGCCATGTCAAATGCTCCACACATACATCTATATCCTTCAAAAAGAGTGATACTTGAGTTGATAGGTCAAGATAAATTAGGTATAGACCCATTTTCACAAATTACTTTAGTTGATATCATATACAATGTCCCATCTATTGAATATGTTATTGTGGATTCTACATGGAACAATGTGTCAATGATGGTGGATAACACACAAGTGTCTTCCAATCTAGGCCAAAGTGGTTTTAATACACCAATAAATAGTATATATAAATAAGTGCCTTTAGATAAAACCACAAGTGATTAACAAGGGACAAGAACTCTTACATCCTAGACACAAGCTACTTCCAATCCTCAACTATCTACTTCATCAAACATGTAACGATAAGGATTAATTAATTAATAAATGGCTAGTGTTTTGCCTCAACAACAAGTGATGAATGTTATCACACTTCAACAGGTGGTGACTAACATTACAAAATAATAGGAGTAATCTAATCTACCACTATAACAAAGTCATAACACTATACCACCTCAATAGGGGAAACATATATTCCACCTCAAAAGGTAGTGAAAAACATACCTATATAGTCATAGACCAATATGCCTTTACAATCATGAATGTTGTCTAGTCAAGAACATGTGTATATTAGTCAAAGATAAATGGAAAACACCCAAAAAATATCTAGATCATAATAGGTATTTACACAATAAAGAGGTACCACTATCTAAAAAGTAGCATTAGGCAAAAATTACCTTTTACTAAGCACATGCCATATACCCAAAGACAAGGCCTTGGTCCACAACAAGTTCCCCTTATTCAGACAGGTTTGAATAGTTGATAACAAGTCCCTACTCAACCTCAGTAAGCATAGTATTTTAACTAAAGACATATCTTTCCATCACAACCTTAATTTTATCAAAACCAAGGCTATACACCGAATCTAAACTAGAATATAGCCTAATAATGCATGCAATTTCAACAATCGCATCCCAATCTATAGATGCATATTCCTATTTGATTCACTCATCAAACCAACATCTTATAGTAAACCATACCTCTATTATACCTTGGTTAAGGTAATCCACCTCTGACTGGCCAACCATCACCTTAGACAAATGTACCATCCAATTTCTTGGCCCAATAAATACAAAAAATGAAGGATGTGATTGGCACAATTTAAGAAAGGAAATAAACCAATAAATTCAAATTAGATGACGTGTGTTCATACCCATTCAACATGGAGTATATTCAGATACCATTTTGTCTAGGTTATGAACCACCAAAATTTGATAAATATAAGGGTAAAAGAGACCCTAAAGCACATTTAATAGAGTTCTTTATTGATTTCTAGCTAATGGCTTATAGTGACATTTACCTACTCTTTTTATTTCTTCAAAGTCTAGCAAGACATGATTTGGAGTGGTTCCTTAAATTTATAAAGAATTCTATATCTAATTTTGATAACCTCTTAGACAAATTTGTGTAACATTTACCCTATAATCTCAAGCATGAGATTTCATTAGTAGATTTTACTCAGGCTAAGAAGAAAGCTGGTGAGAGCTTTTCAAGCTATCTACAAAGATGGAAGGTGTTTGATAGTCACTTCACCCACATCTTACAAGACAAATAATTGGTCATTGTGTTTACTAAAAATTTACATAGTGAGATATTCTATCATCTTGAGCTTTAATGTGTGCATACCTTTAAAGCTATAATTGATAAAGGTTTACAGATTAAAAAAACCCTTATTAATATAGAGATTATCAAGTTAACCTAATCAAACCAAAATTAGAACTAAAACCATGGCACATGCCCAAGTTAGAGCCCTAATCAAGTCCAAGCATAGGTGCTGGCACCATCCCAAGCCAATAACTATGAAAAATCCAAGAAATATAACCATAATAATAATGTTGTTGGAAATGGAGTAACTGAATCATGCTATGTCCAAATAGTAAAAACACCATTTGTTCAACCTATGTCATAAATGCAACTTACTCATCATTAGTAACCTATTCAACAAACACATCCTACATAATAACTTAGAATAACTTCAAAAATGCAATAACCACCATATTTCCAAACTCCTCCAAGAATAATGCCCACTCCTCGAGTATTCAATGACCTTAGTGAATGTATTGAAGTAGTGTTTCAAAACATATCTATGGCTAATATTATTAGTTGGCCAATTATTAAACACTATCCTAAGGGCATTATATATCCATATTGGTATAGGGAGCATGAGTTCTATGAATACCATCATGTTCATGGAAATAATATACACCATTATATGAAATTAAAGCACCTCATTATAAATATGATAGAAAATGGGGATATTACATTAGATAATAGATAATTTACATCCAATCAAAACTTGGGTATCTACCAAAACCCTTTTCTACAAAATAATAATAATAATCAACAATAACAATAATGAAGACTTGAACAACAACAATAACAAAAATATCAAAAACTATCATGAAAATAATAATATTAGTAGGAACAACAACAACATCAACCAAATGGGAGAAACCAAGGCCAAAATAATCCCAATAACCAATAGAATTAACATTTAGTTGCACATGACTACAAAAAGGTTGTAGGTCATATTTCAAGAGGTCATGTTTCTACCATCACCATTAATCCTAGACCAAGTGCTAATAGAATAGGAATTTTGCCAAATAATACAAATTAGATTACTTATGACAATAATCCTTCCTTAACCTAAGACCACAAACAAGTACAAATATAACCAAAGATTACTATTTTAGGACCTTATAATAATATATCATCATTTCCCTATGACCACAACCAAGTACATTAGAAACAAAGTCATAATAGTCATGTATCCAATCTTGATCGTGTAATCACAACTCAACAGTCTAAGATTACCATTCCAATCCCACATATTCCTACCAATGAACCAATCCAACACACTATGACGGATAATAAAAATACATATACCAGTATTAAGGAAAATATATATTACATTATGGAATAAATCTAAAAGACACCCACACAGATCTCTATTCTAGATTTGTTATATACATCTATTATCCATAATAACATCTTAACATAGCTCTTAGGCCAATCTAAAGTTACCAATGATATAACTATTAGATAGTTTTCAATGATGTCATGATAATTTCATGGAGGTGTCCAGGTTAGTATATGAAGTGCCTTGATAGTCTATGTGACAATGACAAAGTGTGTAATGTGCTTGTCCTAGTATGCTTGAAGTGTTCTTAGTTGATCTTTAGTTTGGCATGGTTAGAGATGTTTAGGGATGAATATGGTGATTTTAGGATGTGAAATAGGTCCCATAATATGTGTTATATTTTTTGAGTTCTTGTATGCATAAGTGGAATTCATCTGGTAATCCATAGTTTTCATCTAGACATTTTGGGTCTAGTGATAGAGAATCTGAGTAAGCAGTTTTCTGACATCACCATTACCACATGTGGATGAGTCATGGGGAGTTAGTCATATGGTTGTGAGCACATTAGTCCCTAGTTTATATGTAAAAAGTTTCAAGTCTATAAATGAAGTGTGACAAAAGATATATAAGTGCAAAGTTAGGATCTCAAGAATTTTGACAATGTTTTCCCATACTTAGCCAAATTTGTAATGTGGCAAGAAAAAATGAATAGGCATTTTACTGGTGGCATATCTCACACATGTGCATATTTCAAGAGTATGTGATCATATGGGTTTGTTAATTTCTTTTCCTAGTTGATTTTCACTAACTTTTAGGTCAAGCGCTAAAGCATGACAAAAGCTATGCATGTGCAAAGTTGGTCTTTCCAAACAATTCTTGACATAGTTGGCTTTATGAACTGATAAATCTAAGGAGGCATTTTAATGTCATTATATCTCACATGTATGAGGGTTTAAAGAGTATATTTTTATATGGTTATATTCTCCTATATGAGATCATATGATAAAATTTTCAAAACTTGCACTTGAGTAAAGCAAAAGATATGATGGTGCAAAGTTGATCTTACAAACAAATTTCAATGGTCCCCATACTTAGTTGATTTTACATGAAGATAAATATCAGGAGAAAATTAAGATATAATGGCTCATAGGTGATCATAAAATGAATATATAAGATGAATATCAATTTAAATAGGTCATAGTGTTAGTTGGTTAACATATATAAAGATTGATCTTCTTCTAAGATCCAATAGTGCACAGGTGATCATACAATTTTGAGCTAATGGTGTATGTTGAGCAAGATAGTGCCAAGTGTTCAATGTTTAACATTGAGTATAAATAAATATAAAGATTATTACAAGGGTAATGGTGAGAAGGTGATTTCATAGATAGATATAAATGGTGAAAATTAAAGTCAATAGGTCAAAGTGATAGTTATTTAGCATTTTTAAAGCAAGGACTGATCCACAAAGATCAACGATGTGCATTGAGTCAAAATTACTAGATTGCATGAGATAAGGTCAAGTAGTAAAAGTTTAAAATTTATGAATGGGTGCACTATGAGTTAAATCTTGAATAATATTGATTATTTATGATCAATCTAAAGATGTGAGGACACAAGATGTGATTATAGTGTTCGAGGCTTAACTATGACCGTTGGCATTTAAATATTTGAAGTTTATAAAGGAAAAGACCAATGATTAGTTTTTTGAGCCATAAATTTTGGTCTATATATAATTTTTCCATGGTGTAAAAATATAATTTGTATAGGAATCCATGGATTATTTAGTGAACCTAATTTTAAGATTTGAAAGTATGTATAGTAAAAGCTATGAAGGTACAAATTTGATTGTGTGTTTGATTGTGTTCTGCAAGTAACCCAAGAAGGATATTTGTGCTTATTTTGATGTTGTTTAGATGTTTTATGATGTAATATATATTTTAAATTATTTTAGACTCCATTTGGATTATTTTTATGATCTTTGGAGGTTTGACCAATTGATATTTTGTATAAATAAAGATGTATAAGTTGATTGTGTTTATTAAATGGATTGGCAGTTTTAGTGACCATCTTGTAGAGGTAAGTTAAATGTGTTATAAGAAAATTTGAAGAAGAAAATGAGAATGGAGATGTTATATAAGTATCTAAATATTATGAGAAGGAATTATTTGTCATGATATACATTTGATCAGATATGGAAAGTCAAAATAGTTTGACTATATTTTGATTGTATATAACCAGTCTGAGTGGTCATTTTATTTATATTGTTTTGAGTTCTTAGAATATGTGTTGATGTGTATAAATAACATGAAGGTATATATTAGGTCTTGAAGGGATTAAAAATGTGATTTAATAATATAGATATGTGAAATATTTGAGTAGTTGGTTCAGAAGTTTGAGACTGTGTTTTTTGTGTATGAAGATCTAAAGAGCTAAGAGACCTAATTAGTAGGTCCAAGTGTGGACTTGGTGTTCCAGTTGGAATGGAACCATGTAGGACTTAGAAAGGGGATATTGGAGAATATGTTTTATATTTTTGAATAAATGATAAATGATGAAGGTGGTCCAAGTAGTCTCACATGTAATATGTGAGTATGAAGGCCTAATGGTTTTAGGTCTCACCAAGACCTAATGGTGGTTTGGGGGTAATGAGGCATTGGAAAAATTATGGAGTATGTGGTTATTACATGTAACATATATAAAGACCTATTTTAAATGTGGAATAATTATGGTAAGCATCTTGGCTAACCAAGATGGGTTATACCAAGAGCATGGTATAAGTACAAGGGCTATTTGGCCCATTTGTTCTAGTTGGGTGGACGAAGAGCCAAGTGAAAAAGAGAACATTTGAAAGATAAATTATAGATTAGTGAGGACTAGAAAATAGACAATAGGATTAGACATTATTATCTAACTAAGGTGATGAAGGTGATCACATAGGTAATTAGATCTAATAAACCTAGAAGAGGCAGAATGAGTATGCTCAAGAGGTTGTTTGAGAGAGTGAGTATGGTGAACGAATGAAAGGTGAAGGTTTTGTGTGCCCAGTGGATGGTTTGAAGTGAATAACAACTTGATGATGGTGTGTATTACCTATAGGTCATTTTTATGATGTCATAATAGTGCTCTTGTATGTTTGAAGATTGAGTGTGAGTGAAGAGTTGAAGATTGGGGTTAGTTGGGATATGTAATGTGTCCTAATTGATATTTTTGTCTTAGTTCAAGTATGTAATGAAATTTTTCCAACAAGTATTGTTAGATGAAAGAGTCAAGGTGAAGATTGATAATCATAGGTCCATCATTAGGTGTTGAAGACATTAGTTCAAAGGTGGAGGTGTTTATAGGTGTTGTTATGGTAGATCAACATCTAGGGGATTGTATCCTCCTTACAAGGTGCAACTTGATAAAGGTATAGTTGTTGTGGAAACTCAGCTAGATAGGTGTATTATCTCCTTATGAGATTGTAGTCTCACTAAAATAAAGGATGGTAGCTCCTTAATCAATTATAGCTGGTCTAAATTAGATCTTATCATTATAAGACTGTAGTCCATCTTATAGGGTTTAGTGGGTTTTATTCACCAAGAGGGTTTCCCATGTAGATGTGTTGATGTGATGTATGATCTTGTTCATGCTTTGGATGTATGTACTTTCATGCTTATGTTATTATATCAAGTTGATGAATGATGGAATGGTTTTGGAATTGAATGTGCATTATTATATACTAATTCAATCCCCCCTCCCATTAGCTACTTTCAAAAATAATCCCAAACAAATTTGAAGCATTGGTTGGACATCTATTCCTAGGCCAATAATTAACCTTCAACCAAAGTGATATGTCATGCCTTAACCCTCTCCATAATAATACCCTATATCTTGAAGTTATCATAACATAACATGAAGTCAAATGTCTCCTCATAGACAATGGATCAGGCTTGAATATTATGTCTTTGAAGCTCATCAAGCATCTCAAATATACAACTGATGTATAGCTAGAAATAATTACTATCAAAGCCTACAACAATGAATAATAAGAATCAAAAGGCATCGTAAACTTCCTAATTATCATTGGGCCTTTGACCTAAAATACACTTTTCCATGTTTTGGATCTATAACTATCCTAAAATTTAATATTAGTTTGACCTTTGATACATTAAAATCATGCAATCCCTTCAACATTACTCCAGTGTCTCAAATTCTCACAATTAGGCATGAAGGTCACTATTAATGGAGATTTGTATCCTTATGAAAATTGAAAACATTTGGAGGTTGAGCATGAAATTTATAACTACCATTTTAACCTATATCTAGTGCCCAAGAATAATAAAGACAAATAGATACTTGTTGAATTACCAGAGGCCAACTGTATAGACCCAAATAACCTTGACTTATCTTCACATATGCTTCCTCTTGAAATTTCTAATCATTTAACCATATTGGCCAATGGCCCAAGAGAGTATTTGACCATGACACATTCCATATTATTAAACTTACATAGAACCCCAAGTCCTATGGAAGACCTAAAGCTAGGTCACCTTGCATGGAATGGCAATGAAAAGGAAAATGCAAGCTTCATAATCTAGAACCTGTTATTTTCACATTAGCCATTGGCCAAAAATTAGGGCCACTTACCAATGATGAATATTAGTTATACAATGATAAATTAGACAATTTATACAAAAGCTATAAATATCCCATCCCTAATAGGATAATAGAGAACCAAGCCTATGAAGGTTGAGGCCTAAGGCCAAATTAGTAGGGTACTCTAGAGCCAATTTTTATGACTATGTACAAAATAACTTATGGTATCATATTTAAAATGCTAGGGGGTGACCCCACATATATTATTCATGTTTTAACACAAATGTATAGTGATGATGATGATGATAGGAAATTAGAGTCTAAACATATAATTTATGAATCTCTTGCCAATACCAACCTATTTGACATGCACACCATTTGTACCCTCACCCTAGTAATTTGATGTAACCCACTTCATCTTTATCACCCTCAACTTATAGACCGGGACTAACAAGAATCCATAGTACCTATAGATTAGTTTGGTAATTATGAGGCCTTTTGCAATTTTATAGGCCTAAGGGACACTATTGCATTGGGAGACCACAAAAAGGGTTCTTTATCAAATTACATCTTGTAGCCTATTTTATAGAATGGGTGAATACCCTTAGCCAAAAACAAAAGGATAAAACATTGAGGTCTCAAAGTGCAAACCTATTTGAGGCACTTTTGGAATAGGTTAAAAGTAAAGAGAAAGGCTAGTATTTTAGTGAAAACCTATTTTAAGTATCTTTAAATGGGAGGGTTCACCTTTCTTCAAAGGAAGCTTAGGAGACCACAAATGATGAACTTACTTTTGGGTTCAAGTTCAGTTCAAAAGAATAACATGCCATTAATCGAATTATTTAGGAATTTCCTACAGTATTTGTGACATGGCCATCCCTACCATTAGGAGGTTTAGATTCATCTTGTTTAAGAGATCTTAAAGAACCAATCTAACTGGAATACTTTACCATTATAGGACAATTCACATCATTACCAACCATTCTAGAAGATGACTTGAATTTCTTCATATAAGATACTATGAAAGTCAACATTGGGACTCCAAATGAACTAAAGTGGATCAAATTAGGCGAATCCTTCACTAAAGAGGATTTTGAAATATTTAAAACCATTTTGAGGGAGTTTATTGACATTTTTATGTGGGCTTATTTAGACATGCCAAGTTTGGACCTCACCTTAGTTGTACACCATCTTGTGCATCTTGATGCCAAACATGTGAAGTAAAAATTACAAAAGATTCATCCTTGTATTAATATATTAGTTAACAAGATTTGAAAAAACTCTTAGAAGTGATATGCATCTGACTAATTGACTATTTAGATTGGATCTCAATGGTTCTCAAACATTGTGCTTGTCAGTAAGAATCTAGAAGGAATCAAAATTTGCATTGATTTCAAAGATATAAACAAGGCCTACCCTAAAGATGACCTTCATATATCAAATATTGACATGATAGTTGACTCCACATTAGGATATGAAATTCTTTCACTTATGGATGGATTTTTAGGGTACAATCAATTAGGATCACATTAGAAGACCAACACAAGACAACATTCACCACTCCTTAGGGAATATTTTGTTATCAGGTTACGCGATTTGACCTTGAGTGTTGGGGACACATACCAAACATGACCATATATTTAATTATATGATGCATGATATTGTTGAATACTATATTGATGACATATTGGGTAAATCAAAGACCCATTCTGATCATCCAACCATGTTACAAAGAATATTTTAGAGGCTTCATGAATACAAGGTCAGACTAAATCCCA
Source organism: Torreya grandis (assembly GCA_037957365.1). Lineage (NCBI taxonomy): Eukaryota > Viridiplantae > Streptophyta > Pinopsida > Cupressales > Taxaceae > Torreya > Torreya grandis. The sequence continues at coordinate 249,151 of JARHVA010008385.1, read as the reverse complement.
AAAAGTACATCTTTAGTGTCACTTAAGGAAAATTATCTAGATTCATTATCTCTCATTAAGGCATTGAAGTTACTCCTACCAAATTACAAGCCATTATTAAGATGATGTCACCTTCTAATTTAAAGTAGATTTATAATTTGTGGGAGAAAATTTAGTCTATCAGATTCTTCATTTTGTAGTTGGATAATAAATTCCATCCTTTCACTCACTTACTAAAGAAAGGTGTCATATTTCATTGGGATGAAGACTATCATAAATCCTTTCAGTACCTAAAGGAATATCTTTCCAATCCATGTGTTTTATTACCACCAATGCTAGGAAATCCATTTCTACTGTACCTATCTATCATAGATAAATCCCTAGGGGCATTTCTAGCTCAACATGATGATAATGGAAAAGAACATGTTGTGTACTATCTAATTTATTTACTGGTGGCATATGAACACAACTATATGCTAATATAAAAAGATTATCTAACCATGGTTTTTGCATCCCAAAAGATGTAACATTACATGCTTAACAATAGGACCATAGTTATTTTTAAAATAGACCAACTCAAGTATCTACTAGCCAAGATAGATTTACAAGGTTATATGGCTAAATGGATCATGATTTTGAGTTAAAATATATATACTAGAAAGCTATAAAGGAACAATCACTTGTAAATCATCTTGTTGAATCTCCCCTTAAAGATACTGAACCACTCACTTTTTAATTCTTGGATGAGTCCATCATGACCATCATAGAAACACCTCCTAAGGATCAATACTAGAAGATATATTTTGATGGATCATTCACATCACATAGATCAGGGACATGCTTATTATTTATTATACCATATGGGGATATTATCCCTAAATCATTATGTATTAGCTTCTTTTGTACTAATAATATGGTTAAATATGAACCACTTGTTGTAGGGATTAATCAATCAATACCATGGAATATTTAGCATATCATGGTTTATGGTGATTCTTAGTTAATCATCAATCAGGTTACAAACCAATTTCAAACCAAAGATGATATAATGGTGCCATATAAGGCCATGGCAAACACTCTTAAACTATAGACTACCAACATACAATTTGAACACATACCTTAGGATAATAACAAAATAATGGATGCCATGGCCACCATTAGATATTTGATTTTCCACACATATAAGGCAAAAGAATATTGATTCCTCATTAAAAATCTTCTAATGCCTACTCATGAACCTTCGATCATCATAATGATCTATGATATTATTGGTTCCATGTCTATTTGGTACTTCAACATCTTTAACCACCTTCATGACCATATCATGCCATTAGACATATCACGTAAATAAAAAAATCCTTTAAGAATCAATCCTCTCGCTATAACTTACTTGGCCCAACCATTTACTACCATAACTTTGATGAAACTCTACTTTGTTATTTAAAATTAGTAGAAGCTACATTAGCATTGAGGGATTTTCATGAAGGAGTATGTGGATCCCACACTAGCAAGGTTGTCCTGGCCAAAAAACACCTACATATTAGTTACTATTGGCCAACTATGGAAGTAGAAGTAGATTCTTATGTCAAAAGGTGTGACAAATGTCAAAGGCATGCTAATTTTATTCATGTTGTAGACACTATAAATCCACACACTATGGTTCTAGATGTCACACCAACCCCTAAACCACCCTTGGACCCCCTAAAGACCACTTCATAACCTTTAAACCACCAATCCTAAGTCACCTTGACTAACTCTGACCATTCTACCTTTGACCTATCAACTACTAATGGTCAAACCCTAACTATTGAAAATTATACTTGACTACCAATGGTAAGCCTTTAACTGCCTTAAGGATTAACTCCGAATCAACTCCACATTGTTTTTTAATTCTTAGCCATTCGAATAATTATGCATGTTAAGACTAAAATTAGATGACCTATTGAGACCTTATTTTATCTTATTGTTTCATCTCGCCCTTCCTTCTATAAAAAGAGAGGAGGAGGAGAAAGAGAGGGAAAGAATAATAAGAGAGAATAAATAATTATTAGAGCTTCTTATATCAAAACTTCTTTTGATGAATCCAAGAAATTTTCTAATGAGTGTGACAGAGATCACAAGCACTGTAATTCATTAATCATAGCCAATAAATTGATACTCTACCAAAATTGCTCTAGGATCAACAATGAGTTTTTAACCACACACCTCAACATTATTTAGGTCAACAATAAAAAATCTAAGTATATGTTTTCTATAACTAGTTATTTTGTTTATCTCCCAACTAAACCTCTAAACCAAATAGCCCTAAATATTACTCTCTATCTTGTAACCAAATTCTAGCTTAAAACCACCTCCCATAATCACTCAACCACCTTCCCAACTAGACCTATGCTTACCTAAGCCAAATCTGATAGTAATTATCGATGGTCACTTAACCACTGATAGTTTGCTCTAGACCACTAATGGTCATGTAACCATCGATGATTCACCCAAATGTCGATGCTTACCATGCAAATCATTTTAATCAAAATAAAAAGCTTTAAACACCTTCAATCCTCAACCAAAAACCCTGTTTCTTCATTCTTATTACTAGACAAAACTAAGAACAACAATATGACCACACCTTAACCATACCTTGATAGTTTAGCATTTATTTTAATGTTATTTTTTAAAAATGCATTATTTCTTGAATAGTATTTATTTCATTTGATCAAGTACTTTCATTTATGTTATGAAACCCCCCTTATCAAAAATTTTATCAACATTAAATTATCTTGAAAGGTGGATTAAAAACCTCCAAATAAGTCATGTACTTAGATATAACTTGATAGGCAATCAACCCTACTATCTAACTAATAAACCATTTCTTTAGTTCTTTCTTTTCTACAAATCATCCTCCCAAGACAAAGATGAGTATCTAAAACCATCTGGATCATGGAGTTTAAAAAAAATCCAAATTATACTAACCTCACCCTTCTTTTAAGCTGTACATCTTTCTTCTCAAAAAAAAAATCAAAATTTATGTGAAACATTTTGGCCTACCCAATGGGACTTAGTTGCAACTAGGTGATTTTTGTTGTTTTATGCTCATTTAAATTAAATAAACCTTTCTTTTGGGATTAAAATTAACCTCTCATACATTGTTTACTTGCATAATTAGCTCACATATCTTAATTAATCAAGTAAATTAATCATAGCCTCACTTCTTCTCACACACAATACCAAACCACTTACACCAAATCAAACATAATAACACTTGACATAAGGCCCAATTAGGGTTTCATCTCTTAGCGATAACCTTCACCCATTGGCTATCCCTCTTAGACATCATTATCAAGGGGAGAAACCAAAACTCATATCTCTAGTTAAGTATAATCTTTGGCAATCTATATATCTTGGATAAGCACTTGACACCCTTATCACTAGAGTGTGTGAAGTGAGGTGGCAAGCCCCAATATAAAGACATGTATCAATGGCAATATAGATAATTTTGAGATCTTAAACTACCTAAAACCAGACATAGAATTCTTATCTAGTACTTATTTCAAAACCCAAGTTGAGTCATACAATTCTAAATTAAGGCATAAGCCATAAGTGAGACAAAAGAACCTTAAGATTAAATGTGCTTTAGAGTGTGTTTTATCTTCTTTGACTTTTTTTCTTGTCTTCTCTTTGTTTGAGTTGTGAGGAATATAACCCCATTGGGAATTTTTTTTCCACCATCTTGCATTCATCCACCTCATCTCCATTTCCTTGTTTAATGGGGAGCCTTCTTATAGTTTCTCTTGGAGATCCTAACTTTGTTAAACTCTTAGAAGACAACCCTCTTGCATTAGAGAGTTACCTCGTATAAAGAGCCACTTATTCCCCTAACCTTACCTAAAACCAATCCAACCTTACCTAAAACTAGCCCAACCTTACCTACAATCAACATAACCTTACATATGATTAACCTAATGTCACCTATAACCAACCCAACCTCACCCATAATCAACCCAACCTTACCTACCATCAACCCAACCTCACCGAAAATCAATCCAACCTTACATAAAATCAACCCAATCTCACCTATAACTAACCTAATATCACCTACAACTAACCCAACCTTTCTTATAATTAATTCAACCTTAACTACAACTAATTAAAAACATTTCAACAACCACTTGATCATCACCTCAACCAACCAATAACCTTTGAACCCTTAATTGACCCTTGTCATAACCCACCTCAACTATCTCAACCTCACCAATCTTTGGGTTACCTATCCCAACCATCATATAATTTACCTCAACCATCATATCAATCACCTATACCCCTTTTATTTCAACCTTCCTTATCTCAAAACCAAGACTTGGTCTATCCCCCTAGTCATACCACCCATAACTATCAACCTGATAATTATCAAACCAACCACTATCAACCTACTTTATCAACCTCATCAAATCAAACCAAGAATCATCCAACCAATAAATATCAAACAAAATTTTCTAACCAATCAATCTTATCAATGTTATCAAACCTATCAAGCCAACCTACGTTACCCACCTTTTCAACCTTATCAAACCCATCAAATCAAACAAATAACTATCAACCTACCCTATTAAACCAACCAAAAATTTTAAACCACCAAACCATATTAAACCTACCCACCATATCAACCATGTTAAAACTATCAAATACCTCAACCATACCCAAAATGTAAAACCAACCTACCTTATCGACCTCCCAAAATCAAACCAACAACCACTAACCAAACCTTTTAAACCCACCAATTTTATCAAACCTACCTATTCTATCAAATTTATCAACCATGTCAAACCAACCATCTTCATCAAACCAAATAATTAGCTCATAACCTCAAGAGCTATTGGTGCACCCTCTTCCTAGGCAGTATACCCTGTTGGGGGAATCATATGACTCAATCCTTGACAATATCTTAAAGGCTTCTATCATTATACTTATTCCTATCAAACTCATCAGTCATTCTCTTCTAAAGCCCATTTGGTTTATAGAGAATGAGTTTTTTACATATCATCACACAAACATACATGTGGTAGATAGATGTGTGTCTTTTAAGATGTTTTTCCAAAACCTTATCGATCAAAAAGAGGTTATAAAGGATATCATCCATGTTCCCCCTAATGTATCCTTGAATTTATTCAGATAATCCATCATTGAGCTTCTTTATGCACCCATTATTATGCAAACCAATAACCAAATCCCTCATAACAATGAGGCCCATCCATTAGATTTGGTCCTTAGCAAAAGTATGAATGAGGAGACTATAATTAAAACCCCCAAAAATTTACCTATTGACCAAGTACAACCCTCCCAACTTCCTTCAGCAATCATCATCACTAAAGAAGAATCAACCTTAACCAATCCACTTATTTACCAAGTAGAACCTTCTCAACTTTCTTTTGAAACCATAATTAAGGAAACCAACCTACCTCTTCCACTTCACCTTTTAGTGGATAAACCTCTAACCAACCTACCTCTTACACTTGCTCAAAAGGTGGAATCACCCCCAACAACCATACCTATTCCATCTACCCTTTTGGTGGAACCAATTAAATATACCTTACTCTTTCCACTTCCTATTTTAGTGGAGCCAACCCAAACTTAAAGCACCTCACCTATAACTAATCCAACCTTGCCTCAAACTAACCCAACACCAACCTTAACTAAAACAAAACACATTTAATTACTCTATAATATTCTCATTTTAATATATATAATAACATTATCTTTGGTTCAATCCCTTTTTGAATAGGGTTAAATCTTTATCACCTTACCTAACCAAACAAACCAAACAAACAAGCAAACCCAACTAACAAGCTGAATCAACCACCCATCCTTCCTCCCTCAACTAATCAAACCAACCTCTAAACCAAAACAATCAACCATGATCAACCCAAATTTTGATCCATATATAAGCAATTTATCTATCAATCCAAACCAACATTAACCCTTTATTTGAGATTTCTTAAATCTTGGCTACCGTTTTATCCAAACTACCCACACCTCACCTAAGCTCCCTCATTGGGACAATATGATACTCTTGTCCAACCCACATTTATTTCAAGATGATGCTACCAACATTCTTTATAGATCCCAACGCTACCTAAATTTGACCCAACAATGTTTCCCTCACCATAATACCATAAGGGAGATCTTGCATGAACCACTGCCTATAACTTAAACTCCACACCAACTAACAACTGACAAGTAATAACCTTTAGGAGGTGGATGAAGTCATATTCATCCTTCATAAACCCTATTTACTTACCAACATCCTCATTGTATATGGAAAAAGTAACTAGGGGAACTCTCTTTCCAAAAGCTTTGACCATTTGTCATTTTCTAACCTCACCTTCAAAAACTTCACCCATAACTACACCCTTAAAATTTTTCCCTCAACCCAATCTCATCTATGCTCAACCCAACCTCACTTATGATTAACCCAACATCATCTATGACCAAACCAACCCTTGGCACTTATGATCAACTCAACCTTACCTATAACCAAACCAACCTCATCTATAACCAATCGAATATCAATTACCACCAAACTAACCTTAAACTTAAATCAACCTTGACCTTAACCCAACCTTTGACCTCAAACATAAGAAAGCCTTTAATGTCAATAACACCTTTTATACCTCTTTTTCTCAAAACATTGACTGATGGTAGTCTCTATTGAACTATCACCAATATACCCTTAGACCTTTTTTGCCTTTCAAATCTCCACCATCACCAAGCTTTGGTGAATCATCACTAGTCTACTACTAACTACTGATGGTCACTATCATAACTAGAAGCTTACCCAAAACTTTTCCTTTTCACTACCTTGCCTATACCTACCTAGAAACCTAAACCAAACCAACACCTAAACCTACCTAATCAAACTAAAAATAAACCCACATTATCACTAACCAAAGTCTAGCCACCATCACCTAACCAACCTTGCCTTTTTAATTTATCCATCCAACATCTTTTCCATGCCTAATCAAGTATCAAAAAGTAGTTGGGGACCTATTCTCTCTTGATTGACTCAAACCATTTACATGTAAGTGTGGATCTGAGGCATTTCAAAACCTAAACCCATCAATGCTTTGCTTTTATGATTATTTTTTTGTTAAAGCAAGTTTTTAGTCATCTTGTGTCTAAATTAATTTCATCCCTTGTTTTCAACCACCATCATCTCCTTATTTTAGGGATATTTGATTAAAATAGTATAATGTGATTATCCATCATAATCTTAGCCTAATTATAAGCATGGGTACCATGGCTCTACTTATTGTATGATTCTCATGGACACTTTTCATCCATTATAAGATGAATCTCCATAGTCATTGTCACTTAAACCTCTTTTTACCATCATTAACATTCTTGTGTTATGTTTTTACCTCCATAAAAGAGAGCCTTTTAGCTTATATAGAATAGTCCATGTCTAAACTGTCATAACATTAAAATTTGGGATAATGAATATCATTTGGGTAAAAAATCTCTAGCATTGTAGACTACTCCCTTGAAGGACTTAAAAATGTAGACTACTCCCTTGAAGGACAACTATCACACATAAACAAATCTAAATCTTAGACCACTCCCTTAAAGGATGGCTAAACCAAACATTTTTCAAGAAAGAAATCACTTGAAAGCTTCTTGCATCGATCAACTTCCTAATCCCATAAAATAAAAGCATAAAAAAACCCCAAAGTCAAAATTCAAAAACAAAGAAATCCCAAGAAAGTATCAACCCACTTTCACACAACATTTGTAGACTTCTCACCTTGATCAATCTACACCAAACTTAGAGCATAAACTTATCTATAATGGTTCTTTGGTCACCTACAGTTGGGACAAACCATCCCCAAAATAAGGTTATACTACCATTTATACACCTACCATTCATCTCCACCTTTTACCCTCTACCAAATCAATATATTTTGAGCTTATTTGACACTACATGATCAAGCTACTTCTTTTAACCAATAAACTAACACCAATGCAATGCATGAAGGGGGCTTATATTCTTAATCCCACCCATCTTGCTATTATGGTCTTTGTCAATTGGAGCATTTCAACCTCCTTATACTTTCATGACCACTTGAAAAGACTTGTGTCTTCCATATTTGAGTCATTAAAACCCCAACCACCTAATTTGTACCCTTCCACCAAATTGGGCAACCAATTTGAAGACCACCCCAAAAAACCTTTTCAAATAAACAAAACATTACCACAACCATGCACCTATCAGGGAACACCTTTTTCTCCATAACCATACACCTATTAGAGAGCACCTTATTCTCCACCAACCAACCAACCAAACCAATTAACTTAAACTTGGTCATTTTGGCCCACCTTTCACACTTTTTATGACCAAACCTTGCCTTGGTCATTTTGATTGCATATATACCTTGACATATTTTAAAACTTTGCACTACCTTTTGTACTCAACATTTAGGTACCTTGGAACATGACCCTTTTCATTCCTAACACCTGTGACCATTTTGTCTTCTTAGGATCACATGTTACCTTAGATAGCTAAGAACACATTGACCTTATCCAAGAGACTTGCATTTACAAGTGTAACCGTAAATGCCACACATAAATTTGGTCACCTAATCCACCTATCCCTTATCATTTTAGTACCAACCTTATTTTACCAACTACTTCAAATATTATAACTTAGTCTATGCATGATCTATGATATCACACTTAGTCATATTTTATGCACCTATTCATGCTTAAATGTGCAACCAACCAAACTAACCTTGTCACCCACCTATCCAACTTATCAAACCTATGACCTATTTCATATTCTCAAGATCACCCACTTTTTGGACTCTTGATAACATGACAACCTTTTTCTTCATGCCTTTAGTTTATAAGTGCACCCATATCAGCTATGCCTAAAATTGTGGTCTAGTTTAGTTGTCATTTGTCCTCCTTGCAATGACCTATTTTACCAATTCACCCATCTTACCAAATTTGGCATCCACTTTTCCACTTATCAAACTTGTACCTAATTCTGTTTCACTTCATCAAATCCTAGTTTGAGGGAGAACACCTCCTCCCATGCTCAGGGTAGCTTAACCTTCAAACTAACCTTTCATTTTTTATTTTTTAGCTTACAAATAAAATTACATAACAAAATGGGGAAAATGTAGACACTATAAATATGCACACTATGGTTCCATATGTCACACCAATACCTAGACCACCCTTGGACCCCTTGGGACCACTTCATAACCTTTCAACTATCAAACCTAAGTCACCCTAACTAACTCTGATCATTATACCTTTGACCTATTAACCAATGATGGTCAACCAATAACTTATATTGGTTATAATCAATCAGTGATGATCAGCCTTTAAATACTTTAAGGATTAACTCTAGCTCAACTCCACCTTGATTTTTTATTCTTAGCCACTCACATAATTATACATTCTATTGAGACCTTGTTTGAACTTATTGTTTTACCTCTCCCTTCTATAAAAATTGAGGAGGAAGAGGAGAAAGAAAAGGAAATAATCATTAGAGAGAATTAGAAATTATTAGATCTTTTTGTATTAGAACTTGTTTTATATGTCTTCTTCTAACAAATCTAGGAAAGTTTTCAACAAGCATGATAGAGAGAACAAGTGCTATATTTCATCAATCACAACCAAGACATCAACACTTTGCTAGAATTACTCTAGGATCCATAATGAGTTTTTAGACACACACCTTAATATTTTTTAGATTAACAAAAAAAAAATGAAGTGTCTATTTTTAATAATTAGTTCTTTTATATTTTTCACAACCAAACTTATGATCTAAACAACCTTGAAAATTCTTATATATCTCACAACCAGCCTCTAGCCTAAACCCACCTCCCAAAATCACTCAACCACCTTCCCAACCAGACCTACCCTTACCTAAGTGAAATATGACACTAACTATCAATGGTCACTTAACTGTTGATGGTTTTCCCCCAACCATTGATGGTCATGCAACCACCGATGATTACTTAACCATCGATGGTTCACCTAACCACTAATGATCATTGTGTAAATCATTTTAATCAAAATAAAAATATTTAAACACCTTCCAAACTCAACCAAAAACCCTATTTATTTATCCCTATCACTATATATAATTAATAATAATAATCTAGCCACACCTAAACCACACCTTGATAGTTTAGCATTTCTTTTAACATTATTTTGTTAAAAAGCATTATTTATTGAAAAAAATATATATTTTTTGATCAATTAATTTCATTTATGTTATGTAACTTCCATTATCAACAACTTTATCAAAATTAACTTGTCTTGAAAGGTGGATTGATAGCCTCTAAAAAAGTCATATACTTCTTGGATCTAGCTTGCTTTACAATCTGCCCTACTATCTAACTAATCAACCATTTATTTAGTTCTTTCTTTTTTATAGGTCATCCTCCTAATATAAAAAGGAGTATCTACAACTATTTGGATCATGGAGTGTAAACCAAATCTAGGTTCTACTAACCTCACCCTTCTTTTAATTTTTACATCTTTCTTTTGAAAAATAAAGCAAAATTTATGTGAAACACATGCCTCAACCAAAAAAATTAAAACTAATGCTTGTACCATGGCCGTTTATAATATGGGAACTCGATCTCATTGGGAATATTAACCCTACCTCATTTGATGGCCATAAACACATCCGTATCACCACTAAATATTTCACTAAGTGGGTTGAAGCTATACCCTTCACTTACATGATTAGAAAATAGATTTCTAAATTCATCTTCAACCATATCATTTGCCTCTATGGTATCCTATCTAATAATGGTAGATTGTTTAAGAAAAAGGATGTCAAAGTACTTTGTGTTGAGTACAACATAACTCAACATTTTTATACTACATATCACCCATAAGGTAATGGCCAAGTAGAGGCATTAATAAAACCATTGTCACCATCCTTAAAAATATTTTCAATGATGTTGGCCAAAATTGGCACCTCTAAATCTTACATGCCTTATGGGCATACTAGACTAATTACCATATAATACTGAGAGCCACTCTATATTCCATAGTCTATGGAACTAAGGCCATTATTCTCATCAAGGTTGAATTATCTTCTCTATGTATCTTATTGAAACATGTCTTGAATGATGAAGATTATAGAGTATCTCACCTATAAGATTTATAGTTATTTGATAAAAAATGCATGGCTATTGTTAACAACCTTCAAGCATAACAAAATAGACATCATGGCCAATATAATTGATAGATCAAACATAGAGAGTTTGAGATTAGATATCTTATTCTCAAAGATAACCAAAATGTCACCACAACTAAGAAGAAGAAGAAGGGAAAGTTCAAACGCAATTGGATAGGCCCATATTTCATTATTACTAATTTTGGCTCTAGAGAATACAATCTCACTACACCAGATGAAGATAAACTTGATGAGATGATGAACATCATACACCTCAAACATTATTTCACTTGATAGACTTGAAATATTGTCTTTGAAGTACATTAACATTGTATCATATCATCATATTTTTTGTACCATACTATATACCATTCTACCGTACCTTCACTATTGACCAAAGTTGTTTTACCCTCCCACCCCTTTGGCTTTGGTTCTATTCCATTGGTTCTTGGAGCACCTTTCACTAAGAAATTTAGATCAAGTTTTAGTAGTTTATTTAGTATTCTAGATAGAATCAGTATCTTGGACCAATATGATAGTGGTTTGGTAGTTACATCCTTCATTTTTTATTTTGTTTCCTTACAAGTGTTATTGATTATAATTGCCTTTGGAAAAATAAGTGTCCCACTTTTTGATACTAATTATAACCTCATTTTGGAAAATTAGCATCATTGACTTATACCATTATTTCATAATTATAACTACCTAGGGAAAATTAGGAACAACACCTTTACCATACCTTGTTGCATTAACTTTCTATTCCTTTACTATGTTATGCCATTTGACTAATTCATGAACTTGCTACTACCTAGTTGGATTACTCTTTTTGATAAGGCATAGCTATAGTGACTTGAGGTCCTACTAGGACTATGTAGGTAGTGATTGATTTATGTTGAGGTTAGCTCAGTTACCCCCTTTCCCATCTCTCACCATTTTGTGATCAACTAAGCCACACTCTCACCATTTTGAGAGGAATTTAAGTTTTAATGCTCTCACCATTTTTTGAGAAATTTAAGTTTAAATGTTATTGACATTTTACTATTAACATAAGCCATACTCTCATCATTTTATGAGTCAGACCATTTAGTATCTCATAATTATTTTTCAATTTGAGATTCTTAGACTGACTTTAAACATTTTTAAATGATCTAAAAATCCTAAACATCACAAAATCATAAAAATTGGCTTAGAATTTCCATGAGAGATATAAATCTATCAATTTTTCTTGGTTGGGCCATCTTCTTTGTTCATTATTTTTCTAGACCACCTAGGTCATTTTACTCCCATTTATGGGAGAACTATATTGACATGAGGTTTGAAGAAAATATGTACGTAACACTTGGATATATGGTTTTTCTCAAGTTAGCTCAGCCACACATTTATTTATTTTCAACCACTTATTTTCCTTAAGGATCTTTGGATACCTAACTATTTCATGATTAACCATTTGTCATTTAGTTTCCCCATACTTGTTAGTTTTAACCTTATGCTCTCACCATTTTATGATTTCATATTGTGAGCATTGTGTATTCAGCTTTGATACGCTAATGACCACTTGACTTCATTTTACACTCGCTATTTTACAAGACCAATCCTATTTTCCTCTAAAACACAATCAAATTTAATTCATATTTTTATTCTATCCCATATCTTGGGAGAACTATATTTGGCCTAAAGTTAACATTAGATCTTGTGTTGATAGAACTATGTAGGCAGTGCCCACTTACCTTGTGCATCTGGAGTCAGCTCGAATACCCCTTCCCTTTCTTCTATTCCCCCCATTTTATTTGTTTATCTTAATGTCTCCTATAGCCTAGGGGCAATACCTATCATCTTATTTGTGTCATTGCTTCCCTAAAGCATAGGGGAAAACTTGTGCCATTATTATTGCATTGTTATACCTCTGTCATTGATGTCTAGCTTAGGGTTCATACTATCACCAATCGTAACACCTCTATTATACATGCATGAAAAATTTGTCTTTTATTTGAACTAACATTGTGATTAACCATTATTTGTGTTTGTTTCATTTTGTTTTTATTATTTTGTTCACTTTTTATTTCTCAGTGTATTTTTGTGATTTTTTATTGGTGTTTTGTTTATTAGTGTTTTTTATTTGTTACCTATTTATTTATTTTCATTGTTATGACTTGAATTAGAAGTCATGCATTCATTGGGTGATTTTTTTTGCATTATACTTAAGTCCATCCATATTTATACATCAATATTATCATCATGGTTTTTATCATTGGTATATTATTTTCACTTGTTTATTGGATCACTTGTTAATCCTTATGCATATTATATTTAAGTTATCATTGTATTTTATATCATAACACATACCATCATGTGCTACAAAAAAAATCAGCCCAAGAAATATTACAAACAATAATGTCATAGTACTTCTCCTTGGTCACATGGCAAATTCTTGATTTATCCAATCATTACCCAAATATAGAGTAATTAAATTAGAAAATAATTTTAATCCTTTCTAGTTAGGATGTGCATCTCCATAGTAGGAGGTAGCCCATATTTATGCCTATCCTCTATACTAGCTTAATCTTACTCTATGCATAAATATTTTGTATGTAATACCTTCTCTTCTAATTTGACATATAGTCCAAAACTACCATGCCAATGATTATAAATACCTTTGAGAAATCATTGTGTTTCAATCTATCAAGATGTTAATGATTATAAATACCTTTGGGAAAATCATTATCTTTATCTTGCCTTATTGGGGCATGTCTTCATTGTGCTAATGATTATAACTACCTTTGGGAAAATAATTATTTTATTATCCTTCCCTATTGGGGCATGTTTTCATTATGTTAATGATTATAACCATCTTTGGAAAAATTATTATCTCTACCCACCCAACTAGGGCATGTTTTAATTTTGTCAATAATTATAACCACCTTTGGGAAAATCATTATCTTTTTACCTCTCCATGCCAATGATTATAATTACCTTTGGGAAAATCATCCTTTTTATCTACCCAAATGGGGCATCTCACTATGCTAGTGATTATAACCACCTTTGGAAAAATTAGTCTTTTCCAACCCCTTTTACCTTTTTGTCCCATAATTTTACTTCTTTCAAGGGATTGATCACCCACCTTCTTTACCACCCATTCCTTTGAGGGGGGATCTAGGGCTCATCCATTAATTTTTGGGGAATTAGGAATTAAATACCTTTTCATTATTTGAGAATAAGTTACTATGCATATATATTGCAATGCCTTCCCAAATAGGTGCAAACTATAGACACACCATTCTGGACATAACTCGATTCTAATCAAACTTAGATTTATTTCTACCAAATAGTGTAATTTGAGCCTAAGAATCATTTAACATACCAATTTTATCTATACATCATTCATTAGTTACAAAAATCATGTTGAGGCATCCTTATTTAGGGTATTATCCTATATGCAATAATAACCTCTCATGGATTCATCCCCAGTCACCTTGCAACTTAACAACTAGAAATTTAGCCTATGGACCCATTAAGTGAGGTACTTGAACAATTCCTAAAAGAGATAAAATGCTAATCAAAATGAATTAAATAATTAAACCAGATTAGATGCTTAGCTAAATAATCCATTTATAATTAATGAATATCTAAAAATGGAAATTTAAAAATTCAAAATATCAAGATTCTTCATCATTGCCTTTATGAGTTGTCAAGCTCTTAAAAAATATCTAATTCATGATCCACGACTATTAGTTTAAAATCATAAATATGTTTACCCTCCTTAACTTAACTAGAGTTGATTTTAACTCATCTAGGGTTAGTTTGAACTCATTCCATGCTTAAATCCTAGCCTAACTCAACTTAGGTAAGAGTTAACTTTGGAGGATATAAATACAAGGCCTTACCTATTGATCTTTAAGATTTATTAGTGCAATGTTATTATTCCAAAATACCTCAAAAATATTCATAGTAGTTTTACCATGCCAATTTCATAAGCCAAGACAAGTTAAGCTAGCCAACATTACCAAGGTGCCAAGGAAAGGTGGTGTAATGGAGCTTCATTGATAAAGTTTTTTTAAGTACATAGCCAATAAATCCAATTAAAAAATCAATTTTGGAGCTACAATGAAGGTAAAAAGATGATTTCTTTTATTTTCTAGTTGTGTTTTCATTTTATGCTTGTTTTATATACTCGCCCTAGTGTCTATACTAGAGGTGTTAGTGTCTAGTATGTTTATTTTGATTGGATTATATCAAATAACACTATAATAATCTCCCCTCTATGTTTTTTTTTCATAGAACTGTTATCAACCATGGCACTCCAAATAGTTTGATGATTAATGTAATTTTGAATGAATAAATAGTGTAATTCAAAATCATCATCGACTATTTCATGCTATATGAATGTGATAAGTGGTATAGATTTCACTAAAACATGATATGTACCAATAATTCCATTCAAAGGATGGTTTGACTTTATATGAAGATAATAATAAGTTGGTGTAGGATGTGCTTTGTATTTTTAATGCACTTATAATTTATCTATTATTCTTGACCTGTATGCTTAGGGAAATGATCACTAAATATATTCATTATTCTACTCTCACTTGGTTGTGCCTTTGTATTATTGATATATGTACCCACATCAATGATGTTATAATCTATCAAATCATGTATCTTATGTCTCAAAATGATGCATCTATTGGCGGTACACCTTGGTGCCCTATGAAAATCACAAATAATGTTTTGATAAAATCATTTTAGAATAGGTTTACTCACATAATCCTATTTAATAGGAGGGATCGATATGAGGTGACATTAAAATATTTTTTATAACACCTTATAAGAAACTTCTAGTAAGTTGGTAAATTATCTCTTTGGAGGAGTAGATAAGATAATATGTGGATTACGTTTGGAAACTACATTCATTGTTGTTTTAAAATTATTCTTATTTTCACTTTGTCTCACCTTGTATTTATAGGAGAAGTATAAATTGGTTGGGTACACAATTTAGCTTATTAATTTCTAAAAAATTAACATCTCTTTATTTAATTACGTGACATAAATCTACAAATGATATAAAATTCTTAAACAAAATATATTCATGTAGAGGTGTAAGTAAACTTTGTTTGAATATGTCTTAGAATTATTTATCTACCATATGATTCATCATTTTAGATACCATGGTCTTATACCTGTCAACACCACAAATTTACCTCAAAAATTTAATTCTCATTAGTTTTATCACAAATCATTTTATGTAAAGTGTAATTAGTAGCACTGTGTATTATAAGTTAACAACACCTGCCAAGGATTAAAGACACAAAACATGGAATGTTGTAAAGTAAAAATTAAATATTACATGGTAATGGTAAAGTAATTTAGGGAATATTGTTAAAATGATGGTCCATGTTAAAAATTAAATATTTTTCATAAATAGTCATAGTAATATCAAAAAATTAATGCCATGGTAAATAGGTTACTAGGGTTAAGGTTATCCCAAATAAATAATATTTTATTTGTAATGATTCTAAAAGAGTGATGTTGTAAATACTTTAGAATATTTGGTCTATTTTTATGAAATATTAGGTAAATATTTGGCCTATTATTAGGAAAAATCTAGGAAATATTACGTAAGTCTACTATTAGGTGGTTAGGTGGGGATTCTATTTGGTGGATTATGTTGTGTTGAAAATAATAATACCTAATATTGGTTAGAGAGGATTATTGTATTAACTTTGGATAATGTTTAAGGACTTGATATTCTATAAAAAATATGCATACCTTTGCCTCACAAATATAATTTAATACATTGACACACATGGAGATATATTGAACTATAGGTAGAAGAAGGCACACACAAAAAGGTAATAAGGAAGAAAATAAGAAGGATAATCCTAGATATATCATGTGGAGGGAGCTATTATGTTGTGTAAATGTGAAGTTTATCCTAGAAAGGCTATTATAAGGGGTAATGAGTGGAGTCCATGTGGAGGTGGTAACACTTAATGGAAGTTAAATTAACCTTTAGGGTGAGATTGTACACACATAATTCAAATAATATAGTTATTTATTTATTTCTATTAATGTGTAAATTATTTGTACAATTTTTTCTATTACCTATGTATTATATTTTTTGATTTGTCTCCAAAATCATACCACCACAACCAAGATATGCATTACCAAAATAGTCATAGAACAAGGAGTTCTCAATGAAATATTTATTGAGTGTTATATTGGGTTAACATATCTTAGTACATAATTTTTGGTAGTCTCATTGGATTCTTGTTTAAGCTAGGTAATATAAGCATATGAAATATTTGTGCTTATGTTAATTAAGAAATGTGCAAGGAACAAATCTGGTAAATGATTGAATACATTAAATAATTGATATGGTAAATCATAAAATCATCTTAGAGCATACTATTTTTAAATTCTAGGAAATAAATTGGTAAAAAACTTATCATTGGTTGAATACTCCAAACATGTTGTATGAAATTCTCTCAAATGTTTTTTGTGGTCATATTTTGCATCATACAATGTAAGCTTAAGTGACATAAAACTAGGTGGTAAAGGATAGATTAAAATATGCTGAGCCAATGGTGTATGTATTAAAGTTTATGAATCAAGTGTCTAATTAGGTTTCAAAGTGTTTAACCCTAAAAATATAGATTATGGAATCTAGAGTTAAAGTAGATAGAGATATCCTAGGGTACAAGGGTAATAAACTATCTCTATAGTAGGCCAATTAAATGCTAAACTCAGATATAACATATATTGAATTTATTATGCTGAGATAGGATAAAAATAATAAGTAAAACTATGTTAGATATGAAAATATAAAATAAATAATGTACTTAATTGGTTCTAATTTTTACATAATTCTATATCTAGAACATGTAGGAAGTAGACTAGAAGAAGATTCTATAATAATCACTAAATTCTAGATTGGGTGCCTTTAGAGCTATTGAAACTAGTTTCAACCTTAGATGATTGCATTGATGCTAATTTCTAAACTAGATGTATGTGTCTTGTATAAATAATTGTTAAAAAATATGCAACCACCTAGATGATTCTAAATTTGTCTTCAACTTCACTCTAATGTAAATAAATTTGGGTCATGGATTATCATTCCTCATGAAATTACAAAACCCTAGTTCTTCATCTTCATAGTGACCTTAGGAAAATTAGGTTAGTGGGAAAAAAATATCAAGATAACCCTAAATACCCCTCTATTAATGAACACTGCCTACATAGCTAATACTCTAAAGAGGGCCTTAGATTGATGTGGTTTCCCCCTATGTGTTGTATTCTATGTGAATCATGCAATATGTGGAAATTAAGTACAACAATTACATTGCTTGTAACTTGGTAAATTAAGATCTTAGGTTAATCCTTCAATAATTAATACACACATACATGTGTGTGTGTGTGTGTGTGTGTGTGTGTGTGTGTGTGTGTGTGTGTGTGTGTGTGTGTGTGTGTGTGTGTGTGTGTGTGTGTGTGTGTGTGTGTGTGTGTGTGTGTGTGTGTGTGTGTGTGTGTGTGTGTGTGTGTGTGCGCGTGTGCGTGCGCGTGTGTGTGTGCGTGTGCGTGTGCGTGTGTGCGTGTGCACGTGTGCATGTGTATGCCTGTGTTATCCATATTATTGATATGAAAATAAGATAAAATAGGGAAGATTTGCTTTATCAAGTGCTTGATTGAATTTGTTGATAAGTTTCCATAGGTATTTTCTAGGTGAGGAATGAATGAGGATTGATACTACATTAATATCAATCCATTTGGATAAATAAATTACATTAAATCACTTAGGCTAACAATTAGGATATGTTTCATTTGTAAATTAGATGACTTTAAGGTACTAGACACCTACATTAGAGCAGGACACCTATGTTGATACATGTGTCTATTTAGGATGCTATCATTTAAGAAACAAAAAAGTAGGTATAGCATTAAAAATTTTAAGGGCTTAAGATATGTATATTTTAAACATTCTAGGAAAGATATAATGTCTTGGTCATGAACATAAGATTGGTTGAACCAATAAAATAGCCAAGAGGCACAAGATAAAGTAGATGCAAGACTTGTGAAAGTGGGAAAGGTCCAAAAATAAGAGGAATAACTAAGGTTTGAGTTTTCCAAGTTTACAAGACTAAGGTGCTATATAATCCATAAACTATCATCTAATTTTTTCCAACTTCTATCTTGTAATGAAATTATTGGTTTAAGGGAGAATAAATGTGTACTTGGGTGTGTATAACACACCTTACCTTTACTTGAGTCCATATTGATTGATTTATTGGTGATTGACCTCTAACTAAGATCATATTATAATACTTAATTAGGGCATATAATCAAAAATTAAAACTATTTAAAAGATTTAAATTAAAAGAGCAAAGTTTAAGAGTACACCTATGTATTGATGCAATTGCCTTACCTATTGGTAACTTTATTTGAAAGATGTATGATTATGAAACACTAAAATTAAGATTAATAAAAATATATAAATATGGAAATTGCATATATCTAAGGAGATAGAGAGAGACTGGAAGGAACATACCCCCAACCTTAGAGAAAAGGTGAGTTACCACCCAATAATTATGATTATCTCAACTGTGTAACCAATCATACTTATAAATTAGTGAGCACAAGTGAATAGAATAAACTCACACTATAAAATTGGTGAGGTTGGATGATACAATAAATTCCAACCTAAAATCTTGACAAGATCAAGTGATTTAATGACTTCAACCATTCCAAAAGTGAACCAACTACTGTAGTAGATTAGCTCAATACAGTCCATAAAATTACATCTTGATGGGTGATGACATTCCCTAAGAGTGTTTTTAAATCTAAAACTATTTTGGATTTTGTAATAGTATGTGCATAATTCATAGCATATGCACCTTAGATATGTCCCATGCTGAAATTGTGTATAACAATGGTGCCAATAAATATAATTCTACCAAAACTATGAATCTGAGTTATATAATTGTGTGTTTTAGTTAATTTTTAAACTATGTAAGTGTGGATAACATTCTTCTAAATCATGTCTCCATTATATATGGAGAAATCTAAAAACTAAAAAAAGTTCCAATATGGAGGACATGTTTCCAAAGCATGCCACCACTAAATTTGGGTGTGTTGAATACTAAATAAGTGTGGACAACATGCTTTGAAATCATACCCCTATTAAATCTAAAAATTGATGTAAGTACCAATGTGGAGGACATGTTTCTAAAACATGCACCCACTAAATTTGGGTGTGTCAAATATTGAATAAGTTTGGATAACATGTTTCCACATCATGCCCCCACTAAGTCTAAAACTATGAATGTGTGAAAGTCATGACTATATGACATGCCCCCATGAATATAAAAACTATGTCAAATGTGGAGAACATGCCTCTATAAAATTCACCCACTAATATACCCCCTTGATGTGAGGGAAGAATATAAATTGGTACTTACCTCACCTCAAAATGATAAGGCAACTGAATAATCTATGAAAGGAACCATGTAGCATATAGAAGAACATGTCTAGGTAAATGTAGCATTAAAGCACATAAAAATGTGATAGCATTAAGGCCTAATATGAATGATAAATATCATGTCAATGTATAGATAGTAATAATACAATCTCAAAAAGCAAACAAGCACACATAAGAGCATTCAAATACAAGTCAATAGACAATGATCCAAGGAGATCAAAAATAAGGGGCATGTTCAAATGCTACACAATCAAAGAGACATGCCTTAGTTAAATATTCAAAGGCAAGGATGACATATTAAAATGTCTATAAAATAAATAATGACATGTTCAAATGTCAAATAAAATAAACATAGGCACGATGGCCACAAACAAAGGAGCATATTCAAATGATAAAATAATAAATAGAATAACAAGGAAAGACACTCAAGAAAGTGCATAAAAGAAAGCATAAGTAACCAACATAAACATATCATAGTATCCCATAGATCAAATGTGTTGTAAAAAAATGTTAAGTTCATAAAATATCAAGTACCATGTGAAAGATATAATTATGGATAAAAGCATGTATAAGTACATAAGAGCTCAAACATGATAATGAAGAGACCATAAAATGATATAACCTATGTGTATCAAGATCAAAGAATTGGATGCCCCCAATGTTTATATGACATGATTAGAGGGAAGGACCAACACCTAAAACAAGAATACATCATGTATTAGTGTATGCCTATATCAAACTCAAGTATAATCATGACACACATGTGTATGTATGAGTAATTGATATTCCATCCATTAACATGGAACTAACACATAAATGCCAAGGAGCCAATAAAGTATGTAGGTGATAATTTTTTTTTTGGATTTTTGATTGTGTTTTGAATTTTTTGGTATTTTTGGAATATGTGAAGATGTCTAAGGAAGGCCTCATCATCAAAAGGTGTCAGACCACCAAGAAAATTTCTCAAGCTTTATTTATATAGATGAAATTCCACCTCTTCAATGTTTTTGTCTAATGGTTTACTTGTAGCCAATGGTGCATGTAAATAATCATACTCATCATGTTGCATATAAATATCTATACCCATATCAAGAAAATTAACACACATGTTTGTAGTATCTAGCTTATCATTCCACCTAACTAGATAATTTTGTCCAAACTTTAGTTTAAAATGTGGTTCATAGTCTAATATCCATATGGTGGAAGTTTTTACATGTGGGAAATAGGCTATAGGTAACTGAATGTATACTCGAGACTCTAAAATTAATGAAGAGTATATTAGTTCATCTATATTATGTCTCAATTATGTAGGAAATGTGGTGTCACAAGTTGTATCCCACTTGTTATTATCAAATAGGAGATGGTGGAAATATACCCCATCAATATTAGTAGTAAAAATTGAATCTTTATACTTTGGATATTTTGAGAGATAATTCTCTTATGAAATATATGAACGATTCTGCCTTTTTCTCATGTCAGACACAATATCTATGCATATTTCATTATTAAATTTCTTAATTAGTTTATTTAATGCCTCACATTGATTAGTATTATGGCCTATTATTTGATGATATTTACAATATGATACCTTATCTTTTATAGGTAGAATTCTACTGCATGATCTATGTCTGGTAAAAGGTAAATAAATCATTATATGTTCAATTAACATAGATAAAATGGTATTTGGAGTATCTTGTTGTGTTGTGTTCTATAAAATCTACTATGAAGCCTTTTGAGAAGACTCCACATTATTTACATGATGAATTTACATTTGGCCCTTGTAAGATTGAATCAATGTTTTCATCCAAGAGGGATGTATCAAATAACAAGAATTTACATGTTTGTCTATTAATTTTTTCCCCTTATTTGGATTCAATTTTATATCTTTTGAAAGTGGATTTAGCTTATATGTACCAAGACCTATAGGTTTTCATAGATTATGTGACAAGTGATCAAGTGGGTCAAATTTTAATTTTCACATTTTCTCATTTGTCATATCATAAGTGGTATCATCATCACTATCATAATAATTTGAAACATGGCCATATTTATAATCAACATTGACCAATAAAGGAAGATAAAATATTGGAGGCTCTTATGGTTCTATTAGATCCTTTAGTAATTGTTTTTGCTCTTGATGTGCATAAATGTATACCTTGGTATTAAGTGCCTTATTTACATCTAGAGACAAAGGAGCTATTGTATTTGACTCACCTATTTCATACGTGTGTATATTCTCAATAGGAATACATTATTTAGGTGGTACCACTATAGGTATGCCTTCAATTTTAGAATGTATTGTTTTTAAAAATTTGAAAGGTTCATCACTAGCATGCATGGATAATAAGGTCCCACCATGTATGAATTTTACACATCGATGAAGTATATATGGGGCATATTCCATTGAATGTATCCAAGATCTACCTAAAATTAAATTATAATGTAATTATTGAGACATTACCTAAAATGTTGTTGAAACTATTTTTGGTCACAATGTCACATCCAATGCGATTTGACACATTAGAGGCCTATGTGAATTGTTGAATACTTTTATGTGCATAACCAATTTTCAAATAATATTAGTACTAATACCCATGGTGGTTAGGAATTTTATGATAAGAATATTTAGACTGGATCCATTATCAATGAACACCCTTTTGATGCCTTTATTTTGCATGGTCACTTGTATGAACAAAGACAAATTTTGGCCACTAATATCTTTAGATGGTAAATCTATTAGATTAAAGGTAATAAGTTTGACATTATTCTTAAAATATTTCATGATATCTATAAAATAAGTAGGCTCAATATTGATTTGAAATTGAGTCTTATGAAATGTCTCATATAAGATATCTTTATAAACATGAGATTGATTTAGGAGTTCAAGGATTGAAATTTTAACATGTTTATTTCTCAATTAGTCAATAATGTCATATCCATTAAATTTTATTACACACTTATGTTTAGGAGGCACCTATTGTATATTAATAAGTGGTAAAATGGGTTGAGTAACCTTACCTCTTTGAGTAATAACATGGACCATGAAATCCAATATAAGTGATGGGTGAATAATGGGTGTAGGATGGTATCTATCATTCAAATAATATTTAGGTATAACAAATGGTTAAGAGCATACACGTTAACATCTAGATATTGGATGTATGACATTAGAAAAGGAATTTTAAAGAGAAATCAAGCATTGTTTTCACTTTAAAACCCTCTCATTATTTTCATGAATTTTCTTAAAATATTTAAGGGAGGTAATGTAGAAAACCATAACCACTATAAAAAATTAGAAATCAAAATCAGTGATTGATGCATCTATGTTATGCATATTTTATAGTAATCTGGGATCAACAATAGAAAAATTAGAAAACCCTAATTAATCTAGGGTTTGGAGTTCAAATATTGGGTTAACCAAATGTTTAACCCTAAAAATATAGATTAGGGAATATGAAGTTAAAGAACATAGAGATAGCCTAGGGTAAAATGGTAATAAAATATATCTATAGTAGGAAAATTAAATGTTAAACTTAGATATAATAAATACTAAATTTATTATGCTGAGATAGGCTAAAAATAGTAAGTATAACTATGTTAGATATAGAAATGATAAATAAATAATGTACTTAGTTGGTTCTGATGCTGACACATTTCTAGATCTAGAACATATATGAAGTAGACTAGAAGAAGATTTTGAAATAGTTACCAAACTCTAGATTAGGTTCAGTTAGATATATGGACATTAGCATCAACCTTAGATAGTTGTGTCAATACTGCTATTTGAACTAGATGTAGGTTTCCTATATGGAATAACTTTTGGAAAAGGATGACCACTTGGATGCTTTTGGATTTGTCTTTACCTTATTTCTTGTGCATTCAGATCTAGGTCATGGACTGTCACTCCTTATGAAATTTTAATACCCTATTTCTTCTTCATAGTGACATTAGAAAATGGGTTAGTGGGAACATTGTGTCAAGTTGACCCCAAAGACACCTATATCAATGAGATCTACACAAAATAATGACACAAAGCTCATCAAAAATAGTTGACTCATGAAACATACTATGTAAAACAATGACCTAGCTTGTAACTTGGAAAATTAGGCTCTTATATTACTCATTTAGTAATTTAGATATATATATGTACTATACTTATGAATGATATGAAAATAAGATAAAATAGGGAAGATTTTATTTATCAAGTGCTTGATTGAATGCTTTGATAAGTTGCCTTCTATATTTTTTAGGTGAGGAATGATATTATATTTATATCAATCCATTTAGATAAATAACTTACATTAAATAACTTAGGTTAACCATTACGATATGTTTCATTGGAAAATTAGATGACTTTAGGGCAATGGACACTTGCATCATAGTAAAACACCTGTGTTGATGTAGGTGTCTGTCTAGGACACTAGTGTCTAGGAAACATGAAGTAAGTATAAGATCAAAACTTGTAGGGGAATAATATAAATATGTTTTAAACATTTTGGGAAATATATAAGGTTTGGATCATCAACATAAGATTGGTTAGACCAAGAGATAGGCCAAGGGGCACATGATAGAGTAGATACGAGATTTATGAAAGTGGGAAAGGTTCAAAACTGAGAGGAACAACCAAGGTTTAAGTTTTCTAAGTGTAAAATAATGAGTTGATATATCATGCATAAAATATCATCTAGAAAAAACACCTTCTTCCAAATCTAACACCTTAATCTATGGAGCTACAATGTTCTACATAATGGATTATACATCAGGTATAAAATGTGTGTTAACCAAAGGTGGTATTATTAGTAATTAAGTACTAATTGGCATATTGATATGTTAAAACCCTTGGGGTTTCACCATAGTATATATTGGTATAAAATTTATATTGATTTATTTTGATAAAGGTACATAAACCATAGTAGTAGAGGTGTCAAATAATTGGCCTCCTGAGGCTTTCTTAATTTCCTCTTTGATAATTTATAAAAACACATCTTACATATTTGGATTTTTTAAAAGATACACTCTTAAATATATTTTGTTAGTATCCTAAAATGTATTTACTTAAAATACCATTTTTATTTTATCAATTGTAATACGAGTATGCCTAAATTGAGTACCACTTAGTTTAATATTTCTTTTAGGAGAGGTAGAGACAAATTTCTTAGATTGCATAAAATAGGAAATAAAAAATTAGAAGATGGTTGTTATCAAATCTAAAAACCCTAACACAATAATTAGAAATATTAAAAATAAGTTAAAAAACCCTAATAAAATGAGTGGTTAGGGTTTTTAAACATTAAAAAATAAATGGGTTAACCAATATGTTTCATCAAAATTATTGATTAATTATTATTCTAATTATGACAAATTGGTGAGTAAAATTAAAATGTATATGATTTAAAACTTGCTATTTTTAGAAATATGATAAAAGTGGAAAGTACTAAAGATAAATAAATTAGATAACACTTTGATCTAATGGACTAAAACATAGAATATGTGATCAACTATGGGAATTTGTGAGGTCATTATGAATCAAGAATTGGGATCTATTTGATTCTGAGATAAGGCCACATTATTCAGAAAAGGTCAGCCTTCACTATTGTCTATAGGGTATGTCAATATATTTTAGTGTTTTTTAATTTTTGTGTAAATATTTACTGGTGTGTCTTCACTTGTATGTCATGTGTATATATTCAAGATCACTCAAATTTCCATAAGAGCCACTATATGCCTTCTTCACTTGAAATCCTAGCTGAATGACAAAGAGGACCAAATGTAATAAAATGGTATAAAAAGGGTTAGGGGTTAACTTTTTGATTGAACTCAACACCCCCTATGAGTGTTTCCTACATACCAATACTCCTAAGAGGTATAAAAATCATATAGTTATCCCAATCTATGATGGTGTGTGTGAAATACATGTGTAATACTATATGTTAGTGCAATCTTAGTGTAATTATATGCTTTAACAATGACTTATTATCTTCTTGGTGTATTCAAACTTATTTCATGGATTTTAGGTTCTTTGGACATAAAATTAGGAATAATATGTGCTTTCCCATAAATTTACAATTAGATTAATTATGGTGTTTGTAATATAGATGCCTCTTGCCAACTAATGAACAAATGAATAGAAGATGTGATTATATAGTGGTATTTTTGGGATTTCTTCAAATGGGAATTGTGAAATGTATGGTATGACCCATTATATGAATTTGAATTTGAAAAATTAGGTATTTTTTCATGTGAGGATAAAACCGAAAACTTCAGACATTAGTGAGCAATAAGATTGTCCTGAAGGAATAACATTGTCTAAGGAGCAAAGATAACTAAATTGAAAATATGAATCAATATAATAGTGAATCTAGGCTACTTAGAATAAAACATAATAATATTTAGTATCATAATTGCCTAAGGATAGAATTTCATCCACATCAAAGTAGAGTAATAGTGATTTAGAACCATATAATTGAGCATAGGTTAATTGTGCATTGAAGATGGTCACAAGTGTATTATTTTAGCATTAAATGTTAATTTTAGTGACTAAATAATTCAAGCTAAATAATATTCCATATTTTTTAATATAATATTTTCAAAGTAGAAAACACATTGTATTTTGTTTATTGTTACTAATTTTCTTGATATAAATGGTATTACAATACTAATATACATTAATTAGTGTTATTGTTTAAGCATTGACATACTTTCTCATTCAATTTATTATCACCATTAAAAAAACTACATGGAATGTAGTTTGTGTTACATCTGGATTTCACCCTAAGTATTATAACCTTTGAATCTATGGATTATTATAATTATTAATTTATTTTTATTGATTTAATTTGAGATTTATGACATATACTAGTTATGAGACAGTTATATGCTGATTAGTTTATATGATGATTAATTATGTGATAGCTATACTTTCTTATTATGTACATTATGAATGTATATTTGTTAGTTATGCATCATTACTTTTTGATATATATGATGACTGAAACTAACTATATTCTTGTCATGAGGTGGATGTAGGATTGATTCTTCCCTCAGAGCATGATGGAAGAGAGCATCATCAAATAAGATGGTGTAGATGGGATGATTGGGGGATGATAGAAGAACTTATAGTAACCTAATACACACACCATAGTAGAATATATTGTTTAACTATTTGGTTGATTTAGATAGTTTGTTTTTGAGTACTAATATACTTCTACTATGACAATGTTTTGGTTAATGATTATGATGATCTAATTATGTGATCTCATGTATGATTATAGTGCATATATTTACTCATAAAATATTTGTTTATGATCATGTTGTCGATGTTTACACTAATATGGTTGTCTAACATAGTGAATACTTTAAATGATATTCGGTAAATATCATTGTCTTGATTTAATGTTTTTATGTATAAGAAATAATCAAAGCATTAGTATAAATCTATGATTAGATGATGATAAAGTTAACATTATTATAACATCTCTCTATGTAGCGAAATATTATAATGTTCAATATGGTTCTCTTTGTGGTTGAAAATGGGTTATTGATTTATCCATAATCACATTATTATTATTCAAAATTATAATGTAGTTAACCTTTTTGAGTTAATGCCAATAGTTGCATTGTTATCCTATGAAATTAACCTTAGCTAGAGGATTCAAATGCAAGTGGCATTAGTCTTATGTTATAAATGGATTTGCTAATTGGTTTGGTTTACATTTAAATTAAGGAAATGTAAATATAAAAATAATTCTAACTTAAGAGCTAAGTCCAATGTATAGAATAAATTGAGAATTAAACATCTAAAATTATCATTTAAAAATGAATTAAGTGGACTTAAGCTAGTAATTAACATGGTATTGAACACCAAGATTTAAACATTCACAATTTATGAAATTAATGAAAGCTTGAGTTAAGTGATAGTGATGGATATTAAGTGGAAATGGTAAATAATGTGAGTGTTTACATGAAAATTTAATTTTGAAGAATGAGATTATATTAAGATAATGAGAGAGTATGACAAGAAGGGGAGGAGAGTATGGTGATAAAATAAATGATAGTAAGGCAAGAAAAGGGAATGACACAACAAGGAAGAAAGAAGGTGAGCAGAGAGAAGTCTTTAGAAAATCCATTCAAAAACAAAAAGAATGATTTTGGAAGTAATCACCAGGTTAGTAGTGTAATTCCATTTCATGATTTATAGGCAAGAAGTTCTATTTATATGTATTGTATGGGTTTTTATAGTGATCCTTCTAGATTATATTAAGATAAAGATTTAGCTCCATAAAACTAAATCATTATCTTTAAAACCCTGAGCTTAAATAATGAGTGCTATATAAAAATTTTGGTATGAGGGAAAATGTATTAAAATAGTTAAGAAAAAAAACTATTAGTTTGATGTAATTAGAAAGAGTTGATCTTTATTAATTTTGGTTATATATTATAAGACTGTCATGTATAATGGCTGGGTAATTAACAAATTTTATTTTAAAAATTGAATTCTTTCCTTATTTGATCATGTATATACATGCATGAATTTATATGTTCCAAGAATATAAAGTGGAGTTATATATACACAAACCATGCATTCTAAAATAGATTATATATATATATATATATATATATATATATATATATATATATATATATATATATGAACAAGGATCTACATACATATATGTGTTAATGCCTTTGTAATTGGAAACGCATGATAAAATATTTATACCAAGTCATAGTGGGATGGCATATACTTAATACAGATAGTGAAATTATATAAGAATATACATATTTAGTTTATTATATTTATAAAGAAATCTTAAAATTATGCACTTCATTTAATTGAAAAATTGTTTTAGCATTAAATTACAACATATAAGCGGACTACATATTAGGTGATGGATTGATTTAAAATTATGCCTATGATGACTTAATTTAAAAAAATATTCATTGACAATGAAATAATTTATACATATGCATATAGGTGTCGATAAATTGAAGGCTATTTTTAATACGACCTACATATAAACCTATACACATATATGTATCCTTTGTATTTTGTATTTGTTAAGATTTTAGCTTGTGAATTGGTAGAAAAACCATAGGTATGCATAAAATGTGGGGTACTCAAAACTTAGAGTTAATACCATATTATATTTGTGTCAATGTTAAAAATGATGAAATAATATCTGAAATAGTTGATTTCATCTAGTCGACTAAGTCAAACTAGGATTTAAATAAATATTGACTATTTTTAAGGTGTGTGTGTGTGTGTGTGTGTGTGTGTGTGTGTCTATATATATATATAAAATTATAATTTAATAGGCATGATTATGTCTTTGCAAATAACTATGAGTATTAGTTGTGCATAGATTACTCTTGAGATATAGTGGAAATCATTTATGAGATGGTTTCATTAGATACTCTTTTGATTAAGTTAACTTATTATCACTATACACATGAAATTTATAATAATGTACTTAACTTTATAATCTTAAGACAATTTAAAAACTTGAGTAAACTATACAATTGTATATATCTTGTCTTACACTTAGAGAATAAATACGTATCCCTAGTAGAGGTTGTACTAGTTATAATATATTCATACTTGTGAAGGGATTTTAATGACTAAATATTATTTATATGGTTTTTATTATGGATAAAACCTTGATGCATTTCTTGATTAGGTTCATCAAACACAAATGAAAATATTCTTAGAATAGAAGATATGCATTCTTAAGTTTAATTTAGAATAATATTTTTTACATAAAATGTTCATTCCTAAATATTAAAATGTGTATATATACATATATATGATATATATATGTATGAATGAAATGTTTACATATATATGTATAGTATATATATGTATGAATGGGGTGTGTTCATATAAATGTAATATATGTTTAGGATTGTTAAATGAATTATAAATCCTTGATATAAGTATACCATGAACATATGCATACAAATTATTTAAATGCACAATAATTTATAATTAAAGATGGGTAATTGTTCTATATGAGTTAGAGTTATAAAATAATATATTTAGGTATTACCTTTGAAGTTGTTTATGACTTGTTTTATTATGATTGCTTGTTGAAATAGAGAACTATATTCTTGGAAATTAATGGACTATGATAGTTTACTTGTCATAGAATATATTATGTATTTAAATATACTTACAGAGATAGATTATGTAGTCTTAACATAGGTTATAACCTAGTGGTATAAACCCATACTTACTGGATTATTATTTATGAGTATGGGTTGCTTGATTATTAGAATTATAGGACTAGTTATTCATAATTGTTCGATTATGTTCATAAATAATCAACTATGATAATATGGTATGTCATAGAGTATTACAACATAAATGTATATTATACCCAGATGGTACATCCTATAATTATTATAACTAGACTCGCACCTATGTTTGACTAATTAAATGTATGCATCTTGTTTATTAGTATAAATAACATGATTTGTGATAGTTAGTAGGACTTTATGTATGTGTGCATACAAACTTTGAGAGTGTAATGAATTCTAGGTTAGAATATTATAATTCTTGGAAATTATGACTTGATTTATAATATATAGTTGTTTGAATAGAAGCTTATATTCCATGTAGTTAAGACTACTTTATATGACTGATTATGGAAAACTAGTAGTTATGTCTTAAAATATTAGACTATAACAATATGGGTTATCATAAAGTGACTGGGTTTTATATTATTCTAGTAGTGACTGGCTATTTGTAATTACTTCCTATGTTGTATTATGATGTATTCTTATGTTAGTGATAAATGGATATTACATGTCATGTGCTTATTTACAATTATCAATTAGAGTGTTTTGTATGATCACTACTTATATTCTCATGGTATAATATATTTTTAGTATATGTGTTTATTATTTTTTTAAAAATTGCTTTACTAATTAGATCCCAACAAGGTTTTTACATGTGGTATCATATTTGTGGCTTGAACGCTAGGACCTAATGAGTCCATTAGAATTTTCATATGATTATATTATTAGAAAGGATAATTATGAATATGTGTGGTACATTGAGTGTGTAACCTTAGGAGAATTTTTACCCTCTTAGATTTGTTAAAGGGTTGATTTATCGAGTGATTCAAGGGTGATGGTTGTAATCAATGTTTGGTAGGAAAGTATATAGCTTAGTATATGAGTGGTGAACAAGAGATTCTTATCATATTTTGATCACTTATATTAGACACCTCAATTATGATTACTTTATAATAATGTCACCTTCAACATTTATGTCCTATGTTATGAGTATTTAATAGCATGGTATACTTCTCATTTAAGTGTATGTGATTTAGTTTTTGTGACTTAATTACACTAATCCTAGGAGTAAGGAATTTTATAGGACCATTTTTAGTTTGATACCACCTATTACAGTGGGAATTTTTCTTATAGTCAAGCATTAATGTCTTGGTTGAGAATTCCATTTTGTTA
Organism: Torreya grandis; assembly: GCA_037957365.1. Lineage (NCBI taxonomy): Eukaryota > Viridiplantae > Streptophyta > Pinopsida > Cupressales > Taxaceae > Torreya > Torreya grandis. Next base: position 217,046 of record JARHVA010008385.1, on the reverse strand, counting down.
TGAGTTTATTTATGGATTGGCACCCTTATGTTTATATGGATTAATAAGAAGTGCCATCTCTCATAGTGAGCATAGAGATGATTTGTCACTCCCTCACTATCCTTGACATCATTATAAGCCCTAATAAGATTCTTATTTTCATAATGCTAATTTTTTTTGTTGATATGTTAATCCCTACTATCCACTTGTGAATTTTAAAGTCACTACTTTACCTAACTTGTGAACTTTGACCATGAGTAAAGGGAAACCTTGAATTTATATTAATTCTAGTTGATTTTAATTGTTATGTTATTATATACCTTTGAATTAGACTAATACTATTTTATTTTAAAGCATGTTATTTTTAAAAGATATTTATGTACCTTAACTGAGAGTGAGTAGGGTATAAGATGTGTGAAACATATTGTTAGTATAAAAAGGGTTGAGATAAACTTTTAACTTGTTACGTGCTAGTCATGCAAGAAAAGAGACATTGTCTCTCTTTTTTCATAAGGTTGTAAGGATGGTGTGATCTTTGACCTTTGTATGTTATGACAATTTTAACATTATGTATTCTTAACTGTGAATATAACACTATAGGTTAAGATGTGAAATATGATACTAGTTATGTTTGTCTAGTGGAAACTTAATACAATTACAAAATGATTGTAGGATTTTTCTTGTATGTATGTTGGTACATCTAGAATTTTTAGCATAGAGTATTTATTTATATGATATATTAGTATAGAATTTGATTCATATAACCTTATGAAAATTTTGGAGATTATTAGGTTATAGAGACATAAGGAGGAGTGGTGAATTAGGAATGCGAGTACTAAGAGATAGGAGTGGATCCTACTTAGCCTCACATTGACTCGATAGTTACTGAGTTTGGTTTTAATACATGGACTTATCATTTATAAAATTTGATAGATGAACTTGTCAAATTCAATCGTATGGCCATACACATGTATACAATGGAATGTTTATTTCTTAATTTTGTATACATTGGAAATGTAGTATTTCAAGTTCTTATTCATCATCATACTTGTTAGGATTTCTATGGATTAGTGGTAATATTGACATGTTATACTTATCAGGAGATACATGGAGTAGCAATAGTTTTAACTTATATACATCATTTTTACTAAGCTCCCTAAATACTTTTTATTTGAAATGTGAAAAACACTCTCTAGGTTAGAGAGATGTGTAGAGGGGTTAGAAGGTCTTGTGGGACCAATACTTTAAGAATAGTGCTACTTGGGAGGACTATGATGATTTATACAAGCTATTTACACTTTTTTTTGCATAATTTAATACTATAAAATATGTTTTTAAATTATATTAAACTCTATTTGTTATTTATAACTATTGTTTGAATAAGTGTCATCGAGATGATGACTAATTTTTGGGGGGAAGGATGTTACATCTTGATTTCACCCTAAGGATTATAACCTTTGAATCCATAAAATATTATGGTTATCATTATTTTTTATTTATTTGATTTGAGATTTATGACATATACTAATAATGGGATAGTTATATGCTCATTATTTTACATGATGATTAATTATGTGATAACTATACTTTCTTATTTTGTACATTATGAATGTATATTTGTTAGTTATGCATCATTAGTTTTTGATATATATGATGACTTAGAATAACTATATACTTGTCATGAGGTGGATGTAGGATTTATTCTTCCCTTAAAGCATGATAGAGGGAGAGAATCATTAGAGAGGATGGAGTAGATGAGATGATTGAGGGATGATAGAAGAATTGCTAGTAACCCAAAACACACACCACAGTAAAACAACTTGTTTAACTCTTTGGTTGATTTAGATAGTTAGTTTGTTTTTGAGTGCTAATTTAATTTTACTATGATCATGTTTTGATTGATTATTATGATGATTTAATTATGTGATCTCATGTATGATTGTAGTGCATAGATTTACTCATACAATATTGTTTTATGATCATGTTGTTGATGTTTACACTAATCTAGTTGTCTAACATAGTAATTGGTTTAAATGATATTCAATATCATTGTCTTGATTTAATGTCTTTATGTAGAATAAATAGTCAAGGCATTAGTATAAATATATTATTAGATGATGAAGATTCTAGCATTATTATAACATCTCTATGTGTGATGAAAGATTATAATGTTTAATAGGATTCTCTTTGTGGTTGAAAGTGGGTTATTAATTTTTCCAAAATCACATTATTATTTAAAATTATAATGTATTTAACCTTTTTGAGTTAATGCCAATATTTTCATTGTTATCCTATAAAATTAACCTTAGCTAGAGGATTCAAATGCAAGTGGCATTAGTCTTATGTTATAAATGGAATTATTAATTAGTTTGATTTGTATTTTAAAGAGATAATTACTTGTTACATTTAAATTATGGAAATTTAAATATCAAAATAATGCTAACTTAAAAGCTAAGTCTAATGCATAGAATACACTGAGAATTAAATGTATAAAATTGTCATTTAAGAATGACTTAAGTGGACTTAAGCTAATAATTACCACGACCTTAAACAACAATATTTAAACATGCATGACTTATGAAATTAATGAAAGTTTGAGTTAAGTGATGGTGATGGATCTTAAGTGGAAATGGTAAAGAATGTGAGTATTTGCATGGAAATATAATTTTAAAGAATGAGATTATATTAAGAGAATGGGAGAGTACGATGATAAGGGCAGGAGAGGATAGTGATAGAACAAAGTAGAGTAAGGTGAGAGAAGGGCACACCATAGTAAGGAAGAAGGAAGATGAGTAGAGAGAAGTATTTGGTAAATCTATTCAAGAACAAAAATAATGATTTGCAAAGCAATTACCAGGTTAGTAGTGTAATTAAATTTCATGATTGATAGGCCAAAAGTTATGTTTATATTTATTGTATGGGTTTTTGTAGTGATCCTGCTAGATTATATTGAGATAAGGATTTAGCTCCAAAGAACTAAATCATTGTCTTTAAAACCCTAAGATTAAATAATTTGTGCTATGTAAAATTTTTGGTATGAGGTAAAATGTTTTAAAATATTTAAGAAAAGAAAATTATTAAGTTGATTTAATTAGCGAGAGTTGATCTTTATGAATTTTGGCTATATATTACAAGACTATCATGTATAACGACTAGGTAATTAACATATTTTACTTTAGAAATTGAATTATTTACTTATTCATGCATGTATATATGTTCTTGAATATATACGGTCCAAGAATATAAATTGAAGTTGTAGATACTTTTAGATACATATAAATACATACATATATATGTATGTATGTATGTATGTGTACACACACACACACACACACACACACACACACACACACACACACACACACACACACACACACACACACACATGAACACACACACACACACGCACACACACACACACATAATAGATACATACATACATATATATATATATATATATATATATATGTATGTATCTATATATATATACATACATACATACATACATACATACATACATATATATATATATATATATATATATATATATATATATATATATATATATAGACACACACACACGCACACACACACACACATGTGTGTGTGTGTGTGTGTGTGTGTGTGTGTGTGTGTGTGTGTGTGTGTGTGTGTGTGTGTGTGTGTGTGTGTAAGGATTTACATACATATATGTGTTAATCCCTATGTAATTGGAAATGTAGGACAAAATATTTATACCAAGTCATAGTGGGATGATGTATACTTAATACAGATAGTGAAAGTATAAAAAAAAATATAGATTTAGTTTATTATATTTATAAGGAAATCCTAAAATTGTGTGTTTCATTAAATTGGAAAATTGTTTTAGCATCAAATTACAACATGCAAGTTGAATATGTATTAGGTGACAGATTGATATATAATTATGCCTATGACAACTTAATTTTAAAAATTATTCATTGATAGTGAAACCATTTATACATGTGTATAGGTGTCAATAAAGTGAAGGCTATTTTTAATACGACCTGCATATAAACCTATATACATATGTTTCCTTTGTATTTTGTATTTTTTATACTTTTAGCCTATAAAATGGTGGAAAAATCATAGTTGTGCATTACATGTGGGGTGTATGCACTAAAATCTTCTCACCTCGCTAATTCTTCCAATTAAGCTAATTTTCACTAATTTACCCTATAACTACATTTCCTAGCTAATTTAACTAATATCCACTTGTACCACATCCCATTTCTATATCCTACAAACCTTACCCATCCCAAAACCAATTAATCCCCTAAAAAAACCTATTTACCCACTAACCTACTCCCTAAGCCACTAGCCAATATAAAAATATAAAATAATCTACCTACCCAACTATCACCCTATTCTAGCCTCTCCTAAACCCCTAAACCCTAATAGGAGAGTTATAAAATTGGAAGATTCTATAAGTGCCATCCATTTTATCCCCCTTCCTCTAGAATTTTCTATTTCAAATATCTCCATAGAATTAAAAATTCCATGTAAAATACCTAGCCATTGATCTCAATGGCTCAAATTTAAATTTGAACCATGAATTTCTCCTTCCATGCCTATATAACCAAGTTCATCCCCTCCTTCAAAATAAAATAGAAAATTATAAATTTTATGCCATTATCTTACATCCAAAAAACATTCTTGCATTTGTCCATAACCACTATCAAACTCAATCATCCATTGGAAGCCATTATCAATGTCAAGCAAGTAATCTAAAATTTTTCAAATTTTGCATAAAACATCCATTGGACAATCTTGGAGAGTATTTATAAAGAGGTAAAGTGATGGTAAGATCATTCTTATTGAGCTAATTATCTCTTTTATACTCTCCTACTTGTGTGTTTATATTTTAGGTTTTTTTACTAAAAATAGTAGAAGAAGTTGAATCTAAAATTTAGGCTACACTTTAGTAACCAAGGTGGGAAATTACTCCCTTAAATAACCTTATAATATTTTTAGAAGTGATTTGGGTGCTTGTAGGACAAACTATATGTAAATTGAGTATTGAATTTTGAATTTTTGAATTGGAGTTGTGATATTGGCTAACCACTAAGTTTAAACACTAACAATTTTTAACATTTGTAGGTTTTTTGTATTTTGATAAATTGTGACTTTGATAGTTATGGTTTTACATTGAAAGTTATGGTTTTGTAGGTTAGATTTGTGATTTTTTAAAATCTAATAATTAGGGTTATATTTCTATATTCTCTTTTAGATAACCTTTTATAAGTTAATCTATGTTCTATTATTTGATTGGAGGTATCTTGATATTCTATTATGTAGGGAAAGGAGGGGTAGCCTTGCATTCTGATCATTTGATTAGTGATGATAGTATCATGATTCTAACATTAGTGAGTTTGCCTTGGTAATATAGATATTGATAGTTACAGTCATAGTTTTATCAAAACCTAGTTTTTGCTCTAATCCCTATCACTTATCTACTACTAATCATTATATAAGGTGTTATTATCCTATTTTTGTTGCCTTGGGATATATTATGGTCTTTATTTATAGGAGTGAAAATATTGAATCAAGCTTAGTACCACTTAGCCATCATCTATAAAATCATAACTTTGATATCTATGGCTTTGGTCTAGTAATTATGTTATTATCATTGAGAATCATGATTTTGTCCTCCCTGAACAAACTAGTAAAATATTTCCTTGATTGGTTATATCTTTCAAATAAAAATCCCTTACCTTTTGATAAATACTTATAGGATACTCAACAAGCCAAATTTATCTTTAAACCATTTTAACCATTTTGGAAATTAATCATCTCAAGCTATACTGTGTGCTTTCAAAAAAAACTAATATGCTTATTGTTTGTCTATAGGGAGATGTGGGCATATGAAGGAGAGTAAATAAAATAATAAAATATCTCACTATTAATCTGTCTTTAATCCTACTACAAAATCACAAGTCTCAAACTTGTGACTTTGACCTACAAGTAGTGATTTTTTAAATTATAGTTGTGGCTTTGTATTTAGATAGGGAACATAATAGTTTGGGTCATCTATCCAGCTAGCATTAGACTTAATAGTTTTATCCTTCTATGTAGATAATAACATTATCATTATATCTATTGGCATAAATAATTTTTGTTCATCAAAATATCCTAAAAATATAGTTAACTATTATAAGTAACTAAGGAAAACATTATTGATTAATCTGCCTATTTTATAGTTTTTTGAAAGATAGTCTATCTCATTGATATCCATTTTTAATAGACAATTTTTTTTTTTTAATAATTTTTACATTTTCTACAAAATCATAGATTATGAATTTATATTAGTTGAAACTTTATTTTGTTAAGTTGTGGTTTTGTCTAACTATTATGATTTTATAGGTTAACCACCATGGTTAATTAACTTCTGAAAGATTGCAACTCATGATCCATAATTTTATTTGATAGTTGTGATTTCATGCTCTCTAGTTGTAATATTTAATTGTGTTTTTATGATTTTGTAGGGACTTGCAGTTTTGAAAAAAGTTAAACTAATAATCCATTTTGGTGCAGGACCCCTCGAGACCAAGCCACCCCCACTTTGTCTTCTAACCTTTATGCTTGCAAGAAGGGGTGCCAATAATATACTATCTTAGTTTTTATTATATATAAATCTTTGCTGTGTAAATTTCCTTCATTATATATACTTGTGTGTTTTAGTTTTTCTTGTTTGTCACCTAATTATATTTACTTGTGCCTCTCACATGTAGGTAATTTTTCATGTTGTGTTTGATTATGTGTTATCCCTCCTGATTCTAGGATAAAACATGATGTGGAATTCATCCCCATGCATAGGATTAGAAAATAGGAGTTGGTGATGTGAATTTCATCACCATGCACTAACCAAACTCTATATTCTACTAGAGTCTAAAAATTAGGAGAACAATCATTCGATACCCAAGTGGAATTCCCCATAAAGGGTTCTATGGATTGAAGGGAAGTTAAGATATAATACATAAGGTGGTTAGAAAACATCTTAAATAGTCTTGGGCCCCACCATACCTTCACATATATAAGGGATACACCTAGAAACTCTTTTATATACCTAAATTAGGAGCCTTCAACTGTAATATGTGTACTGCTATCAGACTCAGTATCAAATCCTAAGTAGCCATCATGTGAAAATGGGGTTGAGAGGGTTTAATAGATTTTATAATAGGTCACTAGCCTATAGCCTCACCCACAAAGCCATTTTATGGTATAGGTATCAAGTTACACACCCTTATCAGTTGATTAATTTAGGATTCATGATTTTATGTGTTATTTGAGTGTTATGTTAGACCTTTATTATTTTCAAGCTAAGTTGGCTATATACTTTTTGTGTGAGACACTTTAGATAACTTTAGGAAAATATCCATTCTCATCTAATCATGTCATATTCATCTCGTATCCTCCACACCCTAATCTTCCATCTCCCCTCTAATCTACTATCCATAGTCTCTATCCACCCCACTATATCTTAAACCACAACCATCTTATATCACCTACCCATCTTTTATTCATCACTCATTCCATATTTTCTACTTCCTATCTTATAAAAAATTTAATACCTATTATTGACCATTTTGGCCCTATAAGGCAAAATTGGTCTCCTTCTTCCCCTGTTGTTTTGATCCAATTTAATTTTTGGTTTGCACAAGTCTTTCAGCAAGAGGATGAACCAGTTCAACAACATGAAATTTGAACTTGAACTTTGAACCGTTGCTTGGTTCAATCACTTGGTTCAATTGCTTGGTTCAATCAGTTGGTTCAATTTCTTAGTTCAATCGCTTGGTTCAATCACTTGGTTCAATCGCTTGAACTTGGAAATATTGAACCATTGAATTGTTAAACTGTTGAACCATTATGGCTTCAAGCAGTTAGTTCAAGAAGTTGGTTCAAGAAATTGGTTTAAGTGCTTGGTTTAATCACTTTAAACTTGGAAATATTAAACTGTTGAACCATTATTGGTTCAAGCGGTTGGTTCAAGTGGTTGGTTCAAGCAATTGGTTCAAGTGATTGGTTCAAGCAGTTAGTTTAAGTGGTTGATTCAAGAGGTTGGTTCAAGTGGTTGGTTCAAGTAGTTGGTTCAATCACATGGTTCAATAAGTTGGTTCAATCAAAGGGTTCAATTAGTTGGTTCAAAGCGGTTGGTTCAAGTAGTCAAATAAATGAGCAAAATACAATATTAAACCATTGAACTGTTGAACTATTGAACCAATTGTTGGTTGAATCAGTCAGTTCAATCAGAAGGTTCAAGGGAGTCTCCCAAAGCTTGAAGGACAAGTGGCCTTGTGGAGGGCAGGGAACACTTGCAAAGGGATCAAAGAAAAGGCTGAGGGAATTGACCAAATGGTGATGGGTACATGAATGTCAACTTTATGGCAATGAAATAGCCATTGATATTTAAATAAAAGGCATGAACCTAAAGGAATTCAAAGGATTAAATCTAGAAGGAAGAAATCATTGAGGAGGGAGTCCAAAGAGCTAAAGAATTAGTCAAAGATAGCCCCTGAAGGATGAAGGAACTAGAAAAGACAAAGCTAGGAAGAGGCAAAAGAGCCAAGTGCAAAAATAGACAAAATAATCCAAGTGGCAAAGGAAGGTGTTGACTCAAGGAGTTACTCCAATGGTTAACACAATATTTTCCAAGTGGTCATCAAGGGGTGTGAATGGTGTGACCCATTTTTCTTCACTTTGCATTGATGAACAGACAAACTGCATGAATGCCTTGAAGGAGTAGTCTTGTTTGTAGACAAATGGTGTGGCCCATAATTTCACATATGATGTTTAATATATCTTAAACACCTAAAATCAAAACAAGAGCTAACACAACATTATCTATTAAGTGGCTTCCTCTTTGCAATGCTCAAAATGTGCATGGACCATTGGTATAAGGGTGCCAAAAAGCTTTTTTATTCCTTTATGTATTGTAAACTTCTCATTCAGAGAAGGTATCTCTCATGTTTTAAGGTGAAGCCCTACTAATTTTCACTTGGAATCAATAAAATATGCATTTTTTACCTCTATTATGGTTGGATATATCTCTGAGTGTGTCTGAGTGTTAAACTTGTGTTTAGTCATTTATTTCTTAATATTTTCACAAGATTGATACCAACACACCTAGTATATACAAAGCACCATTCCTGTAGGTGACAAGAAGAGCTATATCTGGAGCACAGAGGTAGAAGGAGTTTACTAGATAGTGTGCTTTTCCTACAACACCTCTAGTAAGTTTTTTTGTGTGTGTTTACATTAAAGCCTCCCTATCAAGCTCCCTATAGCCTAGTCTTTTTACCAGTTAAAGTGTATGTATGTGTTCTTATGGTTTAGAGTGTGAGTATGAGTAGATCAAACTTGTTTGGTACATCACCCTCTTAGGTTAGGTTCTATTTTTTAGTAATCCTTCTCTCTTTTCACACCCCCATTATATATATATATATATATATATATATATATATATATGTATGTATGTATGTATGTATGTATGTATGTATGTATTAGAAACTTATTAGAATAACTCAGATGCATCAAAGGGAGCTAGACCTTATCTAGAGACTCTCCTCTCAATTTTTCTAGACCCACAGGTAAGAGAGGAGTTTCTATTGTGATGCGTGGAAGACAAGAGCTCAGCCTCCTATCAAGGGTGTAATCCACTTTGTTAACAATTTTTGGCATGCCTAGTGGGACCATATTTTAACTCTCAAAAAAGTTCCAGGATTGATGTTAGTCCTGCTACAACAAAATAAACCATTTTTAGCATCTGGTGACTCCATTGGTAAGAACATTAATCTCTCCAGTTAAAGACCAGTCTGACCTCTTATGCCTAAAATCACCACATGTTCTACTACTAAGTGTGTCCGTTTTGAATTCATGGAATTTACCTTAAACTTAGAAAAGTGACTAAGGTTTGAGAAAACTCATCCTTTTTCAACAAATCACCTTCCCAGACCTACTATAAGATACACCCATGCAAGAAGGCACTAGTTGAATCCTGTCATAGCCATGACTTTACCTTTTATGGCCTTTCATGGTCAGAGTCCTTTGAATCTCCTACATTATGACCCAATTCTAGGGGTAGTCCTTATAAGTGTGCCTCCCTTTAATGGAGAAGGGCCCATTACTACTATTGAACACATCAAAAATATTGCTAACCTCTTTAATATTCACAATGTCACTAAGGAAAACATTGCGAACAGATTGATGGCATTGTCTTTCAAGGGAAAGGTTTTAGATTGGTATGGGACTTTGCTCATGAATTCAGTCAATTCCTAGAATGAATTGGGCACCCTCTTAATGAATATATTTGGGGAGAAGAGTGACCACCTTTCACTTGTTGAGCAGTGAACCACTATGAAAAGAGCTCCACATGAATTCATGCAAGATTTCAACACTCAGTTTCAGAAGACATGGGATAGAATCCCCATTTTGGTAAGGCCAACTCCAAGCTATGCTTTCCTCTATTATTTGAAAGTGTTGAACAATGACATTGATATTATGATACATTCCATGGGAGGACATGTGCTGCCTCTTACCTATGACATAGCTATAGTGGCTAAGAATTGCCTGGTGCAAGCTAGAAAAATAGCTCCTAGGCCCCATATATCACTCTTCCCTAAATTTTTGCCTCCAATCTAGACTGTTGCACCCACCTTAGCTCTTCTACCTTGCATAGAGAAGCTATCTGTTACTGCACCTAATGACCTCCATGAAGTCAAAATCTTGTTACAAAGCATAACAAATGAATTAGTGGCTCTTAAAAGGCAGCAAGCTCAGGGCAACCAACCAAATCAAGGATATCAAAAATATGGGCAATCAAATAGATCCCCTTTCTAGAATTACAACTAAGGGTAGGTTTGGTTTACACAAGCTAGACCTTTTTAAGGCTATAATCTAGGTGCCTCTTCATCATCTAAGGCTCTAGCACCTGCTCAAAACAATTTGGTATAAGAACAACCCAGTTGCTCAACCATGGGATATGGTCAAGATCAGGTTATTTATACAAATGAAATGCTGAGTCACTACATAAATGAATAAGAAAATTAGGTAGCCAGCCAATTCCCAAACTTTGAGGCTTCAGTGTAACTTGGCATGGGTAGCAGTCAGACTCAGCCTGATTCTACTCGCATGAATCACCTAGAAGGTGAGTTTTATGCAGTCAATTACGTGGGTAGTGCAGACAATCAAGGTGACTATGTCGTGGCCACCACAAGGTCCAAAAGGAAAGCAATGAAATAATCTCAAATAACTACTCAAACATCATCACCATCTTCTTCATCACATGTAAACCAAAATGTTCCAAACTTCAGACCCCCGATTGCACCTTCAGCTCCTCAGCCTGCACCTCAGGCTATAAGTAATTCCAAATAAAATTTGAAAGAAGGCAACCCTCAAGTCAATGTGGTAGACCAAATGAAGAAGCTTCACATGAACATCTCCTTATGGGATTCATTATCAATACCAGGACAAAAAGACATGCTGCAAAAAGAATTGCATGAGCTGAATGAACAAGCTATCCCAACAAAAGTTGATAATGTCCTAATGATGAATGGACAACCTTACACATCAAGCCAAGTTAAGAAAGAAGAAAAGGTTCCCAATTTTTATTTATCCTTGGTCATAGGATATTTCTTGGTGCACAATTGCATCATTGATAGTGGAGAAAGTACCTCAATAATGCCCAAATGCATAGCTGATAACCTGGGGCTAAAATATGAAGAAATGACTAAGGGAGTCTTTCAACTAGATGGAACACTAGCAAAGATGCTTGGGGTGATGAAAGGTTTGATCTTGATGCTACATGCCTTCCCAACCTTCTCAGTTCCCCATGATGTGGTAGTGGTGGATGTCCCTCCTTACTTTTCTATTTGCTTATCTAGGGATTTCACATCCAAGATAGGTGGCTATGTAACAGCAAACTAGTCTTATCTAGTTTTTAGAACCAGGTATGGGACTAAGGTTAATATTGAATTAGAGCCACTCCATAGAGATCATCTAGAACCATACTCACTTAAGGTGGTAAATGTCAACTACACCATTATTAACCAGGAAGAATTCCAAGTGGATCAATCTCCATCCTATGCCCTTGAAGGAGTTGTTGATCTGCTCTTAGATGAATGGGAAAGTGACAACTTTGAGCATGATCCTTACAAGTTCATAGAGGAGGTAGGCCTTGGGATTTATTTCATGCATGAAGAGGGTACTTTTGTACCAAATCTGATGAAAGCAAGCCAAGAAAGCTCAAGTTTATGGTAGCTATTCTTTGATGGCTCAATAAGTAAGTTGGGAGCTAGTGGTCGAGTGGTGTTAGTTTCTCTTTCAAAGGAGAAATACTTTTCAGCTTTCAAGTTTCAATTTTATTGCATAAACAATGTTTTGGAGTATGAATCCCTCATCCATGGTTTGGAGTGGGTGAGGAAAAGAGGAATCAAAGAGCTACAAGTTTTTGGTGATAGTGAGCTGATTGTGAATCAAGTAAGGAGCCAAAATCTAACAAAGAATTCTTTACTTAAGTCTTATAAACATAGGGTATGGGACTTAGTGGAGAATTTCCTTGCTTTGAATGTTACCTCCATTCCTAGAGAGCATAAAAAGCAAGCTGATAGGCTGGCAATAGTTGGTGCCCAGTCTGATATCCCTAAGGGAAATAGGCTGAGACCACAGTTCCCACCACTTGAAGGTAGTAATATGGTCCTCTATACCTAACAACATCACTAACTGGTAGGTGTTTGATAGCAACCAACAAATAACACTCTTATTATAAGAAAAAGCTGAGTTTGCTGCTAAAAACTAGGCTAAGCTACAACAACAATATGGCAGCTAAATTGTTCAGCTAAAGAACAATAAACTTCCCAAAGGCTTGGTCACTCTTGAGAGTATCTTCAATGAAGATGACCAATTGAAAAGTGATAAGACAAGCATCACAACTAAGGAGAAAAACTATGAGAAGGTTGAAATATTCAAAGATAAGCTACTTGCACTTGGGAAAGTGTGCATGGACCATAAAAGGCAAGCCTTCACCTTTTTGTGCCTAGAGTTTGATGATGTCTTTGCTTGGGAATATAGCGATTTGAAGGGTTTTGACCCAAGTTTGGCCCAACATACCATTAAACTAGAAGAAGGCACCAAGTTGATCAAGAAAAATCAAAGGCCTGTCAACCCAAAGATTGAACCTCTCATGTGAAAGGAACTCACCAAGTTGATTGAGTCCAGGATAATATTTCCCATCAAACACTCCTCTTGGCTGGCCAATCTTGTTCCTATCTAGAAAAAGAATGGGGAGATCAGACTATGCATAGATTTTAGAGACCTCAATAGAGTCTCTTTGAAAGACCATTATCCTCTCCCAAGCATGGAGCAGATCCTTCAAATGGTGACATACAATGAGCATTTCTCCCTCCTAGATGGGTATTCAAGATGTTGTCCCCCAAAATGTCAGCTATTTTTGGGATAACATTTGAATTATTTTGGTCCTACAAACCAAAATTATCTCTTCCCTTTCCAAATTTTGTCTTGAGCATTCAAATTCCTCATTTTTCAAGCTTTTTAGAAATCTATGGATTGCAAATAGGCTTATTTCTACAAGTTCAATGGGATTCACGACTTCTACATGTGTGTTCAATCAAAAGAATCAGTTTCTAACAATTGGTCATTTTTAGAATTGGTTCATCACCTTGGTTTAAATAGAAATTTCCATCAGCAAGCATCAACATTAGGTTCAACATTTGGTTCATCTTTTGGTTCAATGTCTTGGTTCAATGTTTGGTTCAACGTCTTGGTTTGACATTTGTTTCAACGTCTTGGTTCAATGTTTGGTTCAACGTCTTGGTTCAATGCCAAATGGTTCAACATTTGGTTCAATGGAATGGTTCAACAGTTGGTTCATTGCCAAAGTTTAAAGAGTTTCCCAAAGAAGACTGAAGGCCATTCAAAGATTGCCTAAAGAATAGATACCCTTGCGGGAGGCTCTTCTTGACTCAAAATAGGTCATTTCTTAAAGCCCAAAAGGGCAAGTTCAATCTGAAAAAAGTGCCAAACAGAAAAGTCAAAAGAAGACAAAGGAATGACACACCCAAAAATGTCAAATTCAACACAATGAATTAGTCATTGATCCTTTAAACATATAGACTAGAATACATTCACAGATTTCAAAGCCAAGACCAACAAAAAGTAGAAAAGGAACATAATAGTAAATTAAATCCAGGACCCAATTTAATTACCCAGACAAGGAGGAATGATGAAAATAAGATCAGATCGCCAAGTGCACATTGAAAGTTACAAATGTTCAATAAGTGCGACTTATTTCCTTTCATTGATAAAATCAAATGGGTAAAGTGCCCCTAAGTTCCAACGTGGCTTCTTAACAGATTCCAATGCAAAATGATGTATTGATTGTTCCCAAGTCCTTATTGAAGAGGCAATATAAGGGACTTTCTTCTATTGTAATTGAGATCTCTTTTTTGGACAATTAGAATGAAACTCTACCCAAATTGTAAGGCATTGTTGAGACTTTGAGCTCAGATTGCTGACCATATTTTGTTATTGGAATAAGAAAGCAAGTGGTTTTTTAGACTTTGTGTTATAATATCTTTGTTATTGAAAAAATTGTTTTTATGTCTTTTTCTTCAATATATCTTTTGTTCTTTTAATTTAACAAGTATAATTAGTGACAACAGTTAAAAAAGGTGTCCTAAAGAGTCGACTGTGGAGAGACTTTGTGCCCCCATAATCGCCTTTAGTTTGTTTTCTTTTCATTTCTATGTAAAGGACCTTGAGGTGACTTTGTGCCCTCATTGTCCTTCGTATCTTACTCTTGAGCAATCCAGGTGAAGACTTTGAGCTACATCTCAATTTGCCAGTTATTGCATCCTTTGCTACATTTTGTTGTTACTACCAGGAGTATTCTTGCGGTTTACTAAATAGTATTTCTGAAAGAAGAGGAGTACTGTCTATCATTTCCCCTAAGTTTTTTGTTTGATCCGAGTGCATCATCTCTAAAAGAAGAGAGATGGATGGTTTGTCCCACCCATGAGTATTATTTTCTATATATATATATATATATATATATATATAACATACCTACAGGGAACCTCCCCTTGATGAGAGGAGAGATCAGTGTCTTTTTGATGTGGTAAAACTACACATTTAGATGACTAATCTTCATACTTTGGTTGATCAGACCTATTTTGTTTATCAGTATGTTGATCGACAAAATATTTAACTAATAGTTTTTGGTGACTCTGCTGGAGACACAGTAATTTTGTGCAATTTGGAACCTCAAGTTTCAGATTGAAACATCACCTATGTCTTACCCATTATCATTATCACCTTATCCATTATATAGTCTGGCAACTCCCATCTGGGTCTTACCCATTATCCATTTATAGCCTTACCATTTTTCATCCATCTCCATTTTCATCCATCTCCATTATATTATCTAGTCTACAAAACCAGAGCTATTGGGAAAGAAAGCACAGTTTGAAGCTTCAAGCTTTAAGCTGAAGTAGGGCTAGTTTCTTTTCCATTTTTGTCCTATAATTTGGCAACTTCACTCATATGTGTTATCCCTATTGTTCATAAACTGATCATGGTAGTTTGAGGCCCCTGGGGTAACTCATTTGGCCCACTTAATCTAACTCCACCCCTGCATGAGCTACCACTCATTCAAGGAAGAATTTCCCCAAATTCTTTGGTGATGAAAGAGTCCACCTTGATGAACACATTGCAGCCTTCACCATAGCCTGTGGTGTGATAGGGGTGGAATTTGAAGACGTCACAGTCAGGCTTTTCATGAAAACATTACAAGGTGCTGCTACAAACTAGTTTTACCATCTACAGGCTGGATCAGTGACTAATTGGGATACACTTAAAGCCAAGTTCGAAGCAAGATTCAAGACCGTAGAAGATGCACATGCCTTGCTAGCCTAGCTCACACAGATGAAGAAGTCCCATGAACCTATGAGAGACTTCTTTTTTAGGTTCAACAAGCTGAGGCACAGAATTCCCATGATCACCCAGCTGACACCTCAGAATCTCATGTGTTTCTTCATCAACTCACATCTACCTGAAGTGAGTTTTCTATTGAGATGGGCTAAACACATAGATATTGAGGCTGCTCAAGACTTGTCTACTGATCTAGAAGATGACCTTATCTTTGTAGGAAAGATAAGGCAAGATCCTAACAGAGCTAAACCCTCTTCTTCTCTTGAATACTCACCCATAGTCACCACTGATCCAATGGTACAAAACCTGGCAAATGAATTGCTAGCCTTGAAAAGGCAAATGGCACCAAGTATGTCTTTTACTCCTCTATATAAAGATATACCAAGGAGGACATTTCATAATCAGCCATATCAAGGCAATGTTGCCATAAGTCAAGGGAAACAAAATCATCTTCCTCCCCCATAGAGGAATCCTGCCCTTGAAGCACCTCCAACAAACTCGGTAGTTAGATATCTGGAAATAGAGCATGTTTCCTATTTCCAACCTAAGTTAGAGCAAGAAAATGGTGCTAATCTCTTTAGGGAGGATCTAGAAGAATTAGCTGGTGACTCCCACATTGGTTTCCTAAATTACCAGGATGAACCTAGAAGTGAAGGTGAAGCAATCAAAGGATCATACGCAGTATTCACCCAGTCCCAAAATTAGTCAGCCTAGCAAGCTGACAAAGAGAAGATAGAGGAGTGACCCCAACTAGCAATTTCAATTGCTGAGTAGAGAACCTCTCTTCCTTTTCAATCAAAGGACCTGGTGATTACCAAAGAAGTACATCAAACATCTCTATACCTTCTACTTTAGCTTCACAAACAAGTCCTCCCCCTCTCACAAATCAAAAAGATGAACTCCCATCCTCTCTTCCAAATCCATTCCAATCATTTGACATGATTGATCATGTCAAGGAATCTAAAATTCAAATGACTGAGTTTGAATCCCTGCAAGTCAATCTTGAGCAATTGGACATTGACGGAGAACCAGATGTAGACCTATCTAAGTCTTCAAGCAGGGGTAATTATTTCTTTACCACAGACGATGTTCATGTTTTTGATGAAA